>CM070780.1:74989291-75261791 GCA_036346955.1 Dipus sagitta
GGCATGAGAAGCAGTTTGAAAGAGAAAAACTTTCGTTCTTTCTGTTTTTAATGACTTTTTTTTTTGTCCTTTTCTTGGCACTGGGCATAAAAAGACAAGTCATAAAAAGGAATAAAGAAATGAAAGATAGAAGATTGAGATTGGAGTTGTATTAAAGTTAGGCATTACTGTTAAAATTTGAAATTTTTGTGACATTCAAAGTAAGACATATAAAGATTTTCATGATGATAGCTGTAGATGAGAAAATAGAGCAACAATTTAAAACTACAGAAACTAAAAATGAGCCAAAAGTAAACAGAATAGCAAGAAAGCTAAGTAAAATCTAAAGTTATATGAGGAAATAGAGTATTTAAGTAAATATGAGATAATAAAAGTATATGAGACTATAAGCTTAAATGTATAGGTAATTATGATTAAGAATTAATATAGGACTGGAGAGATACCTTAGTGGTTAAGCTGGTTGGCTGCAAAGCCAAAGGACTCAGGTTCGATTCCCCAGGACCCAAGTAAACCAGATGCACATGGTGGTGCATGTGTCTGGAGTTTGTTTACACTGGCTAAAGGCCCTGGCCTGCTCATTCTGTCCATTTCTTTCTCTCTCTCTCTCTCTTAAATAAATAAAATTTTTAAAAAACATAAAGGTTGCCAAAAAAATAATGTAGAAGAAGCATGAGTAGAGGTGACATGAGGAAGTTTGGAGGAATGTCTTCACAAATGAATCAACTCCAGAAACCATGGGCCTATGGTCATCCATTCCTCAGGAACAAATATGCCTTTTCATACTTTATCTGTTCTGAATTTTAATTCCCCCTCTGAGATCCTTCAGGGATTTCCTGCTTAAGATGTAAGCTGTTTTATTATTATTATCATCATTAGTATTAAAACTGTTTTCTTACATATATGTAGAGTAGATTACACAGAAACACCAAGGAGCTTGCAGAAAATAACTATCCCTCTAATCTGGCCAGGTGAAAAAAATGCTGTGGTCTCAAAGCTAAGTTTTTACTTTGGTTTAATAAATGTAGATTCTACTTTGAGTAAATTACCTTATATTCCCAAGTAATTTACTGTCACAATACTATGTAAATGTTTTATGAAGGCTTATAATATGTGTTACATACATCAGTTTATATGATCTTAATAGTCATCCTGTGAGGCAAGTACTCCATTTTTACATTGAGAAGCCTTTTAAACATTACTTCTAACCTGTATTTACAAGTGGGAAATCTGGAGTCTTAATCACTTATTTCAACCAAGGTTTATTAGTCAAACTGAGACTAATCTTAGACCTTTGATGTGTACAGACTTAGTTTGGGCTGGTGAAAACTTGCCATAGACTCATAAATGTATTCTGTATGGGTAACAGACGTGCACTCTTAATGTTTTGAAGACTAGGAATCTCAGATCAGGATGCCAGCAAGGTTGTCATCTTGAGGCATTGCTGTCTTGTGCCTTCACTTAGCAGAGAACAGAGGAGTGGAGAGGAGAGCTCCGAGGTTATGGCCTTATCTAATGTTCATCACCTGCTAAGGGCCCTACCTCTTAATACAATCACATTAGGAGATAGAATGTCAGCATATTAATTATAAGAGGATACATTCAGTATAGTTCTTTTTCTACTATACTTTGGGTTTACAGCAGTTGAAAGTTTTGTAACATTTATGACCAAGAATGACAAAAGAGAATAAATTCTCATAGAAATGATTCTCAGTCCAGATTACAAATGAATTAATAGAAAATTTATGCCAGTCATACTGTCCTTATGAATAATTTCTTATTCTGTGTGAAATTTGCCATCATTAAAGGATGATTTTCAAAATGGCAAATATTAATAGTGCTCAGAATTACTGAAGATAGAAAAAGTATGTGATAAAAGCTAAGAATAGACAGGTCTAGTAAATGACTTGTTATATATCAGTCTAGATTTTTTTGAATACTTCTTTCCTACCCAAGTCAGAATCAAGCTTTGGAAAGATCTTGACAGGCTAGAATAGGTAAAAACTCACAGGGGTATATTTAATGAAGATTAATATGATGTTCTTTATAGATGCATATGTTTAATAAAAGCTCATGTAGCCACAGGTTTTTATGATGACATACTTTATGTAAACTACCAGAATGATATTCAGTGATTCTAAGTTTAAGACCTTTGATTGTGTGCCATGTAATTCTGCAGGATGCTAAAGACCCCAAGACCCCATATGTCACGAGAATAGATAATTCCTCCATACTGTAAGTATGAATGTACAAGTTTTCACAAGGTACTAAAAGAAGGTAGAGGAGACAAGTACTTCAGAATAGGGGAAGCAAGGGGAGGAGTGACTTTCCACGGGAGAACATTGAATCATTATAGGAAGTTTGAGTTACGTACACTGACTGTGAATGAAGGTTGCTTTCGCTCTTCAGAGCACTGACTCAAAATAGTTGTCCACCTTCTCATAGACAGAGCCAGATTTGGATTTACGTTAACTCTCAAACACAAGCTGGCTCTTTTAATTCCTCTGAGTGAAAATGTATGCATAGGTTTTAACTTTTATGAACAATTAAGGAATATTTTAGTAATATCATGAGTAAGTTAGTATAGCTCATTTAAAATTTAGCATCCATTTAAAAATCCAGTCCACTACTGGAATGTCATGAATGTCAGTTTGTGATAAATGGCTGGCTATGCTATGCAGCCAGCTCCAACTGTTCAGGCACATGAAACAGGTGGATGGAATCACTAATGATGTGGCTTTGTTTTTTCTATCATCACCCTATAGGCTAGGCTGTCTTCAGTGGATCATTTTGTTTGTGCTTGTCATCTTTCTGTCACTGTGACAATCACTTGTGATAAAGATACAAAACCTACTTTGGCTTGTAGTTTAAGAGTGTTTGTGCCTCTGTCAGAGTAACCCGCAGGTGAGTGTGGTGGACCAAAACTTCCCAGTTTACATGTGGGAAACAAAAGAGAAGAAGTGGTAGGGACTGAAATCCCAAGAGTCTCCTTTAATGCCATTACTCCAGTGAGCAGAAGGCTTTTACTAGGCAACACCTAGTTTCCAGCAGTTGTGAATAGTGGAAAGCCAGGAACAAAGCCTTGGACACATAAACTTTCATGGGAACATTCTAGATCCAAATTAAAGCATATTTAAATGCTAGTACTTTGCATATGATTTATAAATGTTTTAGAGTTATCATTAATAGTTTTGTAGTAGTAACTCTTATTTAATGTGATTAGTAGTGCATAATTGTACTAACAATATTTTTCCTGTAACATATCATCTTTAGTGAAGTCATCTTTATTAGAGCTTTTAAACAAAGGCCTGTGAAAAATCACCCAGAAAGCTTGTTACAAAACATATTTCTATGTCCATCCCTGGAAATCCCATTTCTATGTTTGTATGGGGCCCATTAATTAACATTCTAACAAGCTCCCAGCTCCCAGGTGATGTTAATGATTGTACCATCATTCTTTAAATAACACTGATATGTATGCTTATTGTTGCTATGATTGACAGAAAATCTCATGAAAACATTCCTGTATAAATGCATCTCATATCATGTAATTATTAAGGTAGTGATGTATAAGATCAGATGACCTGAGTGGGCAGTGTGTTGGCCAACATCAGTAACTATTTTAAAACGTCATCAAATTCAAGTTGGGCGTGGTGGCACATGCCTTTAATCCCAGCAGAGGTAGGAGGATCACTGTGAGTTCAAGGCCACCTGAGACTACATAGTGAATTCCAGGTCAGCCTGGGCCAGAATGAAACCCTACATCGAAAAACAAAACAAAAAAACAAACAAAAATCATCAAATTCAAGTAGTTCAAAGAATCCAAGATAAGTTAATGTGGATTAAACATCACATTATGAGAATGGGATAACTTGGCTGGATTAATTTATAGGATTGTCTAGTATGTTGTGTGCTTTGCTCAACAATTTACATGCATCACAAAGACAGCCATAGATCATCAAAGCATTTGAAAATCAGAGAAGACATGATTAAAGTTCCAAAAAAAAGACCATGACAAGAAGGAAGGCAGGAACATCAGATTAGAAGCTACAATAACAATATAGAGAATAAAGATGAAAGGGCTGTTAACAGTGGTAAGAACGATCAAAACCAGTCCTGAGAGTGATGAAAAGGTAGGCAGTAATGACAATAGAAGCAAACATTTTGTATTTCCTATGGGCTGCGGACTGTTTAAAATTATAGGTATTTTATAGCATGGAATTTGTTTAATACTGGCAGTAGAATTCAGAGGAAGATGCCATTTTTATTTCTACTTTACAGATGTAGAAACCGAGTCCTTACGAGATTAGTCTACTTTTTCAAGCCTGCATAGCTAGTAAGGAAATTACAATTCTAATAGTTTGGCTTAAACACAAAAATCATTAAACTTCATAGTAGATTTAATGGAAACTGACGGGAAATTAGATGATACTAGTAGAGATTAGCAGTTGATGTGATGATTCAGGAAAGTTAGCAGGTGAGGCATATTTGTGATATGATGAAGCTGGGAAATAGATGCATGGGCTGAATGTCTGTGTCCTTGTGAAAGTATACGTTGAAACCCTAACCCCTTATTTGATGGCACTGGTGAAGTGTATGTGTGTGTGTGTGTGTGTGTGCGCGCGCGTGTATGTGTGCATGTGCATGCACACACTAATACTGTCATTTATAGAAATAAGTTTCTATTGTATATAAGCCACCCAGTGTTTGATACTTTATCAGAACAGCCTCAAATGACGGGCAAAAGGAAAGGGAGAGTACAAATTCGGTATTGCACATTTTGAGTAAGTTAGAGAAGTCTGAAGAAAGTCTAGGTAAAGAAGGCTTGGGCTGAAGAGATGGCTTAGCAGGTAAGGCATTTGCATGTGAAGCCAAGGATCCAGGTTCAATTCCTCAGGACCCATGTAAGGCAGATGCACACGGACCCATGCATCTGGAGTTCATTTGCAGTGGCTAGAGGCCCTGCCACTCCCATTCTCTCTCTGTCTCTATCTCTATCTGCCTCTTTCTCTCTCTCTTGTTCTCTCTCCAAATTGTATGTATGTATGTATGTATGTATATATATATGAAGGCTTGAAAGCAAGGAACTAGGTATCTTGAACTGTTAAATATAAAGTAAACCTTCAAAAATATGGTGGCCAGATTAGCAAGGAAATATTTCTGTGAATGGATAAAACAGCCTGTAGAGTTACATTCAGTTCTTAATGTCACATTTTAAAATATAAAGTGTACATGCAGCATGGTGTAGGAGAACTGGAAACCAACAATGAGAAGAATGAAGTGAGGAACTTAGTTTTTCAGCACACATCGTTTTACAGTATAATTAATGTAGAATAAGGATTTATATTATGTTGTCTCACTAATAAAATAGGACCAAATAGGTAGAAGTTATTCAACTATAGATGTTGGCAAATAAAGCCTTATCCAGTACGGGAAATGATTGGTTTATGAGGTACAAAGTGCCTATAAAATGACATATTGAAGTATTGATAACTATCCCTCAGTAGGGGCATTATAGTGATAGTTTCCTTTTTCATTGCTTACCAAGTCCACAAGAAATGATGTCTTTGATGTTTTACGTTTTATTTTAAATTATGTGTTTATAATCTGTTAATCTTTGATATTCAGTCTACCCTGAAGTATTCTTCACAAGACATGAAATTGAATAAATGTTTTCCTTGGAAAAAAACTTATGCCCTTGCTATCTAATAAGATAGAAATTTTCATTCTTATTCCAAATCTCATAGTTGCTTTACTTGTTTTTAACATGTTGCAACTGGTTAATTGCAGAAATCACTGAGTATCAATGATTTCAAGTAAAGGTAGTACTAGCTTTAATTCCAGATTCTACAAAATATCAAATTAAAGTATACCTTATCCTCCCTTTCTCGCTCCTTCCCTCCACTGGAAGTTTTGTTAACAGTGATGAAATAATGAAATACAACCTTCATATTGGGCTGTGTATGATAGATACTGTAAATTCCTGGTCTTGCTTTTGCATTGATCTGGATTGCCATATGGGAATCCTGTTCAGCTGATCTTTATTTCCTGAGTCAGAAATTCTGTTTTACCTATCTTTGGGGCTTTCAGCAGCTATTCTCTGTGGGCCATCAGGTATTGCACATGAAAGTGAAGGTTCAAAGGCATAGAAAGAAGTTTCAGGGCTGAAATGTTTACACTGCATTTTAAACTTTTTTAATAAACATTTTCTAAGCTGATGGATCAGATGAAAGCTTTCTAGATCTAAAACCTTTCACATGGTATAGCATAGGTAAAATTTGCATACATATATTTTTAAGGTGTGGTATTGGATTATTCAGTTACAAATTGATAAGAGATATGACTTATTACTTTATATTTTTACCAATGAATACAATTAACAATATATTAATTGTTGAACATTTTTGCACAATTTATTTGCCCAGTTTTCATGTTTTATTTTTAGGTGCAAAATCAGTATCAAATAAAATTGAATTACAACTTATAATAAAAACTAGAATTAACAACCTACTAGAAATTTTTAAGGAAATTGGTATTTTGCAGTTGATAATTGTGTGGTCAGCTATATATATTACATAGTAACATAAGTGTTGAAGTTTTAGTTAAATTACATTGTAAGTATCAATATAGAAAAGCCAAGCATTATAAGTTCATCACTTATTATTTAACAAAAATATATTTTGATTATTGACAAGATGAGGTCAATCATCAGCTTAGATTTATGGGAGTATTTACAGAGCAACATCCTTAACAGCTGATATCAAAATATATTTGACTTGACTTTCTTTTCATGGGTTTTTCTTCAATTTAATGGTTATGTGTGTGTGTGTGTGTATGCATGAGAGAGAGAGAGACTATAAAATTTATATAGTGTAAATATATCTTATATCCATAATTAGAATAGCTATTTGGAGAAAGATTATTTTGTATGAAAACAAATACTATTGTGATGCCACAAAATACTGAGAATTGTATAAACAATGTACCTATTTTTATTTCTACCTGCAAAACTCGTGGTGATGTCTAAAGACTCAGGATCATATTTTGTTAAAAGATATATTTATTTGCAAGCAGAGAGAGATAGAAGAGAGACAGAGAGAATGGGTATACCAGGGCTTCCAGTCCCTTCAAATGAACTCCAGATTTATGTGCATGGGATTCTCCTGAGCCCAATCCTGCAGAACTTCTCTGTCTGAGATTTATGTAGAAAGGAAAACCTCACTGTAGTTTGCATTCCTGGTGCTTGGTGCTTCAAGATGGTTGCCTTCGCTCCTCATCAGCCAGCTTGGTGACCAGGCTTCCTCCTCACCAGCCAACTGCCACTTTCTAATGTTAGAGCAGATTACCAGTAGTCACAATTACCTCCTTGTTGCTGGTATAAAGATGGACCTGAAATAGTTTATGGACGGAAAAGGTTGATTTTAGCTTATAGTTTTGCAGAAAAAAAAAAACTTTATCATGGTGGTGAAAGCACGGCAGAATAGACAGCTGGGATAACACATCTTGTCACATCAGCTTGGAGGAAGCAGCACGAATTGAGCTAGCTAGCACTGGCTGGACTATATATTTCCAAGGACCACCCCCAGTAACATACCACCTCCATCAAAGCAGTACCTCCCAAAGGCTCTACCAGCTGAGGACTAAGAAGGAAGCTTAAGCATATACACTTGAGGCTATGGGTGCATTTAATACTCAAACCACCACACCAGTTAAGAGAGTCTAAGATCAACAAGCCATCTTGGGTACTTGCTCTTAGTGACCCATGGTGATTCTTTCTTACTTACTTACTTACAAGGCATTCATTCACATGTACAATAGAAGTTGTATCAAAAGACATTTAGTTTTATCCAGGCATGCTTTTCCTTACTTTATAAAGGTTAATATGAAGAACTAGAAGTTCAGTTGAATTTTATGATATATGTAAGAAGATAATTCATGTAAGGAGGGCACTATGCTAAAGCTTTCCAAGACTTATAGTTGAAAACAACATGGAATTAATAAGGAGTTTAAGTATGATATGAGAAATATATGTGTAAACAGATGAGTAGAATATAAGACCACATGAACTAAGTACAAGATAAATAGAAGCCAGTACAAAAGTTCAATTCTAAATCGAGTTTCAGAAAAATAAAATAAGGTGGCACTTGACCTAAGTTTTTACTAGTGTAATAAACAGTGTTTACTAGATTTATTTTTTTAACTTTATTTTTATTTATTTATTTGAGAGAGAGAGAAAGAGAAAGAGGCAGAGAGAGGGAGAGAAAGAATGGATGCGCCAGGGCCTCCAGCCACTGCAAAAGAACTCCAGATGCATGCACCCCCTTATGCATCTGGCTTATGTGGGTCTTGGAGAGTTGAACCGGGAACCTTTGGCTTTTCAGGCAAATGCCTTAACCGTTAAGACATCTCTGCAGCTTGTGTTTACTAGATCTCTTTATGTAAATATTG
This sequence comes from Dipus sagitta, assembly GCA_036346955.1. Lineage (NCBI taxonomy): Eukaryota > Metazoa > Chordata > Mammalia > Rodentia > Dipodidae > Dipus > Dipus sagitta. Next base: position 74,997,737 of record CM070780.1, read on the forward strand.
AGGCATATATTGTACCCACATATTAACTAGGTATAAATCTATGTATACATGCCTATGTGTATGTGTTATTTGTTTGTGTGTTTATATGAATGTCTTCTCATGGTAGGATTAACATGTGCTTTTTAAAACTCTATCCTCAGATTCTCTATCTTTGGAAACAAACAAGTTTCTAGGCCTACAGTGGTTGCATCTGAGCTGGGTATGGTTGCTCAGATATTTAATACTGGTATCAAAAACTGAGATAGAGCCGGGCGTGGTGGCGCACGCCTTTAATCCCAGCACTTGGGAGGCAGAGGTAGGAGGATCACTGTGAGTTCAAGGCCGCCCTGAGACTCCATAGTGAATTCTAGGTCAGCCTGGGCTAGAGTGAGACCCTACGTCTAAAAACCAAAAAAAAAAAAAAAAAAAAAAAAAAAAGAGAGATAGGAGGATCCACTAAATTCAAGATCAGCCTATGCAACAGAATGAGTTCTAAGTCAGTCACCATGGATTAGAGTAATACCCTGCTTAAAAAATAAATCAAACATTTATATCCACAATAAACATGGATAGACCTTTTTTCTTGTCAAATTCCCTATAGAGTAGTTTTACAACCTCATACAATTTTGGTATGGTTTTTAGGTTTTATAAAAATCTAGCACTGACAGCATATGAAGGTAGTTATGGACAGGTTACATTCACGTGGTACACTATTTAAAAAAATATTTCATTTATTTATTTTTGAGAGGAGAGAGAGAGAGATTTAGAGAGAGAGAGAGAATATGAATGGGTGTGACAGGGCCTCTAGCCACTGCAAACAAACTCTAGATGCATGCATCACCTTGTGCATCTGGTTTACCTCCTGGGTAATTGAACCTGGGTCCTTTGGCTTTGCAGGCAAGCACCTTAATAGCTAAGCTATCTCTCTAGCCCTACACTATTTTTTATTAGACACTTGAAGATCCATGGACTGGTGCAGGGGGCTGCTCCCCAAATGAATTCTCCACTCATTGATGTGTAACCTTTAATTTTCATGACAATTAGACATGTGAAAAGTAGGTCGTGAAGTATCTTCTCCCTTAATTGATGGCATTAGAATCTTATTTTGAGTAAGATACTGGATTTAGCAGTTAACACTCTTTGTAGTCATTATTAAACAGTACAGTAATCTGGTCAGTACTTAAAGTGGAAATGTGCTGAAATGAAATAAGCAGAATTTAGACAAACCTGGTCACAGAAGGACCTTAAGGTTTTTTTTTTTTTTTTAAGTATTAAGGAGAAAAATAAATACAAATTATATTACTACATGAAAATATATCAACATTAAAGAAATCAATTGAATGATTAGCTGGCCTGTCCCTTGTATTCCAATATGTGTAAAAAAAGGTCCTAAATACTGACCTTTTAAACTTCACAATATTCGGTCAGGTCAGGTTAAGTTGGATTTTGTACATGGGCAAGCATCTATGAAAGAAAACCTCACTTATTTCTTCCTGCTTTTGTAATCTTGAAATGGTTAATTCAAAATATCTTATTTTATTTAGATGTATTTTATTTAGATGTTCTCATGGTTCTCTGCCCTGATATCTGTTTACTTGGTTTGCGGGCTTGAAGAAGTTTTGTTATGTAACCACTTATAACTTCATTGTGAGAGAAAATGAACTTAAAATCTTGTTTTAATCCTACCTTTTCTCTTTCTTTCCTTCTCTCAGCATATTCCTTACTTGATCACATTATCTGTTATTTGTGTGTGCAATGCTAGCTACATAGTAAAACAGATAGAGAAATAATATGAGCATATTTCCTGATAAACATCCCACTATTATCACAATGGTAATAATATAAAATTTCCATCTCGTCAATAAAATCAAGAAGTACATGATATAGTTATTTCTATGTATTGGAATGGTTGCATTTGTTTAAATAATGATTACAGAACTGAATGTATTAAACCCTCATGTCTTTACTTTTATCTTCATCTTTTAAGTTTTGAAGATATCCCCATGGTTATTTCTGTTTCTGATAAACCTGAGGAATTTTCTACAATTTATAACTGATGCATTTCTCCAAGTTTTGTTAATATACCACTGCTTAGCCTGATATAAACTGCCAATAAAAGGGTTCTGAACTTCTTTCTCCCAACCAAAGTCACCTGTTTTGGATGTTGCAATTTTTTAAACTTTTCATGCTTTCAGTGCAAATATTTTACTAACAAACTTACTTTAAGATCTTTTCTACCTAGTTCTGAATTTTTTTCCTTCAAATTATTCACCAGCCTAGGATCAAAATAGCATTTTACAATTACATTTTTAAAATTTCATGGTTAAATATTTTTCTTTTCTGATGTCCATGGTCCTGGGCATGTTCATTTTAGTGTTGTTTGACCTACATTTAAAAAGCTCCAGGGTCTAGTGAACCATGGCTATGTAAATCATTTTGTATTATACTTAATACAATTAGGCATTATATAAATGCTTGCTGATGGTAAGAACCTAGTGAAAAGTGCTGTGAGGATACACAGAATTTTTTGCCAACCAAGTAGCATCATATTCTAAAGACTCTCCAATATTCTGAAATGACTTCTTTCTTCAAACCTGGGTCCTTTGGCTTTGCAGGTAAGCATCTTAACTGCTAAGCCATCTCTCCAGCCCAAAGATGATTAGCATACTTCTTTCTTCATGCAAACTTTAATCTTATGTCTCTTCTTGTTATCTCCATTTTTTTATTAGGACCTGAAAATTACCTTCTCTTAACTAAAATACCTGTATCTCTGGCTACCAGAACCTTTTTTCTGTGCCTTTGTTATGTTGGTCTTAACAAATTTTACAATCTTACATCTTTTCTATTTAGAAATGTGAGGAAGAAATTGAATACACAATGTTAGGATTCTAGAGTAAGAAGAACGGTTAAGAATAACACATCCCACAGTTCCTAACTGAGTCTTACTAACTGAAGTTAAAAAAAGATTGTCAAAAGAAATGACTGCTATGTAGGGGAAAACCCCAGACTAAAATTTAAGTGTTTTAACTGTAAGACCTATGTTTTTTTGCTAGTGAATCAGTTTAACATTATTATCTAGCATATGTGGCTTCTTGCAGTTTATTGAGACTTGCAAACACAATAATATTGACTTGTTTATGCAACTCCTCCATGATCACACACATTGATTATCAGATTTTTCATATACTCAGTGAGTTAGCAGCTGTACAACACTGAGTCAATCCATATGGTGGGTCTCATTTTGGCGGATAGTAACTTGAGATCTTAGAAAAATGTGCTTTTATAAAATTGCAATAAAATTTGCACTTTGACTACTAATATATTTGTGTTTGGGGAATGTTTCAAATAAACATCCTTTAATTTGAAGATTGCAAATTATGTCTTCTCTTCTCTTTTTAGTGGAAATTTTGGAGTTTATGTTGGCCTCCTCCTGGACCATTGAGTAACATCATCTCCCAGACTGAATTTGGTCATTTAACCCTACCTATATATTGCTTTGTGTTGTTCTATAATTGGCTTTGACATTTTTGTTTTTCTGTCTTGAAGTAGAATTCACATTTTCCCAAAGTAGGGACTGTTTTCTTCATCTGCATTTTAACTTGTAATTATTTTACTTATGGGAAGGTACTAGACAGTTTTTATTTCATTTAGATGAGTAAACCTTAGCCTAACTAATGTAAAAATAAATTTCAAATTTTCAAAAGAAAATTGCTAACACACTAGAAATATTGGCTATTCAAAATTTCACATAGATACATAGTTGGATTACACCAGCATGTTATTTTGTATACAGCATGTTATAATTATTTTATAAATTTCTTTAAAATTTTTCTTTTTATCATAAAGGAAATAGATAAGACATATGCTTTTTGGACAAACTATACTGCCTTATCATTAAGAAAGAAACAAAATAGCTAGCTGTGATGTTTTTGAAAAACTGCCACTGAATTTTTAAAATTTAACTTTCAAAAAAGAGATGTTGGCATTGTTATATGCTAGATTTATAAGCTTTATTTCTACTACATTTTATCATAATGCATACTGAGTATAAATAAACTCTGGTATGCTAAACCTAATAGCAATTAAACTGGATGTGTTTGTGTTTCATCACTGTGAACTTCGCAGAAATGTTTCCATGACAACCTCCATGCTAGTTAAGACAACCAGAGGTGATCAACAGTTTACGAATTTTTTTTCTTGTAAGAATGGAATTTGTGTTGACAGTTTTGGCCTTTAATGGCACTTTTGTTCCGTGTGAAAGTATTTGTTTACCAGATCATATGCTGTTAACTGTCAGGATGAGGTAGAGTGACTACTTCTGATAAAAGACTGCATTAAAATTCTTTAGTCTGTGAAGCTCTTTTACTCTAATTATCCCCATCAGTATGGGGGAGTCTATTTGCTTCAGTATTCTGTGAATAGCAGTTTATTCAGCCCAAGTGTAAAATCGGGAGGAGATCTTGATTTTGTGTGACCATCTAAAACTGGAAATTCCTCTTAACTTGCTAAATTTCTCCTTTGTGTGCATATTTATGAATGTGTGCACAACTTATACTTTGAGGACAATAAGTGACACATTTGCAGAAGAAGGGAGACAATGTCAATGATTTTTCTTATGACATTCAGTTTCTAGAATATTGTAGCTACATTAGTAGTGTCTGCTACCAAAGCTAGGAGTAAAAAGCACATGCACACAAAGAGGAAAAATTAACAGCAGTTTTGAACAACAATTGCCAAGCTTCTCTTGCAAATCAGAGGACTGAGAACTTCCCTACTAACTCTTAAATAATGATAATGGGATGTTAATAGACTGGTCTCCTTTGAGATTCTAAAATTTTCCATGTTCCTTTTACAAGGAAAACTGTAATCCAGAAAATTTATTCTTCACAGTTGAACTGGGGGAGTGAGGGCATCATTCTGCCCCATTCCCACCTGCAGGTGAACACATCCTCTTCTGTGACTGTGTCAATGGTCATGTCAGGATTATCAAATATTGGGGCAATAGATACTTGGAATAAAGGCATAGTAAGTATTTTTTGTTGTAACATTACTTACTTGTAGAACCTAACCTCCCTAAAATGAAGCTTTACAGTTTTCTTGTGTAGTGTCAATGCATAATTATTAGACTTTACTTTATGTCCTCAAGGAAAAGGCAAAAAATAGAACTTGCTATTATGACAGATTATTAAAATCATTATAAATCATAAATTAACCAAAATTATCCTATGTTCCTCACAACTACCTTTTAAATCTCTAAAACCAGAAAGATTAAATTTCTGTAGATTAATCTGTGCTTTTATCTTATTTTGGCTTGAGCAGTGTAGTGTTAGTTTTCCTTTTTCCCTTTGCTCTTTATCTTGACATCACCATCTATCCAATTTAATAAGCTATAAGCTTGGAGAGGCACTTGAAATTTTCTTTATTTCTTGTCATGCATTTTCTTATTTCTTTTCATACAGTCTAGGCACTAAGGATACAGTCAAAAAGAAAACTCTAAAAATTCTTTTAAAAAATTTTTAGCTATATTTTCAGTTAAGGAAGCCAACAATAAAAGAAATTAAAGATACAGAACATGAGATGTTGATAAGTGCCACAAGGAAAAATTGAAATACTAAAAAACAAATAATATTCATGTGTCAGGGAAATAGAGTGGGTGTTAGTCACCCTTCTGACCCTATAAGAGTTACTGGGGACAGTCAATTTATAAAGAAGAGGGTTTTTTTTTTTTTTGGCTTACAATTATAAAGGTTTCATTTCATGATCAGTTGGCTGTGTGGCAATGATTGACACAGCATATCATGTCAGAGCTCATGCTAGAGTAAAACCACTTACCTCATGGCCAGGAAGGAAAACAAGAGAGGAAGAGTTAGGGGATAAGATTTCATTAAATCCCCTAAGAACTTGCCTTCCATGACACAGGCCTCACCTTTCAAAGCCTTTATTTCCTCCCTAAAGTCCCATGATCTGGAGGTTGACCTATGTGAGACACTTAATTGTCTTGCTTTGGCTGCCATTTTGAAATAGATTTTACAAACAGAAGGATGAAGCCAGGGAAGGGAGCAAGGATGGAACCAGTGAGGTATGTATCTTAAGAATGCAAATAATAGGTATTAGTGGTTTGAACAAGTAGTAATGGAGATGACCAGGAATTACTAAATTATAGATAGATATATTTTGAAGGCTTAGCACATGCATTTCCCTGTTAGATTGAATGAGATATTAAAGACAAAGAGAAGTATTAAGGTTGACTCAAGGTATATGATCTGAACACTGATAGGGTATTTTCTTTCTTGGAGACTGGGAAGACCATGAAGGGAATGGTTGTGTGAAAAGGAAAAGAAACTCAGTTTTGGACACGTGTGAGAGATAAGACAGACATGTAATAATAGATATTAAGTGGGAAATTATACATAAGAATCTTGAGTTTGAAACAGATGTGAATCACAGAGAAAAGATTTATTCTTTGGCATATAGATGTCACCAAAGGATGGTTACTGGAAAGAAGCCCTCAACCCTGGGACACTCAGTTGTGGAATGAGGTTATGAGTAAGTGTAGAGGAATCAATAAAGGACACAGAAATAAGGTGAGACAGTCTTGAGAGAAAAGTCTAAGGACGTCACACTTCCCTGGGGTCTTTGTGCAGTAACCTCTTTTTCATGTTTGTGTGTGTACATGCTTGTATGTGTGTGGGTGTATGTGAACATGTACATGTAACCGTGCATGTGCACATGGAAGTGAGAGGTTTGCAACAGGTGTTTCTTTATTCACTTTGCAACTTTTTGGGGACTAAATCTTATACTGAACCCAGAGCTCACTGATTCATCTAGACCAGCTCGTCAGGAAGCCCTAGGGCTCCTCCTGTCTCTACCTTCCTATGTACTTGGGATTACAGGCTTGTGCTGCTATGCTCGGCTTCTGTGGGTGGGTGCTGGAGCTCTGATCTCAGATCTTCATGTTTAGGAAGCAATTACTTGACCAACTAAGCCACTTCCCAAGCCCCATTAAGTACATTTTTATTATATGTTTGTATGTGTGTGTATGTGCACATATGCATGTGTGTGTTTGTGTTTTTAGGCCAAAAGTCGACCTCAGGCATCTTCCACAATTTCTCTCTACCTTATTTATTGAGATATGCTCTCTAATTGAACCCAGAGTTCATTGATTCAGCTAGATAAGCTATGTTCCATTTAACATTTATGAAGTATGTGTGCCAATTTCTTCCTGTTTTTTCAGGTTTAATCATTGAAAGAGATATACTGTCCCATTAAATTTATTTAAGAAACTGTATAGTTAACTAGGATTCTATCACATTTTATGTAATGCTTTTGTGTCCCTATTATTCTCCCCACTCTTCTTTTTAAATGAACACTCTGATCAAGATTCTTTATCAATAATATAACACAATTCAGAGTGGGAAAAAGAATATCACCTCAAATGTTGGGTTGGAAAGGTGGCCTTGACATTCTCTCATTCCTGACACTGTATATGAAGAGTTATGTTGCTGGGTGCCTTCAAGGATGTATTCTGTATACATCATTCTTGTTGTAACTACCTGTGTCTTCCACACTAAAATATCCTGGATGAGTATTGTTTATTTCATCCTATGTGCTTTCTGTTTCTGAATAAGATTACCTCATTGACAAGTGGCACTTTGCTCTTAAAGTTTATCAGCATAAATTGATTAATTTATAAATGATCTAAAATTTTAGCTTTCCCTTCATTTTATATTCTAAATCTGCTTTGTCGAGGATCTAAATAGTCTAGTTTAAGTATCCCTCATCTAAAAGTCTGAAATTAATGCTCCAAAATATGAAAATCTCATACAACTATACGTTCAAAATTTCATCTGTAACCTCATGAAACTGGTCACTATCCAGATGCAGGAAGACTAAAATACTGTATAACCTTACCCTCAGGCTATGAAAGCTGTACAGGAAACATGGATATTTCTTGTTTTAGACATGTGTCCCTACCCCACAATGTTAGGCATATTTTAATATTTTAAACTTAAAACAATTCAAAATCTGAATCTTTTCTGATCCAAATCTTTTTTTGTTTTGTTTTGTTTTGTTTTTTCTTGAGGTAGAGTCTTGCTCTAGACCAGGCTGACCTGGAATTCACTATGTAGTCTCAGCATGGCCTCAAACTCACTGCGATCCTCCTACTTCTGCCTCTTGAGTGCTGGGATTAAAAGCTCACACCACCACACCAGGCTCCAATCACTTCTGATAAGGGAAACTTAATTTATAGCAAGGTATGACTTAAAATTTAATACGTTATATAGTAAAAGTTTATTTATATAGTAAAAGTGAATGATTATAATTTATAAATTTTAAAACTTTTCCAAGACTGTACATATTTCTGGCTTTCTGAAGTGGATAATAACCTCAAAGGCTATTAGTAAAAATGAGCTTTACCTTGTCTTCCAAGAATTTGTATGGGCATTTACAAAATGAGTCAAAACCATCAGAACAAAAAACTAAAAGTATATAGAAATAACAGCAATATCAAACCTAATTTAATTAATGTTATGCAGGCAAATTTATATGTAGGAGAGGGTAGTACTAATGTTAATAATAATGAGCTACTATTAATCTTTAGTGAATTAGAATTAATGTGATTCCTTAAAGATTATATATGCCTATACTGTTTAAAGCTCGGATAACTGATCAATGTTTTCTAAAAATGCTGAAATATATAGACCCCATTTATTAACCTTAAATTCTTGGTCATAAAGTAAAAATATTACTTGTAAATATGAGTTTTATAAATTTGATTTTCATCAAGATTTATAAAGGTTTATTCTAAAAACTAATGACATCTTGAATAGTATTGAAGTCTATGTTGTTTAATACACATTTTCCAGTTTTGTTATATTTATGAACTAATGAGGATAGCAGATAATATTATACATAGATTTAAAAAATATATTTATTCATTTATTTGAGAGAGGGACACAGACAGTGGAGACACACACACACACACACACACACACACACAGAGAGAGAGAGAGAGAGAGAGAGAGAGAGAGAGAGAGGATGAATGAATGAATGCACCAGGACCTTTTGCCACTGAAAATGAACTCCAAGTGCATGTGCCACATTATGCATCTGGCTTTACATGGTACTGGGAAATAGAACCTGGGCTGTCAGCCTTTGCAAGCAAGTGCATTGAACTGCTGAGCCATCTCTCCAGCCCCTAGGTTTTAAGAGAATGAGGGAATATTTGACTACTGAAGGGCTATTTGACAAATATAGTACATTATTGTAATGTGAATCTATAAGTAAATGACTCTTTAGGCTTTGGGTTTATTGGAAAACTGATTCTTGGGTTTATTTATTTGAAGTCTTGGAGGCATATTTGTTTGGATATTTTTGGGGAGTATTATGAAGAGGTAAACCGTTATTTTGTTTGGTTTTAGATAAATAGGGAGGCATTTGTCAAAGACCTATAACTGATGGGTACTATGGTGTTACTGAGAATACATTGTGTATTCTATTTAAGTTGGATTATAACTAAAAGTTAGCCATACAATTTTTATTTAATATGAAAAAGTTCAAGAAGTTTTAATGAGAAAAATGTTTCTTTTCCAACATGTTTTAATCAGATGGGCTGTCAATCAAGTTTGCATATATTTTACTGATAAGCAAAGGGAGCAGTCTATGCAATATTGCATTAGAACTGCAGGCGCTCACTTCAGTTTAATGAAAGCTTAGTTTAATGTAGATACAGATGGTTACATATAGAAATATTTATATGGTATGTATAGATCATGCTTGTGTTAGTATACACACATGAATTTCCTTTTACTGACAACTGAGATGGCTTAAAATCAACAAACATATCAAATGCTCTTATCTTGGTTTCTAATACATTCTTCAATTAAAAATAGAACACAGAGGCTTACAAAAATTAGGATGGTTACAGGATCAAAGTAAGAAATAAATAACATGGAGTGCCTCTTTGCCACAAAATAAAAGAAATGTTTAATAAAAAGTAAAATAAATATCTGTATGTCCATGCCAAGCAAAACAAACAATAGCAACAAAAAACATGAGTAGCCACTTCCTTAACATAAGAATTCTAAATGACTTATGTGACTACTTTACCTTTAAGAATGTGGGCATCACTTCTCACTCCTTAGGTGTGTGCTTCTTATGGGAACTTCCTTAGAGGCTACAGGTAAAAAGGAGGGAAAGGAGTGGCTTTAATGTGGAGAAACCTGAAACATCCTTCTTCTACTAGACAACCAAAGTCAGTGTCAACCAATTACCCGATTCTAATCTTCAGGAAAACATCATCCAGATCTCAGTTGAGGGACAAAGTACTTTGTCAGAACTCTAAACTCTGAAGGTCAACAAAAACAAATGAGAGAAACTTTGTTAGCTAGGGGAAGACTCAAGATAAAGGACAATAACACATGGTTGTGTCCTCAAACTAAAAAGATTCCAGATAAAAACTAAGGAAATATGAATAATGCATTGACTTTTAACTTATTCGTGTTGTTGGAAACCTGGGGTAATATTGAATAGTGAAAATAGCTAGCATGATTTAGAGCTTACTTGACCATGTATACTTTTAAATACTTTCCATGTCTTAATTTAGTTACTGTTTTAAACAGCTCTTTGGTGGGTATTGTCATTCTCATATTAGAGCAGAAGAAATGAAAGGTTAAGTAACTTTCCCAAGATTAATCATTAACAGGTCCTATCATAACTTGACTGAGTCATTTATGGCCCAGGAAAGGTTTTGGGGCAGAAAATTGGATGGAACATCTGCCCCCTTTTTACCAAGTTGAACTTCTGGGAGCTCTAGAAGGAATAAAACATAGCATAAAAGGGTTAGAAATACTATTCTTTTGGAGTGTGGTTTATAAACTATTTTACAACTGTTTTCCTGGTGTCTTGTATCTTTTTCCTATAGCAGGTAAACTACAGTCTTTCTACAAACTGTTGATATCCATAGTCAATGAATTTTTGGGGGCTGATGCCACATTCTCCACCAATATTATTTAGTTTTTAACATATTTGATATAGTATTGCCTTTAAAAGTATCCCATTTTCTTTAAACAAATCTCTATGACACTGCCTGGATTCTGTTGACTTTGTAATCTTTAGGCAATAGATAACATATTTGAGGTCTATATAAAATCAAGACTATAGGGCAATTTGTATGAAGAGTTCAGAATGTATAATCCTACAGATTTTTGTTTTGCCTTTATCCCATGAAGAAATAATATAATATTAGTTCTTTAAAATGTCTTAATTTTCTAGAGCCTCGCTGACAGTAAACTCAGTTTTATTATTTTATAAAAGGCATGTCCAACTTGCAAACATGCATTTTAAGCACAGACAAATATCCTTAAAGAGAGCGAGAGAGAAAGAAAGTATGTCCTGCTAATTAAGATGTACTACTTGCCCTTTATTTAAGTCTTTATCCTCATGAGCTGAGCCTGTTTCTTGATTTCTATGTAGTGAGCAGCATTAGATGAGTGAGATTTATTTTTGGACAAAGAAAAATTGCTAGAATATTTCACTTTTACAAACAGTATTGCAGTTCTGTGATTTAACCTGCAACAGGGTAGTCTCTGAACAAGGATGAGCCAGTTCATTCACAGTAACTAAGCTGCCACAGTTAACCTTTGATTCTAGCTACTGCCTCTGTGGCAGTGTTCTGTGTGATCCTTGCTGCTACACACAATGAAAGTGGCTGTGGCAGGTAGCCATTGGTCTGAAGCTATGGTTACTCCAGGCTCCTCTACCCACCTTTGGGTAGATGGGATCAGCATCTTGACATACTTGTAACCTATTGTAACAAGTCAGATTCTTCAATGCTCTGTCCTGTGAAGCACACTGGTATTTCACCCACATGATCTCAGTCTCCACACTGCATTGCTCATGACTCTACAACATGTATATGCCAAAACATGATTTAGATAGAAGATAGGCAACATTATAGCTTGTCAAACAAACTTACTTGAATCTTATATTGACAACCCCTATTGGCTAATTTTCATTCCCACCTAGTTCTGAGTACAATGAGAAATAAAAGAAAGTTCCATTTTTTTTTCCCAGTGAGATAATTCATTCTTCCTTTCCTAGTAGGAGACAATAAGACACGGATAAGACACAGCTTACCTAACTCCTGCAACTCCAAGGAGACAGAATGAGTGGAGCCTATTTCTCAGAGCTACAAAAGTGATTTTTCCCATTCATTGTGTTCAGCCATGAAAAGCTAAGTGTACTGTATTGCACAACAGCCCAATAGATCCCTATAAGAACTCTTAAATGGGAATCTTATCCAAGGCATCACTCCCCTCTAACCCCAAAATATATTGGATTGAAGTTTTTCTATCTGGTGACTATGTAGAGAATTTAAATTTGTTTAATTATTTAGGGAGGGGAGTGTGATGCTATTTCCTATTTAGAATTCCAGGCTGTCAACAAATATTTCAGAATATTATATATAGATATATATATCTATTTTAGTAAAATTGATGATTCTAAAGAATTATTAGGACTTTAAAAAACATGAACTATGATCTTGAAAAGAGGAAGAAGAAGAAAATTTAAGTATCCAATAATGTTTAAAAAAATCCTTGTAGAGGCCCATATCAAGTAGGACAGTCAGGAAAAGCTATAACATTTATGTCAACTTACTATCTCCAAAGGAGTCAGCTGGTAGGCTGAATTACAACATCATAACCCCTTCTGGTTCAAGACTCTGTTTCTGGCATATAGTCTATGCTCAACTAATGTCTCTCTTTTCCTTCTTCTTTGTGGATTAATAAATAATGAGTAGACTAAAGTTTTAGGTGGTATTACTACTAGTGAAAAATAACTGAGATATTCTTGAGAAAGAAAATTTGCACTAGTTTTTTTTTTTTTTCAAGGCATCCTTCCAATTTGGCAGGAGTCATCAAACTCTGTCTCACCATATTCCAGATGTTCTGGTAATTCTTGTTGTTGTTTTTCTTTACCATTTTAGAATATGCTGTTTATTACTACATTTAAAGGGACACAGTTTGTCAGAGTAACATTCCAGAGGAAATTGATTAGACTTTTGGTATTCTGCTTTTCTTAGTTTGACTTAAAACTCTGACAAAATAGAACTAATTGATTAGTGCATTGGTAAGGTAGCAAGAACAACTCCAATACAGGTCATTAAGTTTCTGTCTTATTGTAATTAGTGAGAGAACTAGACTGTGAGAACCTTCATTTCATCCTGAGAATATAGTGAATCGTTTACTGGCTCAAGCAACTTCTGCTAAGATTCCATTGGTAAAGCAATTCATATGGCTTCAGAGGCTTACAGTAGAAAGCAGTAAGTCTGGACCTACCATGCATGCAAAAGCAAGGAGCCCAGAAATATTTGGCCAGTGGCAGTAGTTGTGAACCACAAATGATTATTTGTTTGTTTTCATTGCTCTCTAAAGTAAACTAAATTAGAATTAATGTGACATTTTGGATATATTAAGTTATCTTTTCACTCTTTCTGAAGTGGGTCAATTTGAGCTAACAATCAGTCTTTCATTGCTCCTATGCGTTCTGTAAACTATAAGGCTTAAAATTACCATTGCAACATAATAAAAGGTGGGATCAAAACACTGATTGATAATATTCTACTGACTGTGTAAATTATCAGTAAACCTTTCAGGCAGATTTAAATATTATTCTAACCAATGGTAAATATTCTGGAATACTTTATTTTTCATTTGTATTTATTTGTTGAGAGAAAGAAAGAGTGAAAATGAGTGAATGAATGAATATGGGCACACTAGGTCTTCCAGCCACTGCAAAAGAACTGCAGACACATGCACCACCTAGTGCATCTGGCTTTTGTGAGTCCTGGGGAATTGAACCTGGGTTCTTAGGCTTCACAGCCAAATGTTTTAACCACTAATCCATCTTTTCAGCCCTTATTTTTTTAAACTTTAATTATGAGAGAGAGAGAGACAGAGAAAACAAGAATATGAATGCATCTTTATTTTTAAAGAAATGAAGTTATTACCAGAAAATGCTAAAATCCTTAAAATATTTAAAGTTTACAAAATGTGAGTGTTTTCCAAAGATGTTACACTTGATTACATTTTAATGCTTTAAGTTTTAAATATTAAGTAATAAGAGAATGAGTAATCTATGCAGGACTAGACAGAGATATCAAAAAAGTTACCTAAGTGGCAAGGTTTAAGCAAATTTAACTCTTGAAACTTTCTAATTGGAATGAATCTTATATCGAAAGAGGGTAATATTGACAGTGTGTACAAATGCTATTCAGTGTTCTTTCAAACCTTCTGACCTGAAGCTTGAGTCTTAAGATATGTATAAGATATTTTCTACTACTAAAATATTTTTAATATATGCACACATTTCTGCTTACATGCTATATGTGTTGGTATTTGTATACTGGGGTCCCCTGTAGAGTGGTGGCTTTCATTTGCTTTCTAATAAAAAAAAATAAGAAAATTTGAATCTTGTTCCTGCTAGACTTAGCCAGTGCGGATGGCATGAGAAACTACCTCAGCCAATGTTGATGGTGGATCTGAACTAGAAGTAGATGCTTAATAAACAGATACTAACTTGACAAGATTTGCTTCTTACCTTCTATTTCTTCATAGTCAGGAAGTTTCTCAACCTCTTCTTGTGTTTTATTAGCTGAGAAGAAGGGTCTGTGTAGGGACCTAATCCATGCTTGTAGGATGCATGCATGGATGAGGTAGCCCTGTGCTAGTCAGAGAAGGTACTTATAGAATGAGGATGGGGTGATTGGTGAAGCTGAAAAGCAAAAAAGGGGGGGCAGGAACTAAGGATTTGGCATGTCATTTGTGTGAATTTTATTTTCATACCTTTTAAAATGAAAAAATATGCCTCATCTTTAGATTTGCATATTATAAAGGTGAAGAAACTTTGGGAATGCTAATTGCTAATTTGACATTATGATATAAATTTGTCATGGCATTTAAGAAAATGATAGTTATTGCCATTGTTGTATATGACAGGCAGGAAAAACAATAGATACGTTACTTGGCAACAGAGTGAGACAGCATCATTATCACCAGACTCATGGAATCTCTGAGTTGGAAAGGATCTTAAAGGTCATCCAATCCAACATCCTGCTTGACAGATGGTCATTTAGCCTCAGCCTGATCGCTGCTACTCATCGTTCCTTATTCAAGTGGCCAGTTGGATAGTTGAAAGGTCTTTATAAAGTTATAAAATATAAAATTATAATTAAGAAGGTCCTTAGACCCATCAAAAATCTGGCTCCTTAAAACTTCTCAGTGTCACTGATTGAATACTCAGAAATTATGTAAAAATGCTCCTTTTAAAAATCTTTATTATTATTATTAGCAACATATTCTATATGGATACATCATATGTTGGCACCCTCATTTTCCTCATCCCTGCCCACATTCCATTGGGGATGTTCCTCAGTAGGGTTGCAGATATTCCTTATGGGACTGTGGTTTATGCATTGCAGGAGCAGCAGTCAGTTATTGTTTTGCAAGGAGGGACTGCCTCTGGGCATGGTGTCTCAACCTGTGACTCTGACAATCTTCCTGCCCCCTCTCCCACAAAATTCCCTGAGCCATGGTGGGTGATTTTTTTTAAAATTTTTCTGTTTTATTTATTTATTTGAGAGTGGCAGAGAGAGAATGAGGCCGATAGAGAGAGAAAGAGAGGGAGAGAATGGGCGCGCCAGGGCCTCCAGCCACTGCAAACGAACTCCAGACGTGTGCGCCCCCTTGTGCATCTGGCTAATGTGGGTCCTGGGGAATTGAGCCTCGAATCAGGGTCCTTAGGCTTCACAGGCAAGCCCTTAACTGCTAAGCCATCTCTCTAGCCCTGGTGGGTGATTTTTAACTCTACTTTAGTGATGAGCTCTTAGAAGCCTCTGGATCTCTGATTTGGTAGGTGTTAAGTGTCCTCAGGGTCTGTCTCCTACACCCTAGAGCTGATTATGGGGTTTAGCATGGAAGTAGCACTCATGCATGTCTCCTCAATTCCTCTGTGGTTTCAGCTGTGGCTTGGCTGAAGTGCAAGGGTAGTTTATCTCCTCAGGCCTCACTACCTTCTTAAAAAGAAGAACAGATTCTCCAATGGAGAATGAAGTCAGCATAGTTTAAGAGTTGTGGTATGAAGAGAATGGGACTGTACATGATTTAAGAGAATTGAGATTTATGCCACAAATTAACCACTTGTCAATTTATTCTTGGCTAAGCCTTTAATCCCCAAGTTTAAGGTCCCCAAACACAAAGTGAAATTCTTAAAAAAGATTTAAAAAATATGATGGGGCTTTGCAAAATGTGTAATTCTGTGCATGCTATTCTTGGTTTTGACGACCTTTTGTATGTTGACAATCATTGTTCTTTTTCTTTGAATGTCCCCAAATTTCCTCTTCTGTAGGTTTGTGCAACTGCAGTTATCTTTTGAAATCAAATACAATTTTGTACAGAGGACAGGAGATACATATATCAGTGCCCATGACTCAGTGAAACACAAGGGAAGGCTTATTAGAGGAAAGTACTGCAGAACATAGTTGCTCTCCTGAACATCTATCACCCCTAGAGAAGCATACTTTGCCTGGGCATTCCTGAACTACAAGGGCCTTGGCAAAGTTCTGTAATTCCAAGTCTGCACTAAAGTTAATTGGTAAATAATATCATTTTCTGGCTCAATGACTGGTACAGCCAAAAGATAATTTAGTACTTGGTAATAAACAAAGAAAAGTACCTGAAGTTTAAACCCCAAGAAGGAAAAAACGTAGTTTATCCCATTAGTTATTAGCTTACCCTCATCCCTGACTTACCTGCCAGAGCCATTATAGGAAATAACTCAGTGAAAACTCACTCCATTCTTGAGTACTTGGGAACAGTGGAAATATGAAAGGAGGAAAGAAAAGAAACAGTACAGAAATCTCAGAGCTTCTGTAGACACGCTTACTCCTCCCCTAAGGTACCACCCAGAGGGGCTTTTTTTTCATCCCTAGAATAACAATGATGGCTGTAAGTGGCCAAGCTCTGTTTTTCCTGGACCTGTTCAACTTCATGGAGAGGTCAAGGTTATTAGTACCCTTGAACTGGAACCACTTCACACACTTCTTAATTTTTAGAAATGTTACTTGTTTATTTATTTGAAAGGGGAGAGGAGGCCGATAGACAGAATATGGGCACCCCAGGGCCTGTAGCCACTGCAAAGGAACTCCAGATGCTTGAGCCACCTTGTGCATCTGGCTATACATTGGTACTAGGGATTTGAACCGCTGAGCTATCTCCACAGCCCTTCACATACTTTTTAAATATTCACAGCTATAAAATGCACTTTAATATCTGCCAAGGCACCCTACCCATGTATATCCTTTAAACCATTGTAAGAATTTCTGAATAGAAATTCAGCTTTTATTTAATTTAGAAAGTGTTAAAATCCCTAATGAGTCTTTTAGTTTGAGTACATAAAAATGTCCAACACCTTGGTAAACTGGTTGTACTCTGCTTACACATTTTTCCCCTTAATTCTGCAGTGTTCTCTTCTATTAGTGCCATCCCAATATATGTGGCTGTTTTTAATCTCCTTTGCAGGCCACTCTTGTCCTTTCTGTCTGACACATGCAGAATTCAACCTTTTTCAGTTATGATAATCTTCCAGTGTTAACACACTCTCATCAGGCTTTACCAGAATGATTCTAAGCTGGTGTTGAGGCAGTGGCTTTTTCCATTGAAAGTTGATGAATGATATCCTATCTGTCTGTTGTTCTTGATTTGCTCTCATAATTCCAACAGTACTCCTTGCCAGCTTCCCAGCCACACTACCTTCTCTTCTCTGTCCCCCGTCTTTTGAAAAGGCATGGATATTGAGCACGTACAATCTAGCGAAAACCCACTAAAGCACTTTCAGTACTTTTTCCTCTCTTCTTCTTATCTCAATCATGAGATGAAGTGGACTCATTTGTAAATCTGTCAGTCTGTCCTGTTTGTTTCATCCCTATTTCTACTGGCCTTTTCCAAGGTTTCATCTTTTCTTGCTTAGTTGAAACTTTTATTCATCTTGGTGCCTCTTTCCATGAAAGTATGACACCCTTTGTTCCTCACCCCTGGTTTTCAAATGCAGCTGTTGGCTGGTGCCACAGCATTCTTAGTGCTGGGGACCTGAAGACGTGTACTTTTCTGAATGATTAGACAGCGAAAGTGGAGGTGGAGCGAGTATTAAGAACTCCTTAAATATCCCCATGTCATAGATTCCTTTCTCTTCATTTTTGTGAGTGATGAATATATTTCTTTCTGGGAAAAATGTTAAGTCTTGAATCTATGTATATTGATGTTTTCCCTAGCCATACAGAATAAGAACTTGCTTGTCTTTTCATCCAACTTTATACCATCTACATTTTGAACATTCATGTAGATTTCTTCCTTTATCTTTGGAATACCTCCATTTTTGATTTCTTAGCATAAACCAATAATTTCCAAATATGTGATACGTGATTATTAGTCTAAGCTTTTCCATACTAACTAATAAAATGTAAGTGTTGTAGAGTTTCACTATGAAAACAAACTAAAATAGCCTTCTGAAAGATGGAAATAAATTTAAATCTTGTTTTTGTTTTAACAAAAAATTCTTTATAGTACACACCCAGTACTTGCCGAGTTAGGATTGATTTAAATAACAGTGGCCCTTAACTACCTCAAGAATTCTTTCATTATTATTTATTCCCTATTTGTTTTGAATATTGCATCTAGTCAACAAGTCATTAAAGAAATTAATAAATTACTTCCATGTGTTCTCAGTGAATATCAGCTAGCATTTCTTTATGTAGGTATGTGTTAAGCCAAAAATATAGAAGCCAGTTGGGATAATTTTAGTGCACTCAGATTAAAAAAAATTCATTTTAATTTCTTGAAATACTAAGCCCATGATAAATCATGTGCAAGGAACATTGGTTTGAGGACCATTGGTCTGTATAACTGTAAGTGGTATTATCAACAACATTTAAAAAATTTTATTTATTTTTACTTTAGAGAGAGTGATAGAGACACAGAGAGAGAAGAGATAGAGAATTGGTGCGCCAGGGCCTCAGCCACTGCATTCGAATGCCAGATGCCTGCACTGCCTAGTGGAAATGTGCCACCTTGCGCTTGCCTCACCTTTGTGTGTCTGGCTAACGTGGGATCTAGAGAGTAGAACATGGGTCCTTAGGCTTTGCAGACAAGCGTCTTAACCGTTAAGCCATCTCTTCAGCCCTACCAGCAACATTTTTAAGGTAGAAAGATTTAGGGGTTATATGAGTATATTTATTTTTATTTATTTGTTAGAGATGGGGGGTAGAGAGAGAGACTGAGTGAGAATGGGCACACCAGGGCCTCTACCCACTGAAAACGAACTCCAGATGCATGAACCACCATGTGCACCTGGCTTATGTGGGAACTGGAGAATCGAACCTGGGTCCTTAGCTTCATAGGCATGTGCCTTAACCACTAAGCTATCTCTCCAACCTCTGTACTTACGTTTTTCCATCAGGTTCTAACATACAGTGTGTAAACTGTAAAAATAATGATTAGATGTATTAATAACTTTCTACTCTATTGATAAGATTCAAATTATCAGTGTAGCTAATGTGATTTTCTGTAATATTTAAAACAGATAGTCCACAATACCTATTAGCTCATTGAGTCTCTCTCTAGCACTCAATAAAAGCAGAGAGTGGCTAGGGAAATCTGGCTATTTATTTATCCTAATGTGACACATGATACTTGGTGTCATTTTCAGTGTATGTGTTGCTATGAAAATGTTTGAGAGCATTATCTACAGCATTCATACTCACTTTAAAAAGATTGATCACTGTAACCTCTTTGCGCTGTTGTAGAAATAGTCAAAGTATATGTAACCATACAAATGGGAAGTTAGCTTGTATATTTTGATGTATCCTGCTCTTTAAAAATAGTTTATTTCTTATTTGCATGCAGAGAAGAGAGATGGAAAGAGGGATACAGAAAGGGAGGGAGGGAGGGAGGGAGAGAGAGAGAGAGAGAGAGAGAGAAAGAGAGACAGAGAGAGAATTGGGAGTTCTAGGGCCTCTTGCCAGTACAAATGAAATTCAGAGGAATGCACCATTTTATCTATCTGACATTTTACATGGGTACTGGGGATTTGAACCCCTGACATTGGATTTTACAAGCAAGTACCTTTAACCACTGAGTATTCTCTCCAGCCCTGCTATTTTTTCTTTCTTTCTTTTTTTTTTTTTCTTGCTTAAAAACATATTGTCGCAGACAGCTTCAGGTTCGCTGAGATGAACTTACAGACCAGGCACAGTTATGGAGGAAGGGATATTTATTGAAGCTTACAGATCCAGGGGCAGTTCCATAATGGCAGAAGAAACTGGCCTGCCTTCACAGGCCCAAGAAGAGAGAAAGAGAGAAGTACAAACCTAAAGGTCAAAAGCCACAGCACACTTCAGGAACTCCAGCTAGGCACACTTTGCATATCTTTAGATTGAAATCTGAAACCCACCACCACACCTTAAGATCCACACAATGGCACTGACTGACTCCAACCAGGTGGCTGCAGATGCAAACTACAAACAAACAACTGAATATATTGGGGGCCATCTATTCTATTCAAACCACCACACATATCTTGGAATTGCTCCCTGTCATGAGTATGATAGTGCTAACTTATTATTTATTATTTTTTCTGTTGTATAGTGATGCTATTTTTAAATAGCTATGCCATCATTATTCATAGATGGTATTTAAAAATATTGTTAATATCTATTTGAAATCAATGTATATTTTCATTATGGTATATACTTTTATAATAGCATCCTTTAAAACTTGTTAGAATTGCAATTACTTATGTCAGTGGTGGTCAACTTTCACAGCTGTAGCTTTCCTAGATATTAATTTTCTCTCCTTGGCTGAAGGATTGTGTTTCTAGTTGGGCTTTTATTGTACAAGCATAATGTTTTTGATCAGATTGTATTTACATGACAGCCTAAAACTGTGGCATTCCTTCAAGTACATTGTACACATTTAAAATATTGTCTAAATATTTATTCACATGATGGATTACTGTGGCTCAGGAGAAGCAGCTACAACCTACTAAGTAAATGATTTTCAGTTTTAAATTTGGAAAGGCTTTGAAGAGGTTATAATGATGTCTCCTCTCAGTTGTTAGAAACAGCCAAATTAGCAATCTTTCTTCTATTAAATGATTTTTTAAATTATTATTTAAGTAACAAAGTGGGGGAAAGTTTTAATCAGTTGCTCCCAGGTATGGACTTCCCTCATTCTTTCTCCTGGCCAGATAAAGATCTCTCCATAATGAAAAAACAAACAAACAAACAGCCAAAATCAAAAGCAAGCAGGAGCATATTATTGTAGCAATATTCTAACATTCCTTGAGGCCACAACAAAATTTCAGAAATATGTACTTGAGGCTGAATAATCATTTATAATAAGTGCATGTATTTCACTCAAACTGGAAAATATTAATTTTCCTAATAAATTATGGCTTTGTTTAAACTTGATTGTTGAGAAACTTCAGATTAAGGAGTTGTCATTAATTTTAAATCAGCTTGCAAATTTGGCAGTTCATGCTGTTTCTGTTCTTCCACAAAGGAAACAGAACTGGGTCTTAATTATAAAGAATTTTTTTACACGTATGTGCTGTGTGTGCATGCACAACTTTCTTTTTTTTAATCATGTAGTATCTGATTCAGGCATAGTTTGAACTTAAACTTTTGATTAGCGTTAGAGATAACCATTTCTTAAAGTACTGAGACCAGTTTATTTCATTCAATACTGAGTTTATGTAGACATTGTACTTTTGTGATTGTAATATCTTCTGACAAGCAAATTATACTGTAGAAAGAGCATCCAACATGGAGCTTGGGGCGGCTTCTGCAAACACAACTCAAAATGAATGGTTCTGTTCAGTGGAGGTCATGCTCAGATTTGAGTTCATCACTTTAGTGTGGAAGGAAAAGTAGCCTATAAACTTAAAGGAAGTTGTAATCCCAGTACTTGTTTAATTTGAGGCTAAAGAACAAGAGAGATTTTTTAAGAAGTGAATTCCAATGTAATGTCATTATATTTAAGATCTGAAACTACAGCTTTAATATACAAGTAATTAAAACATTTAAGGTTGCCAAAATCTAAAAATGTAACTATTTTGTTTATTATTCGAGTTATTAAACTAGTTAATACTAGTGGAATTGATCTGTAAAACAACACTATGATTACAAGTCAGTATCTGATACCTTTAAGTATATTAGAATCGTGAAAAGAATTGTCTTGTCATAATCAGTTGTACTCCTTAATTTTGCATGTGAGCATTTCCATTTTAGTTTTTTTGTGTAGATAGTAAAACAACCTGCTATTGAGAATTCAACATATGGATAAAGATGAGGGGAAAGCTGTTGATCAGTTCTGCATGCAGACTGTCACTGTGAACACACACTTCTACAGATGGTGGAGTTTTGACTGCCCATCCTGTATTAATACCTTTGAGACAGCTGTTACAGATAAACCTCTTTTACATGCTTTAGGTCAAGAGCAGTCAAACCTGTTAGAGCACGTGCATTTACATATGCAAATCTGTTGTTTTGTCATTACATTAAACAAGAAAGGGGAACAGTCTCTTGTGGTTGTAAATAAATCAGGAACATCACCTACATGAAATGAAATCCAGTAAAAAAGACAACTGTGATTTCTATTGTGTAGTTGTAGGAGGTTGCTTCTGTTTGGGGCTTTGTTCCTGGAAGACTGCCCATAATTCAGAGGAGAGGGTAGACAGTCAAGTTTATGTTTGGAGGCAAGAACAGGGAAGGTGTTTGCTGTCATTGACTGTAGGGTATTTGTGAAGTTTGACATGCCCAGGAGCTACTGAAAGCCATGTGGGGCCCCCATACACAGCATATCTCAGTTTTCATCATCTGGCAAGCCTGCAGCAGGATTTGCAGGCACTGGAGTCGACAACATGTCTACTTTGGTTTGGAACTGATTGATCCACAGAACAGAACATGCTTGTGGGGTCTTCTCCTGCTATAGAATGACATAAATGATTGAAATGTTTTCTTTAGGAAAAAACCCACAAAGCATCATTTGTTTATAGACCTTATTGCTTATGGGAAAGTGTCAACTAGTAATGCAAGTAGTTTGCAGGAAACTTTCACATTAGGTTTGTGAATTATTTTGTTCAAGTTCAGTATATGAGAAATAAAAGTGGGAAAATAAGTAGGACGAGATGGTGGAAGGAATTTTATTTAGTGACATATTATGAAAATGGCTCCTTAGGATTTACAAAATGACAGGAGATGTTACTCTATGTTGCCTTAGATTGCTGTGGGGAAAGAAACAGAAATACTAGAATTGATGAACAAATGTCGCCTGCTGTCATTTTAGATTACTATATTTTATTCTGAAGCTGTTCCTAATTTTTCTTTTTGAAAAACAGTGGAAATATGATATAAATAATAATGTTACAGATCTTTTAATTAAGTTAATTAGGGTTAAGTGGGTTCATCCTGATATTAATTTACTAGAAGTAGGGGTACAAAATATTATTTTCTACCTTTAGAAGGAAAATTAAAAATTCTTCCCTGACCTTTTAACCTTGTCAGATGATTTCTCTGTTCTTGACATAGTGCTTTATATTTGCAAAGGTTGGAAGTTAACTCTTCAAGGTACCAGACATCATTTTTATTGGGATATTAATTCTCAGAGGTGCTAATCTCATCAAGATTTGTAGGCATTTTCTTTCATGGGCCATTCTGATTTGTAGCTCTTTCTTTACACAGCAGTATTAAATACCAAACCTTCTCTGATATGGAAGTTCATTAGAGATATGTCTTTGATGGTAGCCCTTTCCTGGCTTCAGTTTCAAATACCTTGATGTAAAGCTTAAGAAGCCATTGTGTTGTAAGCCCTCCTTGATGTGCCTTATTTAGATCTGCATAGTAAATCAAGCAAAGTAAATAACACGGCAGCAGATGGAAGCATGGAGATAAGGCCAGGGAACAATTGTATTTGTATTTTGTTATGATGTTGACAGGAGCTAAAATTCACTAATCTAGTTCAACTGATCTGCATTTCAAAGAAATCTCATTTAGCAGCAACTTGAAGGTTTGTAGGATAAAGTTCTTTCATTGCAGCTTTTATTGCCTTCTTTGCTAATTTATCTGGTCAAGATTTAGCCTTGCTTACTTAAAGCTCCAAGCATGTTACAAGCAGTCTTAAATACTATGAAAGCATTAATGTCTAGACTATGAACTGAAGGTAATTACATATCCAGCCCTGAATAGAGTACATTTAGAAAATACTGTTGTTCAAACACAATTGTCAGGGTAATATAGATAAGGTAGTGGGTTTTTTTTTTCCCTTTCTCTCCTGCCTGTTTGTGAGGAGATTTTTCCTCCACTTTATAAACAAGTTAACCTACGATTACCAAATAGTCAGAAAATATGTACAAATAAATATATATCCTTTAAATTTTTTGATGCTGGTATTGTACTCATAAGAATGATATTTTATCATGAGAATGATAATTTTACTTTATGCTTCAGGTATAAATATATGTAGTACATAAGTGAAATATCACTCAATGGAATTTTAAAGCCATGAAAATCATGTTCTGTACACAGTGTACAAATAATATTTCCTAATTTTGATTTTTTATTTAATGGAAATAGTTATTTTGAAATACTGTTAAAAAAAAAAAAAACGAAGTAAAGAGCTGGAGAAATTGCTCGTGATTAACCTGCTTGCCTGCAAAGTGTAATGATCCTGGTTCAGTTCCCCAGTATCTACATAAAGTTATATCTACAAGGTAGGAAGCACATGCATCTAGAGTTCATTTGCAGTAGCTGAAGGCCCTGAGACACCAATTCTCTCTGTCTCTGTGCTTGAAAACAAATAAATAAATACATAAATACATAAATAAATAAAGAAATATTAAAAAAACAACACTTGGGCTGGAGAGATGGCTTAGCCGTTAAGTGCTTGCCTGTGAAGCCTAACGGCCCTGGTTCAAGTCTTGATTCTCCAGGACCCACGTTAGCCAGATGCACAAGGAGGCACATGCGTCTGGAGTTCATTTGCAGTGGCTGGAGGCCCTGGCACACCCATCTCTCTCTCTCTCTTTCTCTCGGCCTCTTTCTCTCTCTGCTGCTCTCAAATAAATAAGAATAAACAACAACAACAAAAACAAACTAAAAAAATATAGGTAGTGGTTATTGTAACTCGGTCCTTAGGCTTGCCTAGTCAGTATTTAGCCTGTTGAGGAATCTCCCTACCTCCATATATAGTTTTGATGACCTTAACTGAACTTTACTGTATTTGTAAATAAAAATAAAAAATTATACCAAGCTGTGTTTCTGGGGATAATGAAATGAAGACATGATAGCTGTTGACTGAGGTTCCAGTAAAATAGAAGTCATCTGCAAATGAAATTTTCATTAACTGTGGCAATGCACTATGAACATAGTGCAGTTTCTGAACAGTCTAACTAATATGTTAACAAGTTTTGTGCTGTATATTTTAGGGCTAAGATAATTTTTTGCTCATATTTTTAAGAAAGCTTTTACTTATCTAAGAAAATTTTATCAAGGAAAAGACTAAATACAGTTATTTGTATAAGTGTGTGTGTGTGTGTGTGTGTGTGTTATATTGTGTAGCATTTGGTTCCATATCTAAATGTAATTTTAGCTATACTTATGTTTAAACTATATCTCATAAAGACTCTGCTATAGTTCTCTCATACGTGTAATAGACAGAGAAGACATTGATTAACACAGGTATTGCATTGAACAACATGACAGTTCAGGGTGACTACAAATATTTGATATTGATGTCATTCATTCATGCTTTATAAGTTCAGAAGATTTCTCCAAGGAGTGTGAATTAATCTGCATTGACCCAAAACACAGGAAACTACCAATTGATTCAGGATTTTGGGCTTCAGGAGGGGTCTTCTGGAAATTATGAACCATAACTTTTGGGTTCTGTCCTACTCTTAATAAAGAATTAATAAAGATGGACTCAAGAAGGATAAATTATGAATTATTAAGGGAGTTTGGGATTTAAGAGAAACTGGGGCCTTTAAGAGAGATTATAGCTATAAGCATGTGCACTTAAGAGAAACTGAGGCTTTTAAAGAGGGATTAGAGTAGAGCCACACACACATGGAAAGTAGAATATAGATCTTGGAGACTAGTGGAAAATCATACATATAATCAAAGTCAGAAGTTACCCCAAACTATAAAGCAGTGGCAAGTAGAAAAGTTCAGATCAAGAAATAATGCTATGCTCTCTCACCCTCACCGACCAACCCCGCCTGGCTGGGTGGGGGTAGAGGCCAGATTCATGTGTGACTGAGCAGAAATGAGAGGAAATCCACACAGAAACAGGCACAGACACAGACACACAGACACAGACACACACACACACACACACACACACACACACACACACCCCAAGGGTTAGAGAGAGGGTGAGGGAGAGTGGGGGGGGGGGGGAGCATGGCCTTTGTAGCATCAGATTCAGGTATGCAAGAGAAAAACCCAATTGGTTTGTAGATTTGGAGGATTGACAACAGTGCTAGCCTACTTGGGCCAACCCATCCAGGTAGCACACTAGACTGTGAGCAACAGAGTGTGCTGTGTATCAGTCTCCGTCAGACATGAGTTCCATTTTTGCCATGATCTCAGTTCTTAGTACCAGGGCGCTGGTATGTGAAATGGCATCTCCTGGTTCTCTTTGGGTCTCAATCTCTAGCTGAAACTTTCTTTAAAAAAAAAAAAAAAAAAAAAAAAAAAAAAAAAAAAAAAAAAAAGCTAGCTTTCTCCTATCCTCCTTCTCTGTGTTGGAAGATACAGGTGAATGTATTGGTACAGAATGTATTGATAAGGGCATGTTGAGAAGTGTTTGCAGTGAGTCTGTATTTGGCCAAGATTACTTGGATCTTTGGAAAACAAAACAACTTTCTGTCTCCCTTTAGTGTTATCTTTTGTGAGGTTTCTTACAATAGTCAATCATTGCTAATAAAAATTGTATCTTGCTTTTCATTCATATAATTCTGCTATGTGCCAAGTAAATGATTGCCAATACTGCTTATACTAATTATAAAATAGAAGGTGTTAAAGAAAGAAATTATTTGTTATTAGATAAATGATTTAAAGAGATGAACTTTCCTCAACAACATTTTGTTTCTTAGAGTTATCTATATTTATTTTTATTTTGAGGTAGGGTCTCACTTTAGCCCAGGCTGACCTGGAATTAACTATGTAGTTTCAGGGTAGCCTTGAACTCACAGCAGTCCTCCTACCTCTGCCTCCTGAGTGCTGAGATTAAAGACATGTACCACCATGCCCGGCCTATAGTTAACTATTCTGATAGAAATATTGATTCATGTCATTGGTTTATGATTTCCTAATTTTTTAAAAAAGTAATAAGCACAAATATAATATGCAAAGTGTCTGAACAGAAACTGATTTAGAGTGTTATTATGCACATTTCCCTCAAACACCTAAGCTTTATCTCTCATTTGGCTCCAAAGATTGACTTCTATATTTAATATTTAAGGGAAGAGAGTTTGAATGATTTTAAGATAAGACATGGTATCTGATCTGGAATTTAGTACAAGTTACAGACATTTACATTACTTAATTTTTTAATATTTATTTTTATTTATTTATTTGAGAGAGAGAGGCAGGTGGAGGGAGAGAGAATGGGGCATGCCAGGTCCTCCAGCTACTGCAAACAAACTCCAGAGGCAAATGCCACCTTGGGCATCTGGCTTATGTGGGTCCTGGAGAATCAAACCTGGGTCCTTTGGCTTTACAGGCAAATACCTTAATTTCTGAGCCATCTCTCTAGCCCTATATTACTTAATTTTAATGTGACATAAAATGTTTATTATAAATTTGATGAAACTTGGTTAATAGAATTGAATTTTTACTCTTATGAATGTTCATATACCAAAAGACAGATAGTTATAAATCATATTTCTTATTTCTGTAAATAAAGTAGCCTGAATAAACTCATGGTGGTAACTGTGATAGAAGTAGCTATCTGTGACTGTTCCTCAATTTGCCCAGTATATCTGGTTTGAACAACAGTTTCTGAACCTATGTGGCATCTTTAAAATTCTTAGTCCCAATTTCTTCCTGCTTATTAAAGTCCTTTCTCTATATTTTTCTGATCTATCCAAGGCTGTTGAAATTGTCTCTTTTTATTATTCCATTATTTTTTTAAATGGATTTTCCTTTACACTTTTCTAATCATCCTGTAATTCTTTAGCCCTAAGACATTAAAATGAATGAGTAGAAATATTTGAAACCTAATCGTCTCTGCCAGTCCATTCAAACCCATGGATTTGCAAAATTATGTTAAAGTCTTTTAAAAATACATTTGAGTAGGCTTTTCTAGTCATTTGGATTTTGAATATTAATTTTCTCTTGCTATGCAGCTTAGCCGTAAAAATGAAAAGGAGGATAAATGTGAGTATCTTTTAGTAGTGTTAATTTAAAGTACTAGATTTATTGATTATAATGTCCAACAAGGCAATTCCTACATTTCTCCTTAACCTTGGTTCTAAAAGAAATTAGGGGGAAATCTCTATCCACTAACAGTATGAAATACAAGTTGGGTACATTTTGATAATAATTGATCAAAAGTATAATTTCTTCCTAGATAAAACAAAAAATAGAAGTCTGTTGAGGCTTTGACCTAAGCAATTTTGGAAGTAGAAGAATATCCTATAGAAAGGAGGATTGTCAACAGAAAGAGTCAGACACCTCGAACCCGGGAGAGACTTAATCTGGCCTTCCAAATGTAAGTCATCTTTTTTCCTATTTATATTTTAGTATAAAATAGTGTGATACCAATATGGATTGGATTCTTTTTTCACAAAATATGCAATTGTTTGTTACATTCTGACTTATGTTAATTCTTAACCTAAGGTGATACTTTAGAACAATGGCATTAATGTAAATTGGGTGAATTTTAATTTCTTGATAAAGAACTTTTTTTGTTGTTGTTTTGATGTAGGGTCTTGCTCTAACTCAGGATGACCTGGAATTCATTATGTAGTCTCAGGGTGACCTCCAACTCTTGCCAACCCTCCTACCTCTGCCTCCCAAGTGCTGAGGCTAAGGCTGTGTGCTACCATGCCTGGCTTGATAAAGAATTATTGAGAGTTTGGGTATATTCTGATATATAAAAGATACTTTTATTTTATTTCAATATCTATATTTCTTCATATGTGACAATAAAGCTATTATAATATGTCTATTTAAATCCACCACCTAGTAAAATAGACATTAAGTACTTTTTTCAAACTTACATATTGAGACTATATTGGATTGACTTTGCATCCATAATGTACTATAAAAATGTATTAATTCTATCAGCATAGTGTAGCAGAAAGAACTTTCCTGTAATTTAAGAAAATCTTAAAAGATATGTGTTCATGATTATTATATAGAAATATGAAATTGAGTTAATGTTCAGAAATTGTTAAATGAAGAGCATTTGAAGCCAAAGCTTGATTAAGGTACTTATTTTTCATAACATTTCTTTATCTCTGTCACTACTTTCATTTGGACAGTTACCTAGTATGTCACCCTTTTGACAAACACTTGAGATATGATATACTGACTAAGATGCCAAAGTTTTGACTTTTGCTTAATAATTTCATATTCCTTGGCAAAATAGCTTTATGGTAGAGTATGATTTTTATTTTTTGAAGTTCAAATTATGCAGTAAAACAAAATGCATGCTCTTCAGATTTGAAAATATCAAACATATACTCATTCAATTTTCCCAAAATTAAAACATTAAACTTCACAGGCTTTGAGTGTAATATTCCCATTGACATATTATCTGACAGAGTGACTAAAGTATTCTGGGATAACAATGTTCATAATATTTAATTTCATGTCTAACCTTATTATCCAGAACATTCTGAGAGTGCCACTATAGTGCTGATCATCTATAATTTTAAAAAAATTATGCTTACTGAAATAAACTTATTTTGTATTGGACATAGATGTTTGGTTCAAATAATTGTTACCATTGTATTAGAGCCATATCTCATAAACAGATGACATATTCCCTTTCATTGACATAAAATAGTTGTATATCTCAAAGAATAATTTTTATTAATGAAATATATGATGAAACATTACAAAAATTATTGCAATTTGGTGGGTTAGTAGAATCCTCCCATTCACTGGTTTGAGGTGTGGAAGGATTGGAAGATTTCATTCACTGAAGGCTTGCTGAAGTCCTGCTCATCAGCTATAAAAATGAACAAAAAGCCGGGCGTGGTGGCGCACGCCTTTAATCCCAGCACTCGGGAGGCAGAGGTAGGAGGATCGCCGAGAGTTCGAGGCCACCCTGAGACTACAGAGTGAGTTCCAGGTCAGCCTGAGCTAGAGTGAGACCCTACCTCGAAAAACCAAAAAAAAAAAAAAAAAAAAAAAAAAAAAAAGAACAAAAATATAGGTACCATAATGTGGTTGTGTCTAAGAATGTAATATTGAGTGAAAATTTTCAGACACAAGAGATAATGTTATATGATTTCTTTTACATGAAATTCCAACATTAGACTGTAGTGTTTACAGATGCAAATGTGACCACAACAAAGATAAAGAAAGTAATTCAATTACAGGTAGTCAATAAATTGAAGAACACAAAATATATAAAAATTGTTTTCCCTTATGCCAGTAATGGATCACTGAATTTGAAATTGTTAACAAAATGCCATTTATATAAGTTCAAAATGACAGACACTTAAGTTTAAATGTAACGAAATACATGCCAGACCAATTTTGGGCAAACAAGCCAATGAATGGAAATCAAGTAACTTCTACATAACAGTCAACTGGGAGAAGGACTCAACATTGTGAAGATGTTAGTTCTTTATAATGAAATTGTTAAGTTGAACAAACCCTTGATCAAATCTCACCAATTTCTTTTTTGAATAGTAACAAATTAAACTTTTCACATATGTGGATAGCCAAAAGACCCAGACCCTTCCACTCAACACTGAGGAAGAATGAAGTCAGAGGCATTGACATGCTCCATATTCAAGACAACATATATCTGCAGTGATCAACATAATGTGGAGTTACTAACAGAATAGGCCCACATATCATTGAACTAGTGTAACTTTCTCTGAAGTAGACTCATAAAAGCCTAGTCAACCAACAGAGGAAGAAAGGCCATTCAATGGAGAAAGGGCCAACTTCTCAGTAAGTGAGGATGGATGAGTACACATCAGTTGTTTAAAAAAAAATGTTTTTCAGAAAATTGTGCTAAGTCATCAAACTAAACATGAAACTGTAAGAAAGCAAACAGAATAAGGTAAATATCCTTGGGAGCAGTGATAATATTTTAAGACAGCAAACCAAGAGCTTCATCTCTGAAAGAAAGAAATTGACATGCTGAGGTTCAGTAAAATATAAAAATAGCACAAATAAACAAACACCAAAAAACTTTTACTCTGAGATAGCCACTGTTACAAAAATGAAGACAGGTTACAGACTGAGAGAAAATGTTTAGTAAGTATATTGTAAGAAGGGCTTACATTCAGAAAAAACAACCTGCAAAACTCCACCATTGGTATACCCAATGGACAAGCCCTAAAAACATAGACCTACGTGTGTGTGTGGGGGGGCAACATATATAAATGAGGGCATGAAAGAGGCTCATGATTGTGTATCATTAGAGCTGACACAGTGGGTGATGAGGTGCTCATTAGAAAAGCTAACCACCCAACCAATGGTAGCAGCAAACACTGATGATATTGGAACATTTGGGCTCTCATTCATTGCTGATGGAAATGTAGAACAATATGCATATTTTGGCATTTTCTTAACAAAGGTAAACATATTCTTACCATATGTTTCAGCATCTGTACTCTAAACTTTGCAGACTGAGTCTACACAAATGTGTACACAATGTTTGTAACATGCTTTTGTAGTTACCTTTACATTGCTAGAAAAAAAAAAAAAAACACTCAACCAAAAGCAGCTAGTGGAGGAAAGGATTTATTTTGGCTTATATTCTGAAGGGACATTTCATGGTGGCAGGGAAATAGATGGCATAGTAGAGGTTGAACATCACTTCCTCAGATGCATATTGTCACATGAATGAGTTGCTAGAAAAGGTTATATACTACAAGATTCCAACCATAATGATTGGAAAAGGGAGAACCATGTACACAGTGAAACCAAAACAAAAAAATGGGAGGCTTCCAGGCATTACAAAGAAGGGCACCTGGACAGGCAGAGCATAAGAAATGAATTGAGTAGTAGCTACACGACCTTATATATTTGTCAAAACCTACTAATTGTGCATATCCAAGGGCTAATCCAAGTGTAAACTATTTTATGATTATGTCTCAGGATAAGCCATTCAACTATGACAAACATACCATAGTAATGAGAGATGATAATAATATGGGAAACTGTGTATGTTCAGAATAGACTGAGAATATATAATGAAACTCGGTGCTTTCTGTTCAGTTTTTCTGTAATGTAATACTTCTCTTAGAAAGTGTATTAATTGAAGAAAATTGAGCTGTACATCCTTATTTTAGAAATTTCTTTGCATGTCTAATGTAATTCACATAAAATGTCTTAAAAGGCAATCTCTAAGATAGTGTTAAGAATTCTAAGAAAAAATAAGTTAATTTCAAACTTAATCCTTCCACAATGAATATTCAAAGTGGAAAGATGGAATTTAAAAATCAATACTTTTTGGTATTCTAAAGTAGTATGTTTTTTTGGAGAAAGTTCTAATATCCATACATGAGAACCTGTACAATTGCATGTACTTAGTAATTTTTGGATAATTTACTTTGCTGACATATTCTTATGTAGCTCAAGCTGTCCTGAAACTTGCTATGTAATGAAGAATGACCTTGAAGTTCTGATTTCCCTGCCTCCATCCTGAGTTCTGAGATCAAACACATGTATCACCAGGGCTGATTTATGCAGCATAGGATATCTGACCCAGAGCTTTTTCTACCCTAAGCAGCCATTCTACCAACTGATGTATTAATATATCATAGCAAGTTGTTTAACATAGAATGAGCTTTTCTTTATTTTATGCTAAAAGTTTCTTTTTGAATTTTTGTTTTTGTTTTTCAAGGTAGGGTCTCACTCTAGCCCAGGCTGATCTGGAACTCACTATGTAGCCTCAGGGTGGCCTTGAACTCCTCCTACCTCTGCCTCTCCAGTGCAGGGATTAAAAGAGTGTGGCATAGCCGGGCGTGGTGGCGCACGCCTTTAATCCCAGCACTCGGGAGGCAGAGGTAGGAGGATCGCCGTGAGTTCAAGGCCACCCTGAGACTCCATAGTGAATTCCAGGTCAGCCTGGGCTAGAGTGAGACCCTACCTCAAAAAAACAACACCATGCCCAGCTTATGTTTAAACTTTAAAAGGACTAATAATATCAAATATAAAATATCCATCTGTAGTGTTGAATTTAGTTTCTTGAATTGTTTATGGTTTATCCATTATTATTATTATTAAATATTATCATACACATAATCTGTGATTATAGACATTTAGGCTAGTCTTAATTTTAACACATTTTATGTAGTTGTCTCTTCCTTACAAACAATATTTTATTCATGTGAAACCTGATTTTGCTAATTTTATGTCATTATGTAGTAATAAAACTAAATATATATATGTGTGTGTGTATATATATATATATACACACACACACATACTTTCTATATGAGAGGCCAAGACCACACAAACCACTCTGAGGCAAAGATGAAAGCTTTTATTTGGGAAAAGCATGAGCTGCCAGGGCTGACTCTCAAGAGCAGAGCACAGCCAACCTGAGGTTTTAGGTAGTGGGCTTAGTAGGGATTTTTCAGTTTGGGAAAGGTGAGGAAGGAAAAAGAACTCCTTAGTTAAGTTGAATAAAAAAAAAGATTCCCTTAAGGAAGATCTAAGATAGCCAGGGTGTGAGACAAGAACAATGACCAGGGGACTAACAAGATAAGGTGGCAGGAAACAATGACCTGGGGACTTGTTAGGAAAGGCAGGGATAGTGGCTGGGCAGTTTCTTAAGGAATGTGGATAATCCACTTCCTTATGCCTCAGTCCCCATTCTCCTGTCCTTGGTGACTCCATTTTTGGAGCTGTCCCAACCTAACACTTTCTTTGTTCTTTGAATATAAAATTTGAAATATAATTAATTTTATTTTTAAAAAGAACCAGAGATGAGCTTTTTGCTTATTCTAGTATGTTTTTCTTCTTTCTTCCTTCCTCCAAATCTTCCTTTTCTTTTTGACTTTTTTCTTTCATTTTTAATAGCTTCAAATCGGCTTGTTTTCCAGAGTGAATGCAACCTTTTTTAGTTGGATGACATTAAGAGAAACCCAGAATTTATTATTCATAAGAATGAAATATGTCCCCCTTATCTGAAAGCTCTGGGTATAGATAGGCTCAACACAAATGTCTAGGGAGATTGCATCTGTTGCAAGTGAATTTATTTATTTATTTTTTTTGTTTCTCTGAAAACTTGGCATTTATGAAATATCTGTGATTTTGATTTGTCTTGGCCAATGCTCAGATTACCAAGGAATTACATGTTGAACACTTTCAACTAAGAATTATCTTTGTAGCAACTTTTCCTTTGCCATATTGATTTTTTGGGAATAAAATCAGATTTTGTTAAAAAAAAAAAAAAAGAACACTGGTTATGTTTTTTCTTAGTGCCAAGATACATTTTTCCTAAACGAAGGATGCATAAAGCAATGGTTGTAATTTACCCAAAATTTATTTTAAGCACTATGTGGAGGGAAAAATATGTGGGTATGACTGACCTGGGTTCAAATGTTTGCTCTGTCCCTTACCTTTTATGTAAAATACTGGTAAGTTTGCATGTGAAATAAAATAATTTTCTTACAAGATTGTGTAATGGTTAGGTGATCAAATATTTTAAAAAATGCCTGGTAAATACTATATATATGTATGTCTCCTGTCCTTTATTCCATATATATGTTTAAATAAATAAATATGTATGTAGTACATATGTGTTTACATAACCACATGTATATATTTTGTGTGTCTTTTTCAATAACATATATACTAATAGGCAATGTTTTATGTGCATGTTTATTTGTTAAGTTCAGAAACAGGGAATTCTTCTGCGGAGATATAGTTCTGGAATTCAGGAAATATGGATCCCATCACTACAAAATATATTTTAAAATTCAGTTATTACTTTTGTGCCCTAGTTTTTCTGGAACTTTATTTTAACCTGCTTGGCATGTTTATAAATCTTTAACAGATAATGTGAAGGACATTTTAGAAATTCTAAGCAGGCAATTGATGAGTACTAGTAAACACTAGTTCTTCAACATGTACTTCAGGAGATGATGTACCACTCCATCTTCATTGGAGTTCAGAACCATAGGCTTGTTCAGTGGAAGATGTATGGGGATACTGGAAAGGAGGTAATGTATTTAGTCAGTGTCTTAAAGGAGAAGTGTCTGTGTTGACAAGACAAAAGTGTCTGGTAGGAGTTGAATTGTTTTTGAAAGAAAATGTGGTTCATGTGATTTAGATTTCATTGAATAATGTGGTGCAAATTTTTTTGTAGAGGTTTGTACAACTTCCTTCATAACTAATTTGGGCTTTTTTGAATATAAAGTGAATATGATGTAGTATAATCCTCCATGTACTCTCTCATGATGATGCAAGTTTTCTAGCCAAAGAGCAATTAATATACTAAAGGTGAACCTTGTGTACCAGTCTTATCTTCTCAGAATTTGTACCTTGTGACTACTGAATAGTACTCTAATTTTAACTGATGACTGCCCCAAGACACTACATGACATGTTTCACAAATACACAAAATGTTTTAATACAAGGATAAGTCCTACGAAACCAAAGCTAAATGTGTATTCATCACAAAGAACAGCTCCTCATTTTAAGTGATTTATTTTCTTGTAAATGTAACCTAGTAGAAGCTTGTATTTTCTTTACGTCTCCTCAAGTTTTAAAGGTTGGATTATAATGTCTTTTAAAACACAAAGCTCAAGGTACCTACCCATAATATTTGAAAGACCAGTTAGTTACCCTTTGAGTCTATTTCCAACTTAAAGGATGCAAAGTTATATTTGGTGGTAGTTTACAGACGTGGGTAGGTCTGTTTACCCAGTGCACTTATGATATAATTTTGTGGAGCTGAGAGTGCCATCAATGCAACTCATATTACCCACTTTTATCATAGCCATGAGAAACAACATAAAGAAGGAAAAGGGTGGTTGGGTCAGATATTATGGATTATATTAAAAATATGTGTTTTGGGAGTGGAAAGATGGCTTAGCAGATAAGGTGCTTGCCTGGAAAGCCAAAGGACCCAGATTTGATTCTCCAGTGCCCAAGTAAAGCTAGATGCCTTAGGTGGTGCATGAGTCTGGAGTTTGCAGTGGCTAGAGGTCCTGGCTCACCCATTCTCTCTTTCTCTCTTTCTCTGCCTCTCATTCCCAAATATCTCTATCTCTATCATCTCTCTCTCTCTCTATCTGTATAATATTTTCCAAATGACCCAGTGATCATTCCAAACTAACTTCCTTAAATCATATCTCTCATGATTTTAGTACTGTACAACTTCAAAGGCTTCCAATTTTGTTCTGTAAATAAGGAAATATAATTTTTTCACATTCAATGTATATTTTACATTTAACCAAAGGCATCAAGTGTATGAAGGCCTAATATAAACTCACACATTACAATCTCAGTTTAAGTTTTTCATAAAGCACTTACTTGTTAATCTCAGCAAATAGATTATAAATGGTTTTGAATGATTTTCAATGAAAGTAATTTTAAAAATTCTGTTCACTCCAGAATCAAAAGTGATAGCTTTATTTCAAATTTTCATTTTGAAATATTCTAAAGTTAGATAAGATAACATAGTAGGCATTCACATATCCAAATCTGACATATAGTAACATTTTGTTTTATTTCTTCAGATCCTACTCTTTTAAGTAATACAATGCCACAGATATAGTCAAGGCTATGGATCCTTATCCAGCATCCCTCTAGAGTACTGTACTTGTGGTAGTTTGAATAGATGGCCTCCAATATATACAGTTTTTTATTGTTTGTAGTTTGCATCTGCAGCCACCTGGCTGGAGGCAGTGTCACTGGGTGGATCTTAAGGTGTGGTGGTGGGTTTCAGATTTCAATCTAAAGATATGCAAAGTGTGCCCAGCTGGAGTTCCTGAAGTGTGCTGTGGCTTTTGGCTTTTCGCTGGTGCTTCTCTCTCTCTGCTTGGGTCTGTGAAGGCAGGCCAGCTTCTTCTGCCATTATGGAACTTCCACTGGATCTGTAAGCTTCAATAAATCCCTTCCTCTATAACTGTCTGGTCTGGAAGTTTATCTCAGCGAACCCGAAGCTGTCTGCTACAGTACTGAAGTTAGTATTTATTCATATTCTTATAATTTGAGGCATTGTTTTTTTGTTTTTTTGTTTTTTTTTTTTTTTTGGTGGTAGGGTCTCACTCTAGCCTAGGCTGACCTTGAATTCACTCTGTATTCTCAGGGTGTGGCCTCAAACTCACTGGTGATCCTCCTATCTTTGCCTCCTGAGTGCTGGTATGGAAGGCGTGTACCACCACACCCGGCTGTTTTTTTTTTTTTTTTTTTTTTTTTAATTTTAACGTGTGTTACTATCATCTATCTATTATATATCTGCCAACATATCAAATTTTCTCTTCTAAGCAAATGTTTTCAGTTTGAAAATTATATTTTTAATGTTTTCCTATGTTAAAATGTACAAGTTTAATTTTAAAGTAAACATTTATTGGATTATAACACATAAATAGAAAATTTCACAATTGTATATGTACTTCTTAGTGAGTTTTCACAAAATGAATTTACCTGTGTAACTAATACTCAGCTCATAAAGTGGAAATATTTTGACCCTGGAAGTCTCATGATCATTTTATTCTTTTGGTAACTACTGCCACCCAGTTGTTATCTCAAAAGTAATTGTATTCTAACCTCTAATGTTATAAATTCATTTCATCTATTTTTGAGCATTATGTAAACTAGATTCATTTAGCTTGCTCTTTTATGTCTGGTTTCTTTTTCTCAGTATTAGTTTCATGAGTGTCTTCTTTGCTATTGTGTGTGGTTAAGTACCCTGAATGCCATCTGGTGTTGCTCCCACTGTATGAATACACCACAGTTTATTTATATCCCTTCTATTTTGGAGGAGTTGACTTGTTCTTTTGCCTCTGGCTATTTAGGAATAATACTGCTGTGAAGATTATTATACATGTGTTATACATGCTATGCCTATCTGTGTATCTAAGTGTAGAAGTTTTGTATTACAGAATATAATAGTGTCAGCCCTTTGTCTGTGTTATAGATTAGACATCTGTGTACTGTCTTAAAAAGCACACAGTAAGTCTGAATGTACCCTTCCACCATCAACATATGAGAATTCTAGTTTCTATAAATCATGTCAATATTGGTTGTTTTTATTCCTTTTGGCATTTTGATGAGTAATAATTGACTACATTTTAACTGATTTTAATTGCATGATGTGAACAACCCATGGTTATTTTAATATTTTGTATTCTAACTACTTAATTTATTTTTAATTTTTAAAAATATGTTTATCATTTATTTGCAAACAAAGAGGGTAAGGGAGAGAATGAGAGAGAATCAAAGGACACTCTAAAGTCTTCAACCTAAGTTTATAACTTTGAAAATATTGGAGAGGTTGTCAGCATTTGTCTCTAAGTATAATGTTATCATTAATGCTACTTTTGTTGTTTCCATTTCTCCCATGATCATTTTTCTCAGGATCAGAATTAGCCTTGATCCAGTAGCCCTTCTAGTCTATGCAGATGAGAAGTGTAATATTGCTGCACAGAATGGTTGTAGGTTATCCTTGTTCCCTCTGTGTCATGGTGGCTATCAATTCACTCTTCTTTTCACAAACAAATGCATTTTAAATGAACTAATCATAGATGTCTTTTTCTTTTGAAATGGAAATTTATTTTATTTATTTATATTGAGGCACAGTCTTGCTAGGTGGCCCAAGCTGGCTTTGAATACTCAAGTCTTACTTATACTTCCTGCCTCAGTCTTTTGAGGAGCTGTAATTACAGGCATGAACCACTATACCTGTCTTTGTGTAGGTAAAATTTTTACTAAGAAATTCATTATCACCAGCTGCTCAACTTTTAAAAACCCTGTGCATTTTGCTGGTTATTAGGGGGTTATTTATTCTTTTTAAAATATTTCCATGGTGGGCTGGAAAGATGGCTTAGCGGTTAAGCACTTGCCTGTGAAACCTAAGGACCCCGGTTCGAGGCTCGATTCCCCAGGACCCATGTTAGCCAGATGCACAAGGGGGCACATGCATCTGGAGTTTGTTTGCAGTGGCTGGAGGCCCTGGCGTGCCCATTCTCTCTCTTTCTATCTGCCTCTTTCTCTCTCTGTCTGTCACTCTCAAATAAATAAATAACAATAAACCAAAAAAAATTTTAAAAAGTTTAAAATATTTCCATGGTATTCTGTTTTATTATTTATATTTTCTTGTGATTAAAGTAACCTGATTGAATATACACAATTTAAAAATATTATTTATTTGCAGAAAAGAGAAAGAGAGTGGGTACAATAGAGCCTCTTGCCAACTGCAAGTGAACTTCACAAAAAAGCATGCTCCACTTTATGCAGCTGACTTTATGTAGATACTGCGGAATTGATCTCATGCCTGAAAGCTTTGTAAACAAAACCCCTCAACACCTGAGACATCTTCCTAGCCCAAATAGACACACTTCTATTATTGTAAATATAGTTCTCTGAATTAAAATCTACATAGATTATGAGTTGAGAGTTTAAGAAAGTTAATCTCTTAAATTTCCTTACAGACATGACAAAGATATTTCCTTGAATAAAATAACTCATTTTCCACTAAATTAAGAAAAAAACTACTTCATAAGGTGTCATCTTATTTCCCATCTCCTACAGTTGTGAATTCCTCCATGTCTTGTCCTGTGTGACCCTCCATCCCCCAAGACTGGACTGATGCTGATACAATCTGAACTGAGTGAAGTATCTGGTGACTGAGTACATTTTGATTTTTTCAGACAAGGAAATTGTCCATTGACACTTCACAACAAAGTGAATCTTAATATATTGACATTCATTTCTTAGGATGATTGCATTGAAAGGAATGTGAAGATTGTATAATTACTGAGCATTTCAAATGTTTTCAAGCTATTTTGTAGATGGTTTTTGTTGATTAAATAAAAAATAACTCCATTTAATTAAAATATGAAAGAGCAAACCAAAATCCATGGTCACACTATATCTACTTTCTATCTGCCTTTTAAAATATGTGTAGAATATAAATATAATTAATGTACGTTCAGTTTAAAAGTGACAGCAAGACTGTTAGTACTTTTGTCCAGTTTTTTATTGTCTTGTATTTTGATTCTTGAATCTTCTTTCCTCCATGATGAACATTGAATGATTAAAGAATGTACTAATAATTTTTAAAAAATTACTGAAGGTGTTTGCTCATCCATATCCAAGATGATTGGCACTGATGACATCTCCTTTGCTATTATTTTGTCATGAGTTCATAAGTATTTATTCTTATATTTCTATCTTTGGAAGGAATAGATAGAATAATGTGTTTAGACTAGGATGGTTCTCTAGAAATTGTATACCAGTATTACTGCAGCTCAGTCCTAGACAATTTTTCATCACTTACATTCCCTGAGAGATTAATTAACATTGTTCATTGCTTCCTTCTTCAATCCTCTCATGTTCTTGTATTAGGTTTTCTCTCCCTACTCCTCATCCTAGGTCTTCTTTATCAGTCTTTTTTCTATATACCTCACGCATTTGCTCGTGCTCAGTGTCTCACTCTGTACCATCTTCCAAATGAGCTCATTGCTTACAAACCATGACTGCCATTTCTAGTGTTGAGATTCCCATTTGTATATCTCTGTCTTCCCAATTTTTTTTCTTTGAGTGATTTTAGATTTTCTTGCTTAAAGTTTTGCTGTCTCCTTTTGAATTTTAATATAAAAAAGTACTTCTTTTCGTTGATTGACCACTACCTATAAAACTTGAATAATGTCTGCCTCTAGTATAAGGTTTTAAATAGCATAATTTTATATTATTTCTTTATTTATTTATTGTTTAATCATACTAGGAATTCAATTCAGGGTCCTTACATGCTATAGGCAAATGTTCTATCATTAAGTTACATCCACAACCATAACAGCATATTTCTGACTTTTTTTTTTCTTGCTCTACTTAACACCTGTTCAACTTCATTACTGGCTACTTTCAAGATGTTTTATGCCTTGTGGTCACTGTGTGTGGTATTTCTTCTCTGGATTCTGGAATATATGCCTAGGTAGAAGAACAAAAATTCTCTGAAATTTTAATCTTGATGATTATTTTGTTATTCCTGTAAAGATTGCACATATAGATTCATACATAGAAAAACAAACTTTATGTATACCATGCATAAAAGTCCTCCCTAGCCTTACTTTCTACAATCTAAACTAATTCACAATTTCTGTGCATAGTGATTCCTCAAACATTTCATGTTCTTCATGTCTCCTTTCATTGGATTTTCTCTTTGGAAAATGCTTCTTATGTATCTGATAGATGGATCCTTGCTGTCCTTCAGGACCCCATTGAAGCATATCTGCCTCTGAGAAACTAAAGTCTTCAGGGTTGTGAAAGCTTCCTTTTGTTACCTGGGGACATTGTGCAGATTTACCTGGAACTTAAGGAGCTCACTTAGTTACTAAGTTACAGTCCCAGGCCTGAACCTTCAAATGTCTGATTATTAATTCTTTTACCATATTTGCTTGATTATAACTTTATTTTTTGAATTTGTTTATTTGAGAGAGCAAGAGAGGCAGACACACAGATACAGAGAGAAAGAGAGAGAGAGAGAGAAAATGGGCACATCAGGGCCTTCAGCCAATGCAAATGAACTAAAGACTCATGTGCCACCTTGTGCATCTAGCTTATGTGGGTCCTGGGGAATCAAACCAAAGTCATCTCTCCAACCCTGTATCATTATTTAATAAGTGCATGTGATAAAAGTTCAAAGACTGTGTGATCTAATTAATAAAACAAGATTTCATGGGTTTGATGACAAGTGACTTGACTGACATAGTAGATAAGAATACAGTTGGAAAGCATAACGATTTCTGTGTGTAGACTGGATCAGCTTCAATGGACTGAACATGTCCCTTTCAATTAAAAAGGGAAAGTATACTTTTTTCTTCTGCTTTCACTGCTTTAATATTTTTCCCTTCTTCCCCTCAATTTGATTGATCTTTCCTTTGAACATGCCATATTTTTTATCATCTCCTATAATGTCCTGTAATATCTAGTTCAGCTTGACAATTATTTTTTTCCACTTTAAAATGCTTCATAATATATTATATTTTATCACTAAATTTTGGCAAAAATTTCAAATATTTTTAAAGTATAATGCAGGTGAGGATTGCTTTACAAAAAAAAAACAGAATTATTGATGCCATAAAAATGGAACTACTACTTCAGTAATGGGTTTAATATTTTCTATAAAAAAATCAAACATTAATGTTCAGGTATGCATAATTCAAGGGCAAACTCAGTGGACAAAGACAACATATGTTGGCTCTAGGCTAGAAGAATGCTCTATTCTAATGTTTAGCTAATAGATGGGTTTAAATTTCTATGCAACTCTATCTTAGGCATTATTTTTCCTTTTACATTTCATTTTCTTTGGACTATTGAGAGAGTCACATGTGGAAGTATATGTTCTTATTAGCTCTAATGAACATAAGTGAATTGAGTATAAACAACAATTGTGTTTTTACTTTTTTTGGTAAGAAAATTCACACTGAAGATCCTAGTCATAATTATAAGGACTAATCCCATTCAATCCTTGAATCTGACAATAGAAGCAGAATTCTTAAAGCATGTACACAAAGGGGAATATGGTGCCTGTTGAATTTTATATTCTGTTCAGTTGAACTATTATGTTACTAAAACAAATTTAATTTTGCTTAGGTAAAATGATTCTTCTCATATATTTATAAATGCACACATTACAGGCTATCTCTGGTACTCGGGAAGTTGTGGGCTGCAATGGGGTGTGAGGAGGAATCAGACTTGTATTATGTTAAATCAGAGAAATAATTGCAGTTGGCAGTTTTTGTTTGCAAAATGCAGGAAGGCTGAAGGCTATTGTACAGTTCAAAGAGCACATTCCACAGATAGAACAGTTGTAGCTTGCCTGCAGGGATCCTCAGGATCCAGGCTGGTGGACGAAGTCTATATCACAAAAGTTCAGGTTGTTGGACTTTGTGTATTTAAAGAACAAAATACTTGCATATTCTCGAGAAGTTGCTTATATAATTGCTTCATATTATTTTAGTGTATATATAGC
Source organism: Dipus sagitta (assembly GCA_036346955.1). Taxonomy (NCBI): domain Eukaryota; kingdom Metazoa; phylum Chordata; class Mammalia; order Rodentia; family Dipodidae; genus Dipus; species Dipus sagitta. The sequence goes on from CM070780.1 coordinate 75,041,173, forward strand.
ATGGTTGCATTATTTCTTAATCTATACAATAGTCAGAGGGTATTCTTGTTTAGCCTTTGATGACTCTCATTCTTTAATAATTTGCTTTCAGGGTAAGGCTTACATATCCATATGTAACAATGATCACTACTAAGTTGATAGTTAAGATGTGTAGAGAAATGTAAGTTATATATCACTATTGTGTATTCAGTTATCCTTTATGCATTTAGAATATTAAGTAATTTCAACAAGTTAGTTCAAAACTCTTCATAGGGCCTTTAACTGAAAATATTTTAAATGGCAGCTTTTTTATCTACCATGTCAAGACTTGTGCTAAATTAACACTTGTACTATTTCCTTCCAGAATAGTCAAGTGGTAATTTTCACTGCTAACTGAAATAATGTAGCTGAAAGTTTTTTTTTTTTTTTGCAAAGTACAAGTTGTAAGACAGAAATAAATTAGCATAACTAAGTATTTTGAAATGTCTGGTGTGATATATGGGTGCTTTATATTACATTTAGGTTTTGGAAAAAAATATATATATAAACATTTTTTTATCTATATGCTTAGATTTAAAAGAAAATAGTTAATTAGATGGGTTTTAGTAAAACCCCTCAGTATGTTATCTTGACCTAGTCTTGATTTCACAAGGATTTGATATAAAATGCTTTCTTAGGTCCTGATATGTTTTTCCCAATTTGTCCTGCTTAGTAGCCAGAATAAAAGATAGTGTGGTATCAAACAATAGAAATGTTAAAACTGGAATTAGTTCTTAAATGTATTTCTTTGTTCACAATTAGAACTTTATATTTCTATTTTAAGATTTGTTACTGGCACGTTAAGAAATGCTTAAGAAATAACCCCCCCAATGGTGAGGGTGTGCAGAAGGAATTAGTAATGTCTATACACTCATCATTCTAATATAATTATTTTATTTTATGTCTCTATTAAGAATCTTAAAGAATAGAAAACCTTCTATTTCAGTCTTGAAATGCCTATTTCATAATTGGTTATAAGACAGCAACCTCCAAGCACTCATAACTGATCATTTCTGTCTGATTTAATATCAGACTAGCTAATGTAGACTCTTCAAAATAGCTGCCACACTTCAATACTGTAGTTTAAAGAGGACCCAAAGGCCCTTTGGCTCCAGAATTTTAGCTGTCCCCCTTATTATTTCTATAAGGCCTGAAATTATTTTATTTTCAAATTTTTTAGCTATAGGACATTGTGAGCTATCATTAACTATAAATGCTTTATGGAATGAATAACACATTAAGCCATTATCAGCCATTATCACTCTCACTCAGAAGCTGCTGTGATAGATCTCAACTCCAAGAAGAGGGTGACTCAGGGGAAGGGATGCTCAGGGTGAGGTTTGCCTTTGGCACTTCACTGGTGTGTAGGAATGAGAAATTCCGCATGAGCCATGCAGAAAGGAAGACTATAATAACCACAAAATTACTTACTGACATTGAAAAACATTATATGAGGCCCCAGACTTTTGCTTGTATAAAATCCACATGTTCCATTGTCACTTAATAGGTATGCAAAGCTGTTTTTTCCTTTTGATTTGTAACAAACATGTGTAATTTAATGCATAGAGATTTATAACATTTTGATAATACAAGTTGGAGTAACAAGGAAATTCATAACTTTTTGAGAACTCACAGCTTTTCAGCTAAATATAATACATGGTCCAAAATCTTCTGCCATGAATTCCATCTGTTGAGTGCATACTGTTTCTTCTTATGCTGCTTTGCTGTCTTCACCGAAACACTCTTCATTTACCTTCAACCCTATCTAAAACATATCTAGCTCTGGACTGGAGAGGTTGCTTAATGGTTAAGGCACTTGCCTGCAAAGCCAAATGACCAAGGTTTGATTCCCCAGTACCCACATAAAGCCAGATGCACAAGGTGTCATATGCATCTGGAGTTTGTTTGCAATGGCTAAAGATCCTGGCACACACATTCTCTATGTGCTTCTCTGTCTCTCTTTCTCTCTCTGAAATAAATCAATCAATCAATAAATAAATAAATAAATGATGTATCTAGCTTTAAAGAAAATAGGTCAAATCCTATCATTACTTTTCTCCTTGCTTTGACCAAATTCCTCACAAGAAGCAGCTTAAGAGAGGCAGGGTTTATTTAGCTTATTGACCATTATGATGAGGAAGGCAGGGCAGGAGGCTGTTGGTCACATTACATCCACCATCAAGAAGCAGAAGATGGACAGCAAGTTGGGCCAGGTGTTTAAGATTAAAGCACCCCTCCTTCCTGTGACCCCCTTTTTCTAGTAAGACTCCCAAAACATCTCACAACTTTCACAAAGAGTGTCACTAGTTGCAGGCCAAGTGTTCAAGCCTGTCTATGTGCCTGTGGGGCTCATTTTATATTGAAACCACAGCAGCTACTTCTCGTAAAACATTCCCAAAATACAATGTTCTTTCTCTCACTACTTAATGGTTATACATATACTGAGCATAGTATATATTGTGTCCTATGTTTCAGGGGAGAGAGAGAGAGAGAGAGAGAGAGAGAGAGAGAGAGAGAGAGAGCACGTGTGCGTTATTCTTGATACTCTGTTGGTTCCTCAATATCTCTGCCCTTTCCTATACATTTTTAGGTCACAACTGTTGGAAACTCAGTACTGAGCACTTTGTAAATTTACAGTCACACCCATATCTGGATTTCATCCAAGACTCCATTCCTACTTCTGACAGTAACCAGCTGTGTAGTAGTGAGCAAGCTGCTTAATTTATCAGAGCTTATTTTTTTTATTTGTAAATGGAAGATGAAGTCTATCTTCCAGGCTTCCTATGGAAGTTAACCTAAATATTAAAATATTAACACTTAGCATAGTTCCTGGAGCCGTACACAGTGAATAGTACTCTTGTTGTTATAGCTTTTCACTATTCTGAATAAATTTTCAAAGCAATGGATTTTCCACAAGATGACTTTGATTAGAACTTAGTTTAAATTTTGGGTTATATGTGAAGAGAATTATCCTGTGTGTGTGTGTGTGTGTGTGTGTGTAACCTTTGGCTCATTATAAAGAAATTGCACATACACCATTTATTTGTGTTTAGAAATTTGGATTTTCATAACGAGTATAATATTCTCAAATCCTTCATTTAGTCCTCTCTGTCCCTGATCTCATCACTTACCTCACTAGCAAGATTTCTTCAATCTGCAAATCCAAAATATATTTTTAACAAGTGATGAAACAGTTTAATTAAAAAAAATAGATATTTTTTCTGATGCAGCCATTTTTAAAAACAAAGTTAAAATAACCTGAATACTCCTTTTTAAACTGATTATCTAACTTAAAAAATGTAGTTAGATGGTTCGTTAAAATTCCTTTTAATTATTATAATGCAGCATTTATCTCCCGAAATAGCACACTGAAGCTGAGACTGCTTGTTGGGGTGCACTGGTGTTGAAGAGACAGTGGCTACTTCTTTTTGCTCCTCACTGACATGGACATGAGGTACCCCCCACCAAAACAGATGCTTCCTCTTCCTCTGAAGAGCAACATTTAAAACTCATCTTTATGTAGAATTCTGGCACCACCCTTTCCAGACCCACCTCACCACCTTCACGTTTCAGAACCGTTTCTTCCTTGCATTGCAGCGTTGGCAGCTGCGGTCTGCAGAGGCCCGTGCTCACTGAGAGCCTCCTGGCGGGTCGGGCCAGAATGGGGTCTGCCAAGGCTGTAGCATTCCCAGTCTCCATCCTACCAACCCCAACGCCGCCCTGAACAGGAAGTCTTCCATTTCTTCCTAATATCTTTTGCCAACTTGCAGAATCCTTTAATAGGAAATAATGTTTAAATCCCTAAAGTCTTTATGTGACCCAACTGCCAATATTTTAGAGCTGTTCAAATTAAATATTTGAAAAACAGACTTCACTATTAAAAATGAGAAGCCTGGTATCAAAGATGTCTTGGTTTGGTAATAATCTGGTAAAACCAAAATAATAAGTGATCTCAAGGAGATATATATATATATATAAACTGTTAGAGAGTAAGTATTTAGCACTTTAGAGTCAGATGGTCTGTTATCAAAGATGCAAAAATTGATATAAGGCAGAATCCAAGTCAAAAGGGACAGAATTGTTTTTAAAGGTCCTTTATATAGTTACTTGGTTTAAAGCAGATCGACTTAAGTCAATCTGTTCTTTGCCTCCAAGAGTTTCTGATAGAAATGAATTCCAATTAACTATACATACTCTGAAATGTTTGGGACCAAAAATGTTTGTAGATTTCTGGATTTTTAGTATTTACATGTGTATAATAAAATATCTTTGTGATAGGTGCCAAGTTTAAACATGAAATTAACTTATACTTAAAATATATCTTATACACATGGCCTGAAGGTAATTTTTATGTAGTGTTTTTAGTGTGCCTGTGTTTTGGCTCTAACATGTTACAGTAGTAGATTGTGGAATTTTCTACTTGTGGAATCATGTTGATATTCAAAAGGTTTCAAACTTAGGAGCATTTAATATTTAAGATTTTCACATTAGGGATATCTGTCTTGTGATTTGCTTGCCTTGGATTTGATTTGCTTTGTTTTGTGCATTCAAACACATTATCTCAAGAATGTAGTCATAGGTGTCAGCTTACTGTATTTTCTATAACAGAATATCACAGACTGGGTAATTTATGAGTAATAATAATGTTCTACCTCACAGTTCTGGAGACTGGAGAGTTCAATATTAAGGTGCCAGCATCACCATGTATATATCAGTTACTTTCTTATTGCATGAACAAATACCTGACCAGAAGCAACATATATACAAGGAAAGAATTTATTTTTTGGATTACAGTTTGGAGAGAAAATTTCATGGCAGGGAATACCTGACAGCAATAACTCGAGCATAACTGATCATATTGTCATGTAGGTAGGAGCGAGTAAAGAGAAAGTGGGACTGGGGTTTAAAACCTTAAGTTCTTCCCTCACCACCATCAGTGACTCACTTCTTTTAGCAAGGGTCCATCTTCTTCATTCTTCCCAAACAGCATCACCAACTTGAGATCAAGTGATTAAACACATGAGACTATGGGAAGCAGTTTACGTTTAAATCACAACATGCCGCTGGCCCCCACATGCTCATAACCATCTCACAATGCAAAAAGTAGTCAGTCAAACTTCGCAAAGTCATCATAATTCATCAGTGTCCACAGTGTCCAAAAGTACAAAGTCTCATCTGAGACTAAAGACACTTTCTTGTGAGCCTTGTAAAATCAAAATAAAGATTACATAGTTCCAACATGTAATAGCACTGAATCAACATTGCCATTCCAATAGGAAAGAATGGGGACATGGATAGGAATGTCTGAACCAAAGCATGACTGAAACTCAGCAAAGCAAATAATGAATCCTGTAGAACCATGCCTTGTATCTGGGGCTGGTAATGAATCAGTCTGGCTTATAGGAAGCTTGAACAGCTTCTTTTCTCCATTTCTGATGCCGGTAGTACTCACAGCCTCTCTCATGGAATGGTTCCACCCTAAGTTTAGAGTCTTCCTTTTTGACTTTCCCATCATCCTGTCATCTCCAGAATCCTAGGATCTCTATTGCAACTTAGTGTTCTCCTCACGGCTTCATTCAGGGGAACCAGTTTCTGACCCTGGTGTACACTTCCTGGCCTTAACATCTCCCTGGAACTATGGTGCAATACTCCATGACCCTTCTATCTTGCCTCTTTCATGCCTAAAGTAACATTACCACATGGATGGTGCTGCTAAGTCCTGCTGCCAGCTTGGGATGCAGTCTTAGTAGCTTCAGCTTGTGGCTGAACCTGAGGAGCTGGGGAATCTTAGCACTCTTCTCTAGGTCTTTTCTTTCCAAATGAGCTTCCATTCTTATAAGCTATAGCTTTGTATGGGTGTTGTCTTGCTCTGGGAACATCTTACTATCCCAGTGCAGAACAGTAAAATTATTTCATTTATTTGTTTGTTTTGGTTTTTCGAGGTAGGGTCTCATTCTAGCTCAGGCTGACCTGGAATTCACTATGTAGTCTCAGGGTGGCCTCAAACTCATGGTGATCCTCCTACATCTGCCTCCTGAGTGCTGGGATTAAAGGCATGCACCACCACGCCTGGCTAAAAAAAATTATTTTTAATGGTCTTGGTCTTTTTAAAAGTTACAGCTGCTTTGTTGGTTGTAGTGTCCAGAACTTTATTTTCTTCCTTGCCAAACTTCACATTTTTCATCTTTTTCTGCCTTGTAATTTTTCTGATTTACTTTATATCTTAATAGCAACAAACAGAAAAGATGCCACAAACTCATGTTATTTTGCCTCAAAATTTCTTCCACCAAAGCCGGGTGTGGTGGCGCACGCCTTTAATCCCAGTACTCGGGAGGCAGAGGTAGGAGGATTGCCGAGAGTTCGAGGCCACTCTGAGACTCCACAGTGAATTCCAGGTCAGCCTGGGCTAGAGTGACACCCTACCTCAAAAATCCAAAAAAAAAAAAAAATTTTTTTTTCTTCCACCAAACACCTTAGTCAGTTAAGCCTTCCTCAAGTCCTTAGGACAAGGAAGAATACAGCCAGATTATTTGCCATAAATATCACATAATCTGTCTATATCCTAGTTTGCTATAGAATCATGAAACCAGCCTCTACTGTTTACATTTCTCTTAGTCTTATTACTGGGTCCCCAAACTCCTAGAAAGGCCCATTAAGCAATGATTATAGCATTGTAAGGTATTTTCTCTAGATTTCCCAATTGTTCCTTTTCTCCCACAAACCAGTTCTAAAACCTTATGGAAAACATGATAGTGCAGCAATAGCTTCACTAATCTGTACATATATTTTATGTTGGTTACTTTCTCATTGCTATAAACAAATTCCCAACCATTAGCAGTTAACAGAAGGGTGGAGTTGATTTTCAACTTAAAGTTTTGAGCAGAAGTGTGAGGGCAGGGATGGCATGGCAACTGGAAAGGGACCAGAGAAGGATACATTATTAGGTAGGAGACAGAGAATGAACAGGAAATGGGGCTGGACTGGCTACAAAATATCTAGCCCCATCCACAGTGACCCAATGTCTATAGTAACACTTTAACTCCTAAAATTTCCACAACCTCCCCACACAGCAGCGTTTGCTATGGACCAAATTTTCAAACATACTATATGATGGGGAAAATTTTACATTCAAACCACAGCACAGGGTAAAGGAGCAGGAAGAGGACTGACCTTAACATGTTATGTAGTCACATTAATCTTATCCATAAGGACGGAGCCTTCATGGTCTAATTCCTTTATAAAGATTCCACCTCCTGGGCTGGAGAAATGGCTTAAGGGTTAAGGCACTTGCCTGTGAAGCCTAAGGACCCAGTTTTTATCCATGTAAGCCAGATACATAACACAACATGTGTCTGGAGTTTGTTTGCAATGGCTAGAGGACCTGGCATGCCCATTCTCTCTGTCTCTCTCTCTCCATATATATCAATTATCTATTATCTATCTATCTATCTATCTATCTATCTATCTATCTATCTATCAATCAATCATCTGTCTCCATAGATATATACTCTACATACACACACACATTCTCTCTCATAAATAAATAAAATATTTTAAAAAAAGATTCAATGGCAATTACATTTGAACATATATTTTGGATGGGATGGGAACATTCACAGTATTGAAGTAGACTGACAGAGGTCTTGTGGCACCCAAGTCAGTTACTATTTTCTGCCAGAAATTTAAGTTACTTTCCGTAGATCATAGTTATGATGCTCTCTTAAAATGTACACAGGCTCTCTTAAAAAAAAAAAAAAAGGCTGGAGAGATGGCTTAGCAGTCAACACCAAGCTTGAAGAACTATGTTCAATATCTCTCTAGATCCCACATAAGCCAGATGCACAAGGGTGATGCAAGTGTGTGGTTGCACATGTGCACTAGGTGGCACAAGTGTCTGGAGTTCAATACCTGTGGCTGAGGTTCTGGTGTGCCAATTCTCTCTCTCTCTCTAAAAAATAGTAAACTAGATCCTATCATTCAATAACAGCAGTTTCTTGTATGTGGAATAAAAATCAAAGTTTTACCTTGGCTTTGAAGGGCCCCCTAAAATTGACCCCTGTCAGTCTTTCCTAAATCACCTATGGTTACTTTCCTCTTTTGTTCCATGCCTGGTATCACCAACTTTCTATAAGTTTGGGATGGCTCCATGGATCAGCGCATTGTGGTGGAAATTTACTGTATAGAGTCCTCCCTATTATGCCCTGCATGCGGTCTCCTCACCTGAGAATCTTGGTGTAAATATGTCCTCACTGGGAGCTTGTGCTGACTGTCCTGTCTAAAATACCTCCTTCTGAAATATATATATATATTTTTTCCCCGTAGTTCATTGCTTCCACTACTTTATGACAAATAAAAAATGCTTATTTAGTTCCCATCTCTGTACTACACTGTAAATTCCATGAAGTCATAGATGTATGAGTCTTGTTCAAGTTGACCTTTATGATAGGGATTAACCTTTTGCAGATCAGTAAATATTTACTCAAGAAATGAATGAGTTATGGGCTCATGAATGGCTTACTATTTGGAAAATATGAACTTGTTTATTTATTCAGAAATGTACTTATTAGACAGTGAAAAATGAGAGAAAGACTGTAACATTTTAATTCTGAATAGCCTTCACAGTAATTCATGAGCTACAGTTGAAGGCTTTAATCTCTTTAGTTCTTCAGAAATGAGATAGATGTATATGATAATTGAAACACCCAGCAAATCAGAATTCAAAGAATGTGCTTAGCTTGATTTCATATGCTATATTTTCTCTTCTATATCTTATGCCTATCTCATTAATTCTGCTTCATGATAATTTTGTCTTAATATTGATCAGCTTGATTAACACATTCCAAAATTAGAAAACTTTTCTGTCACATATAACATAATTTAAAAAATATTGATTACCCTTTGCAAAGTTACTTTTCAACTAAATATCACTGATGCTACTTCAATTAATAGGCTATTTGTGTTGCTTTAATTTTAACTTAATTTAATTTATTTATTTTGTGTTTTCAAGGTAGGATCTCATGCTGACTCAGACTGTCCTGGAATTCACTATGTATGTAGTTTCAGGTTGGCCTTGAACTCACAATGATCCTCCTACCTCTGCCTCCTCAGTGCTAGGATTAAAGGCATGTGCCACCACGCCCGGCTTTTATTTTATTTTTGTTATCAAATTTCTGTTTTTGAGAGAGAGAATCTATCAAGGATCAAGCAAACACGTCCACTTGTTAGGTGTATGCAACCATAGCTTCCTTATTTCTGAACACAGAGAACACAAGGGCAGGTAGAATCACCCTAATACTATTCTCTCTTACTGCATACCACTAAGATATGCTTTGTGATTGTTAATTTTCTGTGTCAGATTGTCTGAAATAGGGATATTCATGTTGATGGTTCTTGTTGTATTGGTAAGAAACTTACTGGTAAAGCTTACCATTTGAATTGACAGAAATAAGGTAAAACAGATGGCCCTTAATGATGAGAGTGGATATCATCCTACCTGTTGAATCCTGAATTGAACAAAAACATGGAGTGCTGGTAAGCTTTCTCAATGATGAAATAGGACTTAAGTGTTCTGCCTTCAGAAATTAGTGCTTATAGCTCTTGGGGCTTTAGACTCAGATTGGTGTTTGTATCAGTGGCTGCTCTTGCTTTCAGGCTTCATACTGGGACTGGAAGTCCATCAGGGGTTTTCTTGGCCTTCTGTATTTTAGATGGTAAGTCATGGGATATTTCTGTCTCCTCAAATATGTGAGATCCTTCATTACTATAAATGAGTGTGTATATATATATACACACTATATACATACTGTATGTATATATTTTAATATTATCTAGTACATACATATCAGTGTGAACATATTATCCCACAATGTATACACTATGTAGTATGTACATCCTACTATATGCATGCTACATATGCTGTGTACTATATGTGTATGTATACATGTACGTATATTTGTATGTGTATGTATATATATATATATATATATATATATATAATAGTGTATATACACATACACACACACATATATATATATATATATATATATATACACACACACACTGTATGTATATGCTATATATGTGTACTATTTATAGTATATGTGTCCATGTAAATACATGTATAGGTGTTGAGTGTTGATGGATTCCCTCAAGCTAGCTTGTACGTATACCCCCTCCCCCCACACACAGTCTACATACACAATTATTTCTGTTTCTCTGGGTAGCCTATACACATATATCCTCATCCAGATTCCTCATGTTGTTAAATGTTACTGACTTTCTCCTTTTCTTTTTCCTTTCTCTTTATCCATTCCTACACTTCTTCCAAAAATCATATGAAGTAGTACATTCAAAATAGAAAATGTAGATAAGCCAATAAGTATAAAATAAAAAATTTATATCAAGTAGTTATGCTTACGCTGGGCAGGGCTTATGTGTGCTTCTGTGGATTAGGAAAAAGGAAATGGAGAGTCTAATTTCTTCTTAACTAACTTCAGTTAAACTTATTTAAGAGAGTCCAGTGCTATTAGTGTTTATTCCTCCATAGTATGAACCAATTAACTTTTTACCTGGCCCCAGTGTCATCTAGGGATTTTTTATTTAATTAATTTATTTAAGAGAGAGAGAGAGAGAGAATAGACATGCCAGGGTCTCCAACCACTGCAAACTCCGGATGCATGTGCCACCTTGTTCATCTGGCTTATGTGGGTACTGGAGAATCATACCCTGGGTCCTTAGGCTTCATAGGCAAATTCCTCAACCACTAAGCTTCTCTCCAGCCCAGGATTTAGCTTCTTGAGGCCTTCTTGCATAGTTATAACTCATATGACCTTAGCCTTCTTGCTTCAAAATTACACTGCCATAAAATTTTCTCTTGAATTTTCTGTAAATTTGTATGATTATTATTAGAAGTATTTTACTTATTAGTGAGTACAGAATGGGCATGAATATCATGACACATGTGATCCAAGAAAAGTGTCGAGGTGTCTGTGCTCCAACTTCTTTCAGACAGGGTGTCTTTCCACTGCAAGTAAACTGCCACACTGTAAAGGAACATCACACAGACTTCAGATTCTCTAGACTCAAGCTTCATTGCCATAGATGCTTTGGGATTATAGATAAGGCTTTCTCTGGGGGCTAAGAAATTGAACCCATACAGGTACACTTTGCAAACAAGTGCCATTAGACACTGAACCATCTTCCCAGCCATGGGTTTATTGCTTTTTTTTTTGTTTGTTTTTTCGAGGTAGGGTCTCACTCTAGCCCAGGCTGACCTGGAATTCACTATGGAGTCTCAGGGTGGCCTGGAGCTCACAGCGATCCTCCTACCTCTGCCTCCCGAGTGCTGGGATTAAAGGCGTGCGCCACCACGCCCGGCATTTATTGCATTTTTATATAGTTTATATAAAGAAAAGGAATAAGTATATTTCATTTATTTCAAATATAACTTTGCAGTGTATTGTCCCTAGGCATGTGTATCCTTTTCCATATTCAAACTCATCTTTATCTCTCTTTATCATCTATCTATATATTTACCTACCTACCTACCTACCTACCTATCTATCTGTCATCTGTCTGTTATCTATCTATCTATCTATCTATCTATCAATCAATCATCTATCTATCTATCTATCTTCATCATCTATCTAGCTATCATCTATCTATCTATAATATATCTATCATCTATCTTTCTATCAATCATCTATATCTGTCTATCTCTCATCTATCATCTATCAATATGTAGCTTAAACTCATACATATGCATACCCATTCTCATTATTTCATCATTGCCATTTGGTGTGACTAGAGGTGAGAATGGGGCTAAACACTGACCACTTATGGTTATGTATATGTAAGCACACTATTAGGAAGCATATAACATGCAACTCACAATGTAAAATTTATGTGGGAGGTCTATATATATATACAACATGATTACATTTTTGTTTTTATGTATATATTTTAATAGTAGTTTTAGGTTTGCATAAAAAGCATTAAATACAGAGATCTCCCATTTTCCACTGAATCAACATAGATTCTCTTATTAACAACATCTTACATTAGTGTTGTACATTTGCTATGAAGATAAATTAATAATGACTCAATTAGATCACATCCAGAGTTGACATTACGTTTCACTTTTTATGCTGTATAGTTCTATAGATTTCAGTGCATACAAAATTCCATGTGTGCAGTGTTACAATATCACAGAAAGAGTAGCGTTGCTACCCTAAAATTATCCTCTTTGCTTTCCTTGTTCCTGTCTTTCCTGCCTCACTTTTGAGCTACTAAAAATCACAGAATTTATTAATGTTATAGTTTTTGACTTTTTCATAGTAACATATATTTCAAACTATAAAGTATTTAGCTTTTCATACTAATTTGATTAAGTTGTGCATCTAAGATCCATGTTTTTATAGTATGATATCTTTTTCTTAAATATTGAATAATACTTAAGCATAGAGGTATTTCATAGATTATTTATTGTTTCACTTACTGAATAGTGCCATATTGGTTGCTCTGATGTTTTTATAATTATAAGTAAAGTTGCTTCAAGCATTCTGTAATGGGTGTTTGTGTGGACATAAAATTTGAACTGACATACCTCTGTCACTGTTTCCGGGTTGTGCGTTAAGCTTTCCATTATAGGAAACTGTCAAGGTATCTTCTAGAGTGTGTACACATTGGCCTCTTTTTATATTTTAGAAAGAACATATTCTTCTTATTAAGAAATGCATATAAAATTAATAATTTATAATTCACTTAGCATTGTTTAGGTAAAATCTCATTGTGAAAGCTGTATAATTTTGGTATTTACTTCTATATTATTACTTAAACTTCCTTGAATCTAAGGTTATTGTAAGAAAGATTTTTGTTTTTTCGAGGCAGGGTCTGGCTGACTTGGAATTCACTGTATAATCTCAGGGTGACCTCAAACTCACAGTGATCCTCCTACCTCTGCCTCCCAGGTGCTGGCATAAAGGTGTGTGCTACCATACCAGTCTGGAAGAAAGATTTTAAATTCAAAGAAGATGCAATATAAATTTGAAGTACTAATTTAATTACCCTACTTTTATTTATTTATTGTTTTTCAAGGTAGGATCTCATTCTAGCCCAGGCTAACATGGAATTTACTCTGTATTCTCAGGGTAGCTTCGAATTTATGGCAATCCTCCTACCTCTGCCTCCTGAGTGCTGGGATTAAAGGTGTGTGCCATCAGGCCTGGCTCATTACCCTATTTTTGTAAAGTAAGGAAGTTTTCTATTAATGAATAAGCATAAATAGATGGAAATCTATGGACTTTAATATAACTGTGATGTCTTTGTCTTATATCTACTTGCCCATAATCCATAATCTTAATGAGTTTCTATATTTTAGTTCCTATATCGTAGACCAAGTTGGTTTAGATACATATGTATATAATAAGTGAAAACTTATATAAGTGCTCTTAATGGTATCTCAAGTTTCAAGAATAGCATGCTATTTGTGAAGTAGTGAGTAAGTCAGGTAAATTGTGGTTAAACAATGAGTATATTTAAAAATATATATTTTTATTGATTATTTCAAGCAGAGGATGAGAGTGAGAAAGAGAAAGAGAGAATGGATGTGTCAGGGCCTCCTGTCACTATAAATAAACATATGTGCCACTTTGTGCAATTGGCTTTACATGGGTATTGGGGAATTAAATCTGCACTGTCATATTTTGCAAGTAAGTTCTTTTAGCCGCTGAGCCATCTCTTCAGACCTGATTTATTTACTTATGTAAGTCATATTCCTAATTCCTGTGTGTGAAAATATGCAATAAGACTATATTTGAAAGTTGTATGGAGTCGGGGTCTAGATGTAAATAATTATACTCCACAAGCATTTGCAAATCATTGAGCATCAGCGTACTTACCTATTGAGTATGAACACTTCCCATCAATTATTTAAGCAAGTAAAAATTCCTTTCAAATTTCTAAAACATTCAGTGGCAATAACATTGTTGTGAATTATTGTAATTGTTTAGTTAAAAATGAATCTGTTGTTTCAATTTTCCAGTTTGATATATTTTTTATTTCACCATAAAAGTTAATGAATTCACAAATCAGAGTTATTGATGTATTATAAAGAGATTCACATTGTTAATCTGTTAAGAAATGAGAAGTAAACTGAGGTTTGTTTCCATATATAAATTAGAAAGCTACATTTGGAACAGAAAAAAAGTAAGTTACCTATAAAATAGTACAAGCACTGCGTACCAATGATAGTATACTTTTTACTAAACTATACTGTGACACTACACATTGGAAATTGGGCTGTGATTCTGCCAATCATAATGTCTTATTATTTTTATCAACAACACAAAAACAAGATGCAAAATTATTCCCATGCCATTCAATGCTGTATCTTTCCTATAGTGTGCTTTACAATTAATTAACAAGGTTTCCTAAAGTTTTATTTCCCTCTCCCTTTCTTTCTTTTGAGTGTTTTTCTTGGGCACTTGTTATTCCTTTATCTTCACTGAAAGTCTTTTCTTTTTACTGACTCCTTAAATCCTGCCGCATTGCTTTTAGACTTTTCTTCTTTAATCTTTTCCCTTCTGTTTAATTTTAAATCCTTTGCCCTTTATCTTTCTTTCAGTCATTTTAGCTTCTCTCCTCTCCTTTGATTTCCTCTTAAACATTATTTCTTAGCATTGTGCTATTTCATTGACTTTTTAATTTTTGTTTTATCTTTATTTCAATTTTATTTTTCCTTTGTATATACGGAAAAGTTACAATGCTTACACAAACTGAATTAACAGGAGAAGATAATAAATCCTTCTACATGAAAAAATAAAACAAAACAACACAACTGTATTATTTGTTTGAAATGTTGCATGGATACCATGAAATTTATTTGACAATTTTCTTCTTTATCTTTTTGCCACTGACATTAGGTTTTGAATCAAAGTCCAGATAATTTATGTTCCTATAGGTAGCAAGTTTATTAAGTTTTCATTGGTCTAATATACTAATTGTAAATACATACAAAGGATACTTTTCAGAGTTAACTTTTCAAAATAGCTTGACAGCCAGGTGCATTGGCATATGCCTTTAGTCCCAGCACTCTGGAGGCAAAGGTAAGAGGATCACCACAATTTCAAGGACACCCTGAGACTACATAGTGAATTCCAGGTCAGCCTGAGCTAGAGTGAGACTCTACCTCGAAAGATCAAAAAACAAAAAAAAAAAAGCTTGACAAGTAATTTTTGCTTTTATTAAATATTCAGGAACAACATGAATTTATTTATAATACTATTAACAATACATATCAAAGACATATTTAAATAAGAGATGATGATAAAATTGCTTCATAAAATTACTTTCTATAGAGCTGGAGAGATAACTTAGCACTTAAGGTGCTTGCCTGTAAAGTGAAAGGATCCAGGTTTGATTCCCCAGGATCCACTTAAATCCAGATGCACAATGTGGCACATGAAGCTTGAGCTTATTTGCAGCATCTAAAAGCCCTGGCACACCCAGTCTTTCTCTCTCTACCTGCCTCTCTCTTTCTTAAATAAATAACTAAATAAAAAAACTTTTCAAAATTGCTTTGTGGAAATACTACATAAATTTTACTCAAGCCATACATATTTTAATTTAAACTTTTATGAAACTCAGAGAGATATGAGGGAAGTACATGGATCCAACCCCACTAAACTAGGCTATTTTACAGTTTATGAGTCTGTCCTTTAGCATTCGAATGAATTACTGTGAGGTAAATAATAGGCATTTGGGTATTTTCACAAAGGGAAGAGAGGAGATTATTTTTATTAGTAAAAATAAAAGTGTATGATATCTTTGATGCTTCAAGGAGTAAAATTCCTAAATCACATTATTTAGCTGAAGAAATATAGATTAAGAGAGATGAAGAGGCTTGCTTCAGTGCACACAGAAAGTTGCAGCCTCAGTTGTGATTTATTTGCCAAATGTCAAACATATGCATATATACTGAGGACTATCCTTCTACTCCACATTCAAACCCAATTTTACTTACATTTCATTCAAATTACAAATGTAGCATTGTCAAATATCTTCATTGTTGCTTATATCTACATACACATAACAATATGAATTACATATGATAATTATAAACTCATTGATATTTTAAATATTTTTATTAATTTTTGATAGAGAGGGGTCAGAAAGAGAGAGTGAATATGGGTGCACCAGGGCCTCTTGATGCTACAAAAGAACTCCAGATGCATGAGCTGCTTTGTGTACCTGGCTTTATGTGGGTAGTGGGTAATCAATCCTAGACCAACAAGCTTTGCATGAAATTGCTTTTAATCACTGAGCCACCTCTTCAACTTTCATTCGATATTTTAAAAAATAGCTATTTCACCCATTAATTTATTGAACAAGCATTATTTAATTTGGGGGGTGATATTAGGGATGGAATCCAAAGCCTCACTCATGCTAAGCAAATAAGCAATCAACTACAAACCTTTCTTCCTAGCCCTCTTTAGACTTTTTATTTTGAGACAGAATCTCACTAATTCCCCAGGCTGTCCTTGACTTCACTCTAGCCCAAGAAGAAAGGATGTATAGGAAAGATATGCCGGTTTTAAACTTGCACTCATCAAGCCTTAGCAGCCAGAGTAACTGGGATTTTAGGCCTGATCTTCTAGGGCAGCATTTTGGATTTACTGTTATTAAACACAATGGTAGGAATTCGATTTGCTTCCCAGTTGATCATTATTCAATTGTTAGATACTTCAATATGTTTGTTTCTGTATATTTCATTTCTTCTTTATGATGGTATTTCTCTCAAAGGTTATATTGTTTACTGTAAATTATTTTTAGATAATCTATAATTCCTAATATAATTCAAATAACATATAAAATTTAGGGTGTCCAACTTCTTGACAGCATAATAAGATGTGATACACAAATATGTGGGTCCACATTCATAGCTATTCTGGGAGCTAAGTGCCCCATGGACCACAGAATTGACATGCCTAAAATTGGAACTAGGTATTATACTTTGTTGATAAGAAAATAACATCTGTCAATGTTTAGTACACACATTTTTTTCTGAAGAATTTAAGAGCTATGTGTGATGGCACACAACTATAACCCAGGTAGTAGAAGATAGGGAATCAAAAGTTCAAGTACAGCTTTGTATAGCTAGTGATATTGAAGCAAGCCTGGGCTACATGATACTGTTTCCAAATAGTAAACAAAAAAGCAAATGCAAAGAAAAATGAAATCACAAAGAGTTTCTGTTCATATTTATTTAAATCCAAACATACATATGGAGACCATAAATATTTACATCACTGATGTGGTTATTAAATGAGCATGATGCAAAGGCTAAGAAAGAGTCACTATTGGGTTGAATGTTTGAATTTAGATCCAAAAGAAAAATATTCTGTTGATATCAAGGTGAAAATTAATAGGATTCCTATCAAATCTTAAAAACCTAATTATAGAATGAAAAGGGTACTTAGAAATTACCAGATATACATAGAGTCAACATGACAGAAGATTCCTGAAACTGGTGGGAAATAGTGTACATTTCAGCATAGCTCTTGTCAAATGTTGTGCAGAAGATATATTTGACACATTTTGATCTACACAATTTTTATTGCTTATGAGGTATAAAATAACAGGCATTATGATATTTTTATGTATATAATTTCATAGCCATATTTGCCCAATTACATGTTCTTCATCCCTTCTTCCTTCCTTTTCAGAATATCATCTTTTGTATCTTCCTGTGTTTTTGAAAATGTAGTTTCAGACTTGGAGAAAATCTATATCTATATTTCTGAATCTGCCTTATTTATCATAACAGGATAGTG
Organism: Dipus sagitta; assembly: GCA_036346955.1. Lineage (NCBI taxonomy): Eukaryota > Metazoa > Chordata > Mammalia > Rodentia > Dipodidae > Dipus > Dipus sagitta. The sequence goes on from CM070780.1 coordinate 75,059,022, forward strand.
TTAATTCCATCTATTTTTCTATAAACATGTTGATTTTGTTCTTTTTAAGGCTTAATAATAATACTCCCCTATGTACATATATCATATTTTTCTATTGATTTACTTATTAGAGAGAGAAAAGGGAGGGAGAGAAAGATAGACAGAGAGAGAGAGAGAGAGAGAGAGAGAGAGAGAGAGATTAGGCATACTAGGGCCTCTAGCCACTGCAAAGGAACTCCAGATGCATGTGCCACCTTGTGGATCTGGCTTTACATGGGTCCTGGAGAATCAAACCTGGGTCCTTAGGCATTGCAGTCAAGCACTTTAACTGCTGAGCCATCTCTTCAGACCCCTGTTTTCTTTCTCAGACATCTCCTGATTCGATAACTTGGCTATTGTGACCTGTGCTGCAGTAAGCAAATCTAAGGCTTCTGTTGTCTCTGCTGGAGGCTAACTTTATCCCTAAGTGATATATACTCAGGAGTGATATTCATAGATCATGTGTTAGGTATAGAGACAAAATAAGAGAAGATTATAGGAACTAGTGCAACATCGTATGCGTTTATTTTTAGGATGTTTGAGCAATCACCTTATTGATTTTCATAATGGATGCACTAATTTTTGTTTATGCTTCTCTAACACCAGTGTATACAGGTTTCTTCTCTCCCTGTCCCCCTCCTTCCTTGACAGCATTTGTTGTGTTTTTGTTTTATTTTGTTTCTTTGACTCTTTTTTACCTTGATGATAGTCATTGTGAATGGTGTGAGACAAGAGTTTTAGATCTCATCTTAATTCACATATTATTGACATTTAAGTATGTAAATTTTGATGTGTCTATTGACCATTTGTGTTTCTTCCTTAGTGAAGTGTCTGTTCTGTTAATTGTCTCATTTATTGCCTTGGCTTGGTTATTTGCTTTTTGGATATTCAAAGTTTTTGGTATGTGTTCCTCACCTATCTATCCAGCCCCTCCATAAATGTTTTTAAGGTCTTTGTCTATTTTTTAATTTTTTAATTTTTTTATTGATAACTTCTATAATTGTAAACAATATCCCATGGTAGTTCCCTCCCTCCACTTTCCCCTTTGTAACTCCATTTTCCATCATATCCCCTCCCCCTCTCAATCAGCCTCTCTTTTATTTTGATGTCATGATATTTTCATCCTATTATGATGGCCTTATATAGGTAGTGTCAGGTACTGTGGTGTTATGGATATCCAGGCTGTTTTGTGTATGGAGGAGCACCTTGTATGGAGTCCTACCCTTTCTTTGGCTCTTACATTCTTTCTGCCACCTCTTCTGCAATGGACTCTGAGCCATGGAAGGTGTGATTGAAATATTTTAGTGCTGAGTACTCCTTTGTCACTTCTTCTCAGCATTATGTTGCCTTCTGAGTCACCCCAAGGTCACTGCCATTTACAAAGAGAAGGTTCTCTAATCAAAAGCAAGAGTAGTATTAACATATGGGTATAAACATTAAGATAAGTGCTTACTGGGCAGTTTGGTGAGTATAGTACATATATTTAGCCAGATACAACCCCTAGGTCTCATGAATACCCCTGTTGTAGATTTTCAGTATCAGGGATGTATTCCTTCCCATGGATCAGACCTCCAGTCAAATTAGGAGGCAGTTAGTTTCCCCCATAACAGACATGCCACTATTGCACCTGTTGGCTCATTTGGCCTGGGTGGCCAAATATAAGGCTTGCAGAGTCCACTGTTGGGTATCTTCACTGGTGAATTCTCTGTCTCCCATTGAGCTGCATGCAGCATGGCTTTTTGCAGATTTCTGTTAGCTGGTCTACATAGAGGAGGTTTTCAGCTCAACCCCAGCATGATTTCTCAGTGACCTTGCAGTACAAGTATGTGGAGTCTTTAGCAATAGCGTCTGTGGTGCTTTGAATAGAATAGATGGCCCCCAATATGTTCAGTTGTTTATTTGTTTGTAGTTTGCATCTTTAGGCACCTGGCTGGAGGCAGTGTCACTGGGTGGATCTTAAGGTGTGGTGGTGGGTTTCAGATTTCAATCTAAAGATATGCAAAGTGTGCCTAGCTGGAGTTCCTGAAGCGTGCTGTGGCTTTTGGCTTTAGGCTTGTACTTCTTTCTCTCTGCTTGGTTCTATGAAGGCAGGCCAGCTTCTTCTTCCATTTATGGAACTTCCCCTGGATCTATAAGCTTCAATAAATATCCCTTCCTCCATAACTGCGCCTGGTCTGGAAGTTCATCTCAGTGAACCTGAAGCTGTCTGCTACAGGGTCTTACCATCTATTCCTGGTGGGAAACCCAGGGCCTGTGGCAATGGCCTATAATGTTTGGGGGCATCAGGGACATCCCTGGCCAACAACTCACTGGAAGTATCCCATCCCTGGCCCTGAAAATTTTCTAGTAACAATGTATGGCTCCTGTGTGTTCTGTTTTCCAAAAAAAGTAGGTTTCCATGTGACTCACTTATATCCTCTTAGATTTTGATTAGCTCTCCCTTCACCTTTCCTTTACTCCATTCTCTTTACCTGACCTCACTTTGGCCTTTTCACCCCCATTCATCTGTTTTACTTACATATATACAATACCATTTTGTATGTGGAGAGAGATAGGCATCTTATTTCAGTCTTCTCCTTGAGAAGCTCTGGTTTATATATCACCATTTATTAAAGGAACTATTTAAAATTTAAAAAGATAATATACTGCAACTTAATTCTTTGTGTGCTAATGAAGTTAATTAATTAATGAAGGTAAAGGTAACAATAGGTAAACTGGAGAGAGCACCAGAACTGAAAAGAAGAAGTGACAGGTAAAATTATATGAGACAGAAGGAAAGGAATATGAGAAAAATAGGGAAAAATTCAAGAGATAAAAAAATTAAAAAATGAATAAGATTAGATAGCATAACAAAATACATTGAGTATTAAAACAAAGATTACCAAAGAGAACATTATAAACAACAACACTAAAGATATAATACAAAACAAATTGGAGAAGTTTCTTTCTATATCATTTATTATTGTAATTGGCCAATACTGAGGGCCCAGATGAGCTAGTCATAGCTATAGTCTTACCACTGCTGTCTGTCCTTACTTTGCATGTTGGTGCTGTAGATATGTGGAGGACTAGGCTAGTTCAGACCCTCACCAGTAATAAATCACCTTGAGATAGTGATGAGGCTATAGAAAATGAGCAATCCATCAGATTTGAATCATAAATTTGAGTCCTTCTGGCATCATCAGACCAGTTTCAAGAGGGATCTCTTGAACCTGAGCAATCTTCTGGACACAGACTTGGAAGTCCCAGTTTCCTTATTACTTCCCAAATGATAGGCTCATGTCTTGCCACAGAGATCAGGGCAGTCAAACACTTCACACTCCATAGTCTGGGTTCCTTGATGCTTTAACTTCACTGTAGTCTGGGTATGACTTCTCCAAAATTACCTCTCATGGCCCTGTGCCACCTTACCATTTTTTTTCTTTATTTGTTATGTACATACTCAGTGTGTAAACAGCCATGTCAGTACCATAATTAACATCCTCACTCTCCTCCCCCCTCCGAAAGGACCCTCCTCGTTGGGGATTATGAGTCATGCATTAGCCATCAGATATGGGGAAGAGGCAATATCTCTGTGTATAATGTCCAAATTGTGGCTCTAACAATCTTTCCGCTCCCTCTTCTGTGAATTTCCCTGAGCCATGTTGTATTTGTTTTAGGTCTCCTTCAGTGACCTCACCACTGTACCATTTTTTGTAGGGTGTCCTTAGGTACCCTGGCTTGTGATTGCTTCTTGTTTTTAGGTCCTTAGGGCAACTCTGTCTCCAACAATAGGTCCATACTCAAGATAGCTGTAATATAACACTCTGGAAAGGTGATCGATGCAATGCTGGCCTGCCATGTATAAGGGACCACTGTTTCATCAATTCCCCACATGGCAGTGAAGGCTGTGGGTTTCTGCTGGGGATAGAATTGTCAGTCTGTCACCAAGGTTTTATTTATCTTGTAGCTGTTGAATTCCTTTACTCTGGAAGCTGTGTTAATGTGACATACTATTTCCTACTGTTCTCTTCATTGCCTTTCTCTTTGGGCTTTTTAGCTATCTAGCCCCCCCGCCCCCCGTAAAATATTTGTGTGTGTGTGTGTGTGTGTGTGTGTGTGTGTGTGTGTGTGTATGGGGGGAGAGAGGGAGGGAACATGCCTGAACATCTGGGCCTCTTCTAGACAAACTCCCAGATATATGTACTACTTTGTGAGGCTGCCTTTCTGTGGGTATTGAAGAATGGAACCTTGACTGGCAGTCTTTGAAAGCAAGCACGTTTAACCACTGTGCCATCTCCCCAGCTCACTATCCACTTTTCCTTACTTTACCAATGCTCTTACACTTTCTTCAGAGTATAGTCTCTTCCTTTGTTACCCTGACTCTTAACGATGGAGCAACATGGGAGTCTTGTTAAGTCTATTCTCAGACGAGTGTGGTGGTGTACATCTTTAATCCCAGCACTTGGGAGACAGGGGTAGGAGGATCATTGTGAATTTGAGGCCCCCTGAGACTACATAGTGAATTTCAGGTTAGCTTGGCCTAGAGTGAAACCCTGCCTCGAAAAACCAAAAGAAAAAAAGAAAAGTCTCGATTGCTACAGGTAAGCCAGTATAGAGGATATGTTTAATTAACTCTGAATTTTATCCAATTGTCAGTCTTGTATCCACAGAATTAGCTCTCAGTTAAAGCTAGCTTCCATGACAAAACTAGGCATCAGCAGGAAATTGTGGAATGTTTTTAGTTGGCAATCATTACTAAGCTGCTTGATAGGATGGCAAGAATGAAGTCCAGTCAAACTATTGTATCCCTTGGGGACATGTGACTCACAAGATGTGAGTGATCTGAAGGATAAATATGAAATTATAATGGACTATTTACAATTAATGAAATGCTTCTCTAAAACTGAGTCTTGATCCTGGCATAGATAGAATATTCGGCCTTTTGAACAACATATCCAAAGATATTTTGAATCTTTTATCCTTTCTACTATACCAAATATGACAGTCTGAGGATTTCTATATGGCAAATAAGTATATAGGAAACAATACAAAAGACATGCATTATTCTCTAAACCTTAATATATTGTTTTTCTATAGTGATGCTTATAGATCTCACAGTATGATTAATGTAAAAGGTAATTGTGGAATAATATAACAAATACTAATATTGGAGGACACATAAATACTGCTATTGAAAAAGTAGGGATTTCATCTGTGATGGGGAAGCATGCCTGTTGCCTCAGGAATCAGACAGAGGTAAAGTGATCAGAAGTTCAAGGTCAGCCTAAGCTACATAGTGAGACCCTGTCTTAGAACAGAACAAGGACTGAGATGTAGCCTAGAATGCATAAAAGTCTGGGTCATTTGAACAATAGGTTGATGCAGTGTATTATTTAGCTTCTCAGTGTCATAAATCACATACGATTACATGTCTTCTCTTAGATTTTCCCTCAATGTGTTTTTAATTGTTTTTGTTGTTGCTGTTGTTGGATTCCTATTATTGGGTAGCACTACTAATCAAAAAAACATTTTCTGTATTGATGTTTTTTGATTTTCTTCATAATAATTTACCTGAAGGAATTTGAATGCAAAATAGAAGCTTTGCATTGGTTAATTTCTATTTGTTTTCTTACTTACCTTGTTCATTACCTTGTTCGTAAGCATGCTCCAGTTGTTTTCTGCCAAATGTCTACAAGGGATTTATTTTGAGAGCATTTCTACATGCAGCCATCTAATAATGCAATATTGTAGTCACCACAATCTTATGTTCCAGTTTAAACAAACAAACAAACAAACAAACAAACAAATAAATAAATAAACAAAAATCCACTGTGAACATTCAATAGGGAACAGGAGGGTGGAAAGGGGGCATCTGTCTTGTTATAAGTCTGAGATTGTACTACATTGCACATGAAAGGGATCAAATATTTGAGCACAAGTGTTGAGTCAGTTGTTGGTAGAAATTAGCTCATAATTAAACTTTTAAGAAATAGAATATTTTCCGTGAAAACTCCTCAGTGCCTTTCTTCTACCCCTCAACCCCTTCTTTCTTTCTTTGGCTTTTCTCCTCCCTATACTGGTTCACCTTTTCCTTGGTCTTCCTTCTTGCATTGCTTATTTGTTTGTTCATTTATTTATTTAACACACACAGAGAGAAAATAAGACATAGAGAGAGAGAGAGAGATAGAGAAAACAAGGCAGAGAGAGACAGAGAGTGTGTGCTCAAGTGAGCATACACATGTACATGCTAGGGCCTCCTGTTACTTTAAACTCCAGATGCATGTGTCACTTTTTGCATCTGGATTTATGTGGGTACTGTGGAACTGAACCCAAGCCTTTAACTGTTGAGCCATCTCTCCAGGCCTGTATTTTTTTCAATATAAGAAACATTTATAAACTTATTTCCTTTTCCAAGACATTTTATTCATACTTACTAGCTATGTATATATCAGGCATGGGATCACAAATATCAGTGCCTGAACCAGTACTGGTACAGCAAATCAAATAGTGTTATTCTCATCTGAACACTACAGCTGAAATTTTGAATCCCAAGTTTTAATTCTTCTATTTGTATTGATTACTTTTAACATCTAAAGATGTCATTTCAAACTCTTCAGGCTGCAGCATGTTCTTACATTTTTTTATTAGTTATATACACAGTGTGGACAGTCATGTTGCTACCATCGTTAGCCTTCTCCCTTCCTCCCTCCTCTGCAGGGACCCTCATTGTTGGGGAATGTGGGTTGTGCATTGTGGGGCTAGCCATCAGTTATGGGGAAGAGGCAATGTCTCTGTGTATAATGTCCCAATGTGTGGCTCTAACATTCTTTCCACCCCCTCTTCCATAAATTTCCCTGAGCCATGTTGGGTTCGTTTTAGGTCTATTTCAGTGATGAGGTCTTGGGAACCTCTGAGTCTCTAGATATCTGGTTTGGTAGGAGTTGAGTATTTTCTGTCTTTATCTCCTTCACCCTTGTGCTGGTACCAGGTTCACCAAGAAAGCAGCACTCTTGCTCATTTCTCCAGTTACTCTTGGTTTCAGCTGGGGCCTTGTTGAGGTGTGATGGGCTGATTCTCTCCTCAGGATGAACATCCATCTGAAAAAGAGAAGCAAATTCTCCAACAGAGAGGAAAGTCAGCATCAGATAGATGGGTTAACCATTATTATTTTAGAGAAAATGTAATAGGTGTAGGCCCTCTTGTAGCCCACAATTGGTGGGAGCTTGATAATGGAGAGCAGGCTCGTTTTTTGAATACGGTTCTGACTTGTTTCCCAGCTCCAGCTATGGTTTCTTACTTTTGAAATGCTGTTCCTTTCCTCCTTTGTAAGAATGGGATTTCATATTAACCTCACAGAAGCATTAGAGACCTGCTTAAATATAGGAGACAGAAGTGGGTTTGGATCATGCCTTTGTGATAAAAGGTCAGGTTATTTAATTTCTCATTTGCATATGTAATATAGGAATATATAATTATGCTTGCCTAATTAGATGTCTTGAGGATTAAATGAGACAATTGCATATAAAATGCTCAGCCAGGGCCTGGCACATAATAAGAACTCAATAAATTTTATCTAGTTTTATGACTATTTAATGGGTGTTTAACAACTCTTACCAATCCTTTTATGACTTGCTATTACCCCTTTCTAGTTCTCTCGTTTCTGTGGTTACTTCCAAATCTTTTTTTAAAAAATATTTTCAAGACCTTTATTAATTTTCACTCCTTCGTACTCAGTTGAATACTGTCACCTGATGTCCAGGTATGTCCAGAACATAAAGACTCGATGCCTCCAAATTTTTATACCGCTTGTCCCTTATTGTCCATTTTTATCCCCCTATAGTCTTACCAAATGATTGACAATTGTTTGGTAAAGGTAATTTTCTTGTTCATTTTTTCCTTGTAAACCTATGAGGAATGACAAAAATTGGATATGCCAGATAAATATTTCTTTGCCATTATCAGTTTCTCCTAACTCCAGACTATTTACAGGTCATCCACTGGAAGCATTCTAGTAACATAAAAATGTCCAAACTCATCAATTTAGAGTTTCTAGTCTGTGAGGATTGACCATGTTACTCTGGGAGCACCATGGGGTACAGGCAGAAAGCAAAGCAAAAAGGCAGTCCTGAATAGACCACAGAAAAGAGAAGATGTAAGAGGCTAGGAGTCAATTTTCAAGAGCACTCCCTTAGTGGCCTTTAGGTCATCCTTTAGGTTATCCAGTACTTGGTTGCAGCTTTTACAAAAGGTTTCACTATCTCTTAATAATGCCATGCTGGGAACTAAGCGTTTAACATATGGACCTTTGCTAACACTTAAGACCCAGCTCTTATAAGCTGTTTTTATAAACTATAAAACCATGTATGTTTCAAACATCATTTTAATAAATGCCACATATATTTTCTTGGAGTATAAACTTGGTATACCTTGTTCTTATCTCTTTTTTTATGTTCTTAATTCTAAGTTACTCAGTTACCTATTATTGGTCCCATATTTCCTCTACTTGGGTTGGCTTATGTTTTCTTAGTGTTTCCTTTATTTCTCTTAACTCCTTGATAATTACCTTAACATCCTATAGGAATGCTACATTGAGGGTATGGTATAGTTAATCACTACCATCATAATACTTTTTACTGAATCTATGTTATACTATAAATCCTTTCATATATGTTTATGTTTTTAAAAATCCCACTTTTTCCCTTCTCCGTGTCTCACTGTTTAGAAGAAAGATCCTTTTATGACTTCATTTCCCTGTAGACTGGTGTGCCAGATAGAAAAGCCACAAGTGTAATTTTTTAATAACCAAACTAAAAGTCACAGTGAAGGGGGTGGGGAGTATGGCTCAGTAGATAAAGCACTTGCTGCTCAAGCTGGAGTGCTGAGTTCAGTCCCCAGACTCCATGAAAACAGTCAGAAGCCATAGCAGGCTTCTGTAATCCCAGCATGTTGCTGACACAATGATATGGAAGGTAGAGACAGGAGAATTTTCCAGAAACTCATGGCTAGCATAACATAGAACAGAAGAGCTAGATGCCAGAGGAAGAAACCATGCCTCAAATGAAGTAAACAAACAAGGAACAACCCAAAGGTTGGAGGTACATGTATTGTAGCATGCATGCTACCTACTATAAGAACTTGTACATGTGTGCAAGCAAGCACACACACACCCACATGATTAATAAAAAATAAATTACAGAGTTCATTTTAATAATATGTTTTATTCAGCCTATATACCCCAGGCCTTATTAATACATAATCGAGAAAAGAATACTAGTGTATTATTTTACATTTTTGTTAACATTTATTTAAAATCCAGTGTATATTTGATACTCGTTGCATCCTTGTGTAGTGATTCTTGCATTGGCTGAAATTACTATAAAACTTCCTGAGAACTAAGTCAGAGTAGTGACTCACTGCTCTATAGTATGTTATATAATTTTAGGAAGTTATTTATAATATCTGACCCTCATATCCCACCACCCATTTATAATACGGGCACTAAAACTGTTAAAGACTGAATAACAACCTGTTACTCCACATGGCTCTCTGATTCACACCAACTTACTGATTTAGACTTGGTTTTCGAATGTACTCTGTTAGTCTAGGAATTTGTGTGTAAGACAGTACTAGAATTAAGGATTTTCCATTTCCATTTATTTTGTTGAGTGCTATATAATGAAATGGAAAACCCTGAAGGAATTTACTGTTTTCTTATCACGTGATGCCTGACTATTTCGGATAAATTACTGTATTATGTATATTTTATATATTAAATATAATTTAAATATAAATTTAAAATATGCATGCTTTCCCAATTTCAGCAAGATGTGTTACCTGTTTTTGTTATTAGTTTTATACTCAATAAATACAGTCAAGTTGGTGTCATTGTTAGCCTCCTCCCTATCCGCCCCCTCTGCAGGGAGCCTTCTAGTTGGGGAACATGGGTCATGCATTGTGGGGTTAGCCATCAGTTATGAGTAGGAGGCAATGTCTCTGTGTATCATGACCCAACGTGTGGGTCTGATATTCTTTCTGCCACCTCTTCTGCAAATTTACCTGAGCCATGTTGGGTTCATTTTAGGTCTGCTTTAGTGGTGAGATCTTGGGAGCCTCTGTGTCTCTGAATATCAGATTTGGTAGGAGTTGATTGTTCTGTGTCTATCTCTTTCACCCTTGTACTGCTACCAGGTTCACCACGAAAACAGCACTCTTGCTTGTTTCCCCACTTATTCTTAGTTTCAGCTGAGGCCTATTTGAGGTATGATGGGGTGGTTCTCTCCTTAGGATCTGTGTCTATCTAAAAAAGAGAGGCAAATAAGTTAGCACCAGATAAATGGGATAACCATTTTTTTTTTTTTTTTTGGAGAGAATTTAATAGGTGTAGGCCCTCTTGTAGCCCATGATTGGTGGGAGCTTGATAACGGAGAACAGGCTCATTTTCTGATGTGATTCTGACTTATTTCCCAGCTCCAGTTATGGGTTCCATTCCACTGAGCAGATCAGTTAGCCAAATCAAGAGCGGTTGGTTTTCTACCATGGCTGTGTGCAACTATTGCACTTGTGTGAGCATCACGTCAGTTTGTTTGCTGCTAAGTAGGTTAGACCATGCTTTGCTTGGACAGATATTGGTCGTGTTCTCCCAGTCACTTACGTAGCACCTTCTGGCACTGGATGCACTAACCGTCTGGGGACTGACTCTCTTCCAGCTTCCAGCCATGTCACTCCATGTTATGTGATAACAGCAATGATGTCTTCAGCAGTAGGGTCTTACCAGTAACCTTTGGTGGGTCATCAAGTACTCTGATAGAAATCTGTTTTCTTTCACGAAACCTTGTAGGTCTCTCTGATCAAGAACTCATTGTGGATGATAACCACATGCTGGTACTGGGAGTTACAGGTCAGTGCCCAAGAAAAGGAGGAAGAAAAAGATAAGTAATATGAAAGAAATAGAGAGGAGAAAGAGAGAGAAGAGGTAGAGAGAAAGAGAGAGAGAAAAAGAAACAGGAGAAGATTAAGGTCAGTCTTCAATGTACCCTCTACAGGGCCTTGTGATTCAGGTGTTCCCTCTAAGGGCCTGGTGAAGGTTCAACCATTTGGTCTGTCTTTTAGGATGCAGAATTTTATGGTACCGTTGCCGTTTGGGTCCAGTTTTGTGTCCCCTCTCCCTTATCTTCCCCCCTCTCTCCTATTGCTGTTGTCCACCTGATGTTGGTGAGGGGGTGATGTCCACCCTCTGCTCATGTCATCATTTTCTCCTGCCATCATGGAGCTTCCCCTCATTCCTGTAAGCCAAAATAAACCTTTTTTCCCACAAGCTGCTCTTGGTCGGGTGATTTCTGCCAGCAATGCGAACCTGACTGCAACACCACATAAGGCAGATACATAAGATGATGCATGTATCTGGAGTTTGTTTTCAGTGGCTGGAAGCCCTGGCCCATATTCATTCTTTCTTTCTTTCTCCCCCTATTTTTCTCTCTCAAATGAATAAATAAAAATAATAAAAAAGATGTGACCTATTTTTATGTTTCAGGTAGTTCCTTTTTGTTTCATTTTGCTCTTCACAATGCCCTAGAAGGATGATGGTTATAACCTGGCAGCCTTGCAGTGGTCTTGAGCAAAAGACAATAAAATTCTGATTCAGGCTAAAATTCCCAAGCAAAGATCCTTTCAATTATTACTTGCAAACACAACCACCAGTGTGGTGTTTTGATTCAGGTGCCCCTCATAAAGTTAGTTGTTCTGAAAGCTAGTTCCCACTTGATGGAGATTTGGGAATTAACACCTCCTGGACGCAGTGTATTTTTGGGTGTGGGCTTATGGGTGTTATAGCCAGTTTCCCCATGCCAGTGTTTGGCACACTCTCCTGTTGCTGTTGTCCACTTTATGTTGGCCAGGAGGTGATGTCCACCCTCTGCTCATGCCATAATTTTCCCTGCCATCATAGAGCTTCCCCCTTGAGCCTGTAAGCCAAATTAAACCTCTTTTTTTCTCCAGAAGCTGCTCTTGGTTGGGTGATTTCTACCAGCAATGCGAACCTGACTGTAAAAACCAGTCAATTCTGAGTTATTCTAGATATGATTACTTTGAGAGCTGTTTAGAGACCTTGCTTGTTCTGACTTAACTTCCTCATGCTGCTGCCCTTTGCCCAACTCTTGAACACTTTCCAACCTTTCTCAGGTAAGAAGATTCTGAAACCCAAGTTGAGTTATCTAGTTACTAGCAAACAAGCTAGAACAACTGTTGGATAAGCAGGAATGTTATATATGACAGGTTAGGATAAGTCTTAGAATATTTGTAGATTTAAGAAATATATTTTCTCTACTTCTTTGAATAACCAAAGCCTGCTTGTATTGTTCTTTATGAAGATATTTTTCAAAGCCAGATGTGATGGTTTGTGCCTTTAAATATTTTTATTTATTTGAGAGTGACACAGAGAGAGAGTAAGTATGGTCACACCAGGGCCTCCTGCCACTGCAAATGAATTCCAGATATATGCACCACTTTGTGCATCTGGTTTTACATAAGTACTAGAGAATTGTGAACCTGGGCAATAAGGCTTTGGAAGCAAGTGCCCTTAACTGCTGAGGCCATTTTCCCAGCTAATATTCTTATGCCTATCAAATTGCTTCATACAATATATCCATTTGAAATATGAGAGAAATTCTTGTACAGAAGAATAAAAGGGCATATGCAAATTCTAAGTATTTTTATGATTGCAAGAAAAAGTACTATAGCTAACAGCATTTGAGCCACTTAATTTACTTTTGATTAGTAAAAAGTATGATTCAGATATATTTTGTCCTCGTTAACCAATGCTGTCACCAATTGTAAAAATGATAATATATATGATGGAGAAGACAATAGCGTATTATACATAATCATGTATATTAATTATATTATACAATATAATAAAATAAATATCATAGTTATATATTACATATAAGTACATATAATATTATTGCCTTGTTGCTAAAATGGCATTAGATGGTATTTATGAATAGGTTAATTCAAATAAATTACACATTCATAGACTAATCAAAAATGCCAAAGTATCACTTTAGAATTAAGGATTTTTAAATCTTGTATTGTCCTTTAGTGTATTTGCATTTATAGGTTTACCATCTTAAGAAGGTAAATTAAGAGGTTAAAATATAGGAGAAGAGAAGACAAAAGAATCAGAAAGAGAGTCAAGGTTTCCATGAAGGACTTACAGACCTCACAGGTAGCTCTGACACTGGTAGCCCTCCAGCTTCCTTCCTCCCTCAAACAGGCCTCTATGCATCTGCAATGATTCTGGAATGAAATTTGCTCCTGGAATTCTCCCTTCAGCTGATGCAGTAGCTGAGGAGAAAGGGCCTTCATCCCAGAAGTGTTTTTGGATGACAGATGAGAAAATTCCTCATGATTAGAGCAGATTAGAATTCAAAGTAAAGGACATGCTTAACATAAACAGGCTCTCCCAGTCCTGGACCCATCTGTCTAGAAATATAATTGGACTTTCTTATTCTTTCTTTTAAGCCATTCTCCTCATAATAGATATGACAAATTTAAATTATATATAAATAATTAATTAACATCTTTAGCACACAAGGAATTAAGTTCTATTATGTTACCTTTATGAATTTTAACTCATACTTCATTGTGCAGTGTTGCCTACTGTCTTCTCTGTTATTATTGATGGCATCATGTTTGTTTGTTTTGATGCTGTTGCTGTAATGGCATGCTTTTCCTCACTCATACTGTGCACTAAGCTCTCAAGAGATTGCTGTTCACTAAGTAAACTCCCATGTAAAACATATGCACCCCAACAGCTGTTCAGATCACAATATTGGCTTATAAAAACATGAATAATCAAGGCAGCTTGAATTCTCCAAATGTTCTTAACAGTAAAAAATCAAAAGGAATTAAAATAATTGAAATGACAAATAGCTCGCAATTAAGTTTCAAAAATGATCAATGACCTCAAAGAGGATTAAAAGAAACATGTGAATGAAGATTTTAATTCCTTATAGAGGATTCAAATAAACATATTGGTGAAGTGAAAAAAAGTTAACTACAGAACTAGAAAAAAATTAATATCTTTCACAAGAAATTTAGGTGAACAGTAGATTCTGAAAAAACAGAATTCTTGAAACTCAAAAGTTCTTTCATTAAGGCAAAGTAACTACATTCAGTAAAATAATCCTTTAAAATTGAAGGAAAAACATTGATCATTAATGATCAGCAGAAAGAAAAGTAATTTATGACCACTAATCCAACAATGCAAAAGATATATAAGGAGTTATCACAGTATCTTACTTCAAATCATACTACAGAGCCATAGCAACAGAAAAGGCATGCTCAGAGCAGGACAATAGATATCTAGACCAATATTACAGGGCAGATGACCCAGAAATAAACCTAGAAAGCTACATTCAAAGCTACATTCTAGATCTTGACAGAGTCCTAAAACATCTGCTGGAGAAAACAGTTCCTTTTGCGACTGAAATAAGATCCTTATCTCTCTCCACACACAAAATACATCAGAGTCCTTAAAAAGAGTTATGGAGGAGCTGGAGATATGGTTTAGTGGTTCAAGTGCTTGTCTTTGAAGGCTAAGAACTCATGTTCAACTCCCCAGGTGCCACATAAGCCAGATGCACAATGTTGCACATGTGCACAAGGGTACGCAAGTGTCTGAAGATCATCTGCAGTGGCTGGAGGTTGTGGTATACCAATTCTCTTTCTCTCATAAAAAAATTAAGAAGGCTAATATGTTGGCCTTCATTTTATATATGTGTGTGTGTGTCTCTCTCTCTCTCTATATATATATGTATGTATATATATATATATATATATATATATATTCAAATTGTCATGATGCTTCCAAATACCTCCCAATGGTTTGAAGTTGAAATAAAGATAAAATCCAGATTTATTACTGTTGATTCTAACACTTTTCTGTGTATGCAAGATTTTCTTGTTCTCCTTTCCCATTGACATATTACATGGTGTCAGGTTCAAATATACCAAGTAATATCTGGATTGTGGACATTTCATTTCCTGCATCCTTAGCTCAGTAAGCACATCTATTCACTTTCTGAGTCTTGTGATTTTATTTATTTATTTTGAGGTAGGTTCTTGCTGTAGCCCAGGCTGAACTGGAATTCACTATGCAGTCTCAGGCTGTCCTTGAACTCACAATGATCATCCTACTTCTGCCCTCTCAAGTACTAGGATAAAAGGCCTGCACCACCACACCAAGCTCTGTGTGTTGTCTTTAGACCATATACCTGTAGAAATCTTCCTCAACTACCTATTGAGGGGTGCCCTGAGGAATCTTGATCTGTCAGGTCAGTATATCTTCCTTCCTGATATATAGTAAAATCTATCTATCTAGTTATTTGTTTTTAAGATTTGATATTTTCCTTTGTTGTAATGAAAGGTCTATGAATCATTTCTGTATTTCATCTCCCTTTCTATAATATGAGGTATATTTGATACAGTTTGTTACTTCTTTCTAAATTAAGATACTGACCTGTATTAAATGACCCAGCTGCTTTGCTTAAACATTTTGTTATAATTTTAAGGTATAATCTAAATGCCATAATACTCATTAATTATAATTCAGTGTTATTTTCATATATTCATATATTGGACTTTTTTTTCATCTCTGAAAAACCCAATATCCAATATCAGTCTTATGGCAACTTTCTCTCCCTCTCTTTCCCTCCCTGGCCTTGAGTAGCCAATATTGTACTTTTTTCCTAAGAATTTTACTTATGCTGGGCATTTCATGGCAATGTACTACTGCAGTATTTGTTACTTCTTTCACTTATTCTTAGTTTTAAATTTTCATTCACTTTATAACAAGTATCAGAACTTCATGGTTTTGATGGCCAAATAATATTCCTTTGCATAAATATACCATATTTGTTTTCTCCATTCATGAGTTGATGGATATGAAGGTTATTTCCATAATTTTGCTACTAAGAACAATAATTCCATGAATATTCATGTTTTATGAAGATATGTTTTCTGTGCTTGTTGATGATGTTTATGTAAGTCACACAACTCTCTGTTTCCCATTTCAAAGAGCTTCCCCTGTTTTCCAAAGTGGCTACAATAGGTTACAATCCAAACATCAATCAAGAAGGTTCCACTTGTCGTTCGTTGTCTTTTCATTTCTGCCAACTGCATGGTGACAATGATACTTCACTGCCTCTTCCTTTCTCCTTTGTTGCGCAATGATGCTGTCATGTTTTCATGCACTAATTGACTGTTTAAGATCTCTTTGTACAAATGTTGACTTAAATCTTAGAACTACTTAATAATGGAGAAGATTTTGTGTCTTTTTTTGATGAATTGTAAGAATTCTGGAAACATTTTGAATTCTTGTCCTTTCTTCAGAATCCTATTTGTAAATATTTCATAATTGTGTGTCATCTTTTCACTTTTTATTTATGTTCTTTGAAACAAATATATATTTGATTAAGTACAATTTCCAATGTTTTTCTTAAGTCATTTGTATCTGTGATACTATATCTAGTAAATTACTGCCTAACCCATGTTCACACAAATGTATTCCTATAAATTTTTCTAGAATTTAATTTTATAGTTTTAGCTTGTACTTTTAGCTCTATAATTTACTATGAATTAATTTTTGTACATTTCATTTGATAGGCACTCAAATTCATTCTTCTGCCTGTTGACAAAATTGTCAACATGCTCTGTGTTAACAGTACTATTCCATCACTATTCCTTTGTAGAAACTCCACCAGTCATAAATTTAATACCTTACTTCTTTCTGTAGTTTCAGTTTTACATCATTAAACTGGTATGTCTGCCCTGTGCCAATAGTGAACTGTTTGAATAATGTAGCTTTGTAGTGACTTCTGAAATCAGGAAGTCCAAATTCTCTAATTTTGTTCTTTTTTAATATTGCTTTAGCATTTCACATAAATTTTAGAATTTGTTTGCCTATTTCTGCAAATAAAAATAAAAGGTTCTTCGATTTTTCTTTTTAATTTATTTACTGACATTTTGTGCATGTATATAATATATTTTGATGGTAATCCCTGTAATTACCTTTCCTCCCTCTCCAAGCCTCTTCTTCTCATGTAGTCCCCCACCTACTTTGATGTATTTTTGTGCATGCATACATGTGAAAGAGGAAAGTGGGGAAGAGAGACAAGGAGAGGAAAGAGAGAAAGAGAGAATCATTGAGCTTAATTAGAGTTGCTGTAATTAGCATAGGTAGAGAGGTAATTAAGCATTGGGAATTTACTACTGATAATGCTATTCATCCTTTCACAACCACTAACTGCAAATAGATGCTTAGTGAGTGATGGTTGTTTTTAAATTTATAGATAAATTTGGAATATTTCCATGTTAATAAGAGTTCATGCCACCCATGAACACTGGATTTCTTTTATTTCCCTTTAATATGTTCAATGATATTTAGTATTTTTCAGATAAGTACTTTATCTTAATGAATTTATAAGTATTTTTGTTTTTTTGATATTATTGTGAATAGAATTATTTTCTTCATATCATTTTCAAATTATTCATAGATAGTACAGAAATGTGTTTGATTTTTATATACTGATTTCTTTCTGATTACCTTACTGAATTTAGGTGTTAGTTTGAGTGGATGTGTTTGTTTGTATTCCTTAGTATTTTCTTTTTTATTACTTATGGACAAAATCAGTATGCAAACAGCACATGTTGGTACCATCCTTTCCCTCATCACTGCCCACCCCCTCCTTGTTGGACATGCAGGTCATCCCCATGGGGATTGTGGGTCATGCATTGTGGGGGTAGACATCAGTTATGGGGAAGAGGCAATGTCTCTGTCCCAACTTGTGGATCAAACAATCTTTATTTCATCTTCCATGAAATTTCCTGAGACATGTTGGGTACATTTTAAGTCTACTTTGGTGATGGGCTCCTAGAATCATCTGGATCTATGGTTTGTAGGTATTAAGTGTCCTCAGTGTCTATTTCCTTCACCTTGTGCCCATATCAGGTTCGCCAAGAAAGTAGCACTATTTCTTATTTCCCCAGCGGAATCAATGGGCCCTGGTGAAGTGTGATGGGCCATTTCTCCCCGCAAGTCCTGCTTCCATCTGAAAAAGAAAAGCAGATTCTCCAACAGAGAGTCAAGTCAGCACAGATTAAATGGGATAATCATTATTACTTTATAGAGAACTTAGTGGGTGTAGACCCTCTTGTAGCCCAAGATTAGTGGGAGCTTGATATTGGAAAGCAAACTCATTATCTGAATATGATTCTAACTCGTTTCCCAGTTCCAGATATGGGTTCCTTTCCATTGAGTGTATCTGTTAGCCAATCCAAGAGCAGGTGGTCACCTACCATGGCTGTGTGCCGCTATTGCCTTTGTGTGAGCATCACACCAAGTTTTTTGCTTCTGAGTATCTTCCATCTGGAGTTGCTCGGACAGATGCTGTCCACTTTCCCCCAGTAGCTCATGTAGCACCTTCTAGCACTAGGCTGGCTAACTGAATGGGGACTGACTCTCTGCCAGATTCCTGTCAGCTCTGTGTTATGTACTGACAGTATATGGTGTCTTCAGCAGTAGTGTCTTACCATTAACCTCTGGTGGGCAATCAAATGCTCTGACAGAAGTCTGTCTGGTTTTGGGGAACCGTATAATGACCATAAACAGGTAATTGTGGGTGCTAACCAAATCTTGGTGCTGGGGGTTACAGGACAGCATGAAAGGAAAAGAGAGAAAATAGAAAAAAAAAAAAAAAAAAAAAGAAAGGAAGAGAAAAGAAACAGGAGAGATTCAAAGTTAGGTTTCATCTCACCCTCTCCAGGGCCCTTTGATTCAGGTGCTCCCCTAAAGTCCAGTTGAGGGTTTAACCTTTTAATCTGTCTTCCAGGATATAGGATTCTATGGTACCAATTCCATTTAGGGTCAGTTTTGTGTCCCCCCTCTTTCCCTCCCCTCAAGCCCTATACCCCCTATTGTCCAGGCCTTGAGATGCCTATTAGATATATCAGCATCTCAGGCTGATCCAGGTTAGGAGCCACAAATAAGTGAGAACATGCAATGATTATCTTTCTGTAATTGTGTGAGTCCACTGAGTATGATCTGTTCCAAGTCCAACCATTTTTCTACAAATTAATGTCATTGTGTCATTTAGTCTTAACTGCTGAGTAGAATTCCATAGTGTAGATATACTACATCTTGTTTATCAGTTTGTCCAGTGATGGGCACCTGGGTTGATTCCAGTTTTTACCTATTTAGCGATTTATCAATTGAGCAGATATATTGTTGAGCAAATATCTCTGAACTGAGCCATGGAGCTTTTAGGGTAAATGCCCAGTAAGGGAATAACGGAGTCTGTTAGTAACTCTATAGTCAACCTTTTTAGAAGTCTCTATATTGCTTTCCATAGTGGTTGTACCATCTTACATTCCCACAAACAGTGAATGAGGGTTCCTATTCCTCCACATCCTCACCAACATTTGTTTTCATTTTATTTTTATTTATTTATTTATTTTTAATTATTTATTTATTAGAGACAGAGAGAGAGAGAGTGAGAATGGGCAAGCCAGGGCCTCTAGCCACTGCAAACAGACTACAGACACATGTGCCACCATGTGCATCTGGCTTATGTGGGACCTGGAGACTCAAATCAGGGTCCTTAGGCTTCACAGGCATGTGCCTTAACTGCTAAGCCATTTCTCCAGCCCAGTGTTTGCTGCCTTACCAGGGTAAGGTGTTATCTCATAGTTGTTTTAATTTGCATTTCCCTTATGGTTAGTGATGCTGAACATTTTCTTAAATATGTGACTGCCATTTGTAATTTTTCCTCCAAAAACTCCCTGTTCATTTCTCTGCCCCACTTTGTAAGTGGGTTTTTAAATTTTTTTTTATTTTTTAATTTTTTTATTTAAAAAAAATTTTTTTTGCTCATTTTTATTTATTTATTTGAGAGCGACAGAGAGAAAGGGGCAGATAGAGAGTGAGAGAGAGAATGGGCACGCCAGAGCTTCCAGCCACTGCAAACGGAACTCCAGATGCATGCGCCCCCTTGTGCATCTGGCTATCGTGGGTCCTGGGGAATTGAGCCTCGAACCGGGGTCCTTAGGCTTCACAGGCAGGCGTTTAACCGCTAAGCCATCTCTCCAGCCCATTTTTTAATTTTTTTATTGTGTATATTTTTGAATTCTTTGCAGTTTCTAGAAATTAGGTGTCTGCCAGTTGTATAGCTGGCAAAAATTTTCTCTGATTCTGTGGGTATTCTATTGGTTCTGCTTATGGTATGTTTGTGAAGAAACTTTTCAGCTTCATGAGATCTCAAAGCTAGAGTTGATTAAGTTCTTGAGCTACTGAGTTTTGTTCAGGAAGTTTTACCCTAGTTTTTCGGTTTTTCCCATATTGGATGAAAAAATAAGAGGAACTCTCCATGATATGAGTGGGGAAAGACTTCCTCAGTATTTTCTATATACAAATTTAAGTTGCCATGGGATTTCTAAAAGTTTCTCCAAGTGATATTTTTCTTTAATTCTTTAAGTGATTTTTAATGAGAAAAAATTTTATCATTATAAAGCACCATTTATCACTTTTAGGTAGACTATTCTTTTGATGTTACATACAGAGTTTTTATTTCTTCTTTTCCATTCTTGATGATTTTGTTTCTTTTTCTTTCTGAATTCTTTAGGCTACTATTTTATAAATGGATGTGACAGCAACTACTTCTTTTTCCTGATAGTATTAAGAAAGGTTTGAGCATTATCTTCTCTTGTGTCAATATGATGCCTTTCCTCTAAACTTTCTCTCCCTTTTGTCTTCTCATGACCTACTGACAGTGCAGATTTTATAGATTTCTACTCATTTTAATCTAGTAATATTCTGTTATTTAAAAAAAATGTGTAAATTTTTTTCATACTAGTGTAATAGCTCCTTAAACTGAAAATAAAATCCAGTGATAAAATTGTTGAAAATAAGTATCTGAAAGCTTATGAGGTTTAACAATGGTATATTCTGGCTGAAAGATAACCCTTTTGTCAATCTAAAAAGATTGCCTGCAAACTGACTTTCTGCCTAAGGTCAGGTTTTCATCCAAAACTTGAATAGACTCACCCTCAGGCCCTTTATGCAACTGAAGTATCATCCAAGTGGACTTTGTCTTTGGTCTGGTACTGAACTGTGGTATTGAATTGTAATTTTCACATGGCTGCTCTCTTTATTAAAAAGCTTGTGCAATGGTAGAAGTGAAATTGGTAATAATATTTGAGAAGTCATTTGGTTTTTTTCTTAAGTTACAGTCCTATTCCAATTCTTTTCCATATGGGAATCAAATCTGCACAGTCCAGGTGAATACTCAATGAATAAAAACAGTAATGATAACAATGATCAGCCTTCTCATAGTATAGCTACTTCATAATTGAGTCTTCATCTTATTTTCATTGATTTATTCTCTATCTCTCCCTCTTTCTTTTTTTGTTGGTTTTTCAATGTAAGGTCTTTCTGTAGCCCAAGCTGGCCTGGAATTCACTATATAATCTCAGACTGGCCTTAAAATCATGGTGATCCTTCTACCTTTGCCTCCCGAACACTGGCATTAAAGGCATGAGCCCCCATTCTGGGCTGATTCTCTTTTTAATATGGGTTAGCTTTTACTTTATTATTATTATTATTATTATTATTATTAGTATTTTTGATTTTTGAGGTAGGGTTTCTCTCTAGCTCAGGCTGATGTGGAATTTACTATGTAATCTCAGGGTGGCTTCGAACTCATGGCAGTTCTCCTACCCCTGCCTCCTTATTGCTGGGATTAAAGGTGTGTGCCACCACGCCCAGCTAGCTTTTACTTTTATAGAGTTCTTCAGTATATTAAGTTCCACTTAGATTTTTATTAATTTGACCTACCTAAGAACCATTAGTTTTAGTTGTACTCTGGAGGCCATTTTGCATGGTATACTAGAAAATACTTCTTCCTACAGTTTTCTTTGTGTTTTATAACTCAAACTAACAATTAATTGAATAATCATTGTTGAAATATATACATATTTTTAGAACTTTGCATCCTTGATTTGTTAATTTAGCAACTTCAATGAGATATAAATTTCATGCCATATAAGGCAGACTTTTCAATGATATAGTTCAATGATCTTAGTAAATTTAGAGTTGTGTGGCCATCACCATGATCCAGTTCTAAAACATCTCCTTATACCCCAACTCCTCTGTGCTCATCTTCACTCACATCACTGCTACCACCTCTAAGCGGGAAACTGCTTTTCTTTTCTTTTTTTTTTAACTTTTAAAAAATTATATTTTATTGGCAACTTCTTTAAATATTAACAGTATGCTATGATCATATTCACCTTCTGCCACCATCCTTTTCCCCCTACTAAATCCTCCCTCCATTGAATCCCTTCAATATATATGTTTCATACAAATGTATATTTTGCATAGTTTATACTCTTGTATCTCCATTTCCCTGATCCCCATTTACCTGAGGGTCTTCCTCAGTCCTTGGTGTTTACTGTGGGATAATTAGGACCTCTGTTAGTTTCTGGGGGGGGGGGGGAAGGTATTATACTTCAGGATATTTTTACTAACCCTATGGCTCTTATAATCTTCCTGCCCCTTCTTCCACAGTAATCCCTGAGCCTTGAGTGTGTTAACTGTTTGTTTTTAATGTTGAGCTTTCCTTAGTCATTCTATTTCTGTTTGCATCTGTTTCAATTCACCTCAGTGTTTGTTGCTATTTCCCTTGCAGCAGCTGTCAGGCTAGCATTGGGAGCAATACTTGTACTGTTGCTTCCTCTGTGGATTGTCCTGGACCCTGGTAAATGTGGTAGAGATGGTGAGCATTCCACTATCTTTTCTTGTTGAAGTGGTGGATATTGGGTTTCCCCAGTTCTACTTTCTTTTTTGGGAGATTTTGGTTGTTCTTGTTTAATACTTGGCATGTTACAGTATGTAATCTTTTTTTGTCTAGATTCTTCCAGGTAGTAGGCATTGGAGACTCATCAATGTTGTTACATGATTCAAAACTTTTTTTTCCAATCATTTCAAAAATAATTCCATTTTGTGGATACTTGATTTTTCATTGATACAAATTTGGATTGTCTCCTCTGCAGTCTGTTGGAAATAATACTGCTGCAGAAAGCTATACTTTATATGTCTTTGTGTGGGCATATATTTTCATCTTACTAAATGATTTTCTGGAAATACAATTATAAGGCTCATTAGTAGATCTATGTCCATTCTTTTAAGAAATAGTAAGCTTGTGTCATGGTGATACAGACCTGTGATCCCAGTAGTTGGAAAATTTAGGCAGAAAGATTTGAACTTTAAACCTGGACTATGCTAAGAACACATGGCAAAAAGAAAGGAAGAGAGGGAGAGGGGGATGGAGAGGCAGAAAAAGAGAACTTGAAGAGAGGAATGAAAGAGGAGAAGGAAGAATGGATTGATGCAAAGAAGGGAATTAAAGGGATGAAAGCAATGGAAGAGAGGGAGGAAAAGAAAACCTTGAGCTGAAATTGCTTGCAAAAAATGTGGATAATATTTCTACCAGTAAAGTATGTCTGTGCTTTTCTGTATCTTGGCAAAATGCACTATTTTCAGTATTTTTATATGAGTCATAATAGGGGGTACATATAAATATCTTGTTGAGATTTTAATTTGCATTTTCCTAATAACTCCTGATATTCATGGATTATGTATGTCTTAAGGTGAGTTATCTAATAATTTTTGCCCATTTTAATTGAGCAGTTTAATGTTTTATTATTAAGTGGTAAAAGTTCTTTATAAGTGCAAAATGCAAGTCCTTAGTGAGACATATGATTTTCTAAATATTCTAAATGGGTTATATATTTTTCCTTGACAAATGATGACCTGACAAGCAAAATATCTGATTTTCTTGAAACTGCACTTATTAGTTTGAGGGTAGATTGTCTTTTTGATGTTATACACAATGAATTTTGGCCCCCTTAAATGTAACAGGAACTTATGTAGTTAGTTATTGAAATTTTATAGTTGTACCTTTTCCACTTACATTGATGACTCATTCTATGTTTTTTTTTTAAGTATAGGGATCATTTATTGAAATTTTTCTCCCTTAAATTGTCTTTGTGTTATCAGAAATTTATTTTTGGGGCTGGAGAGGTGGCTTAGCGGCTAAGGGCTTGCCTGTGAAGCCTAAGGACCCTGGTCCGAGGCTAGATTCCCCAGCACCCACTTAAGCCAGATGCACAAGGGGAGCATGCATCTGGGGTTCGTTTGTAGTGGCTGGAGGCCCTGGTGTTCCCATTCTCTCTTTATATATATCTGCCTTTTTCTGTCTCTCTGTCTGTTGTTCTCAAATACATAAATAAAAGTAAAAAAAATTATTAAAAAATTTATTTTTGGACTTGTTTGTGTACTTTCTTTTATAAAATTTTTTTCTTTATTTTTTTAATCTACTAAAATGACTTCTGTATCCATCTTTACATCACACAACTGTTGTAAATGCTACAATTTTCTTTAAAAAATTTTGTTTATTTTTATTTATTTATTTGAGAACGACAGAGAGAGAGAGAGAGAGAGAGAAAAAATGGGTGTGCTATTGCCTCCAGCCACTACAAACGAGCTCCAGATGCATATGCCACATTGTGGATCTGGCTTATGTGGGTCCTGGGGAATCGAGCCTCAAACCAGAGTTCTTAGGCTTCACAGGCAAGCACTTAACCACTAAGCCATCTCTCCAGCCCATAAATGCTACAATTTTAAAGCAATATATTCAAGGTTTAATCATTGATTTTTTTTTGTATGTGTTTAATGTTTGTACATGTTCATGTGTGTGTAGGTGTGCATATATAGAGGTCAGAGCTCAACATTACATGCTTTCCTCATTAATTCTGTGACTTATTTTTGCGATAGGGCCTCCTAGATTTGAACCTACTAAGATTTGTCAGAGGTTTTCTTATTTTTTTCAATTATTTTTGTCTTGCTTATTTGAGGTAGGGTCTTGCTCTAGCCCAGGCTGACCCAGAATTCACTATGTCTCAGTTTCAGGCTGGCCTTGAACTTGTGGCCATCCTCCTACCTGTGCTTGGCATTAAAGTACTGGGATTAAAGTCATGAACACCATGTCTAGCCTTTTTTTTTTCATTTTTATTTGTAATTTTAACATACAAAAATGCTGTAAATTGTTCATATTCCTAAGATAATGTTCTCTTTTGTCTTTTCTCCCCTACCCTCATCCCACTGAAGACCCTCCTCAATGGGGATACCTATGAAAACACAGTCAAAAGCCTATGGCTTAGATGGTCATATATCCTAGGGGAGCTTCCATTGCTCTTTGGCTAAATGTAGAGGTAGATGAATCTTTTAGCATACAGATAAATTTGCAAAGAATTACTTGAAACCACCCACCTCAAGTGAATATTTTCTCCAAATTTAAAGAATTATTGAATTAACTGTTATATTTCCCCTAAAATTTTGATATGAAAATGTTTGTTAACACTATTTCCAATATAATGTAGCAGAAGTTTTGTTATCCTGTTTCTAATGTACTCTCTTTGAAGCATGAGACCATAACTAAATAAATGGCAGGAATTTAGGAAAAGTAATATGACCAGTTTTTTTGTTAATTCAGGTTTGTTTTATTTTCAGAACAAATTGAGTTTGGTTTCTAGTCTGTTAGAAAGTGTGGGCAGGATCCTGTGCTCGATTTTTTCTTACTGGAGTAATTATTTCTTCTTTCCGTGTTTTGCTTTCACATCTGTCCTATTTTTGTTATCAGAGCATGCAAAGTTGTTGACTATTTTTTTAATATTAGTAACAAGACAGCAAGCTAATTAATAAAGCAAAGAAATAACATCCATTTTTGTTGAATGGCCTGCTAAATTTACGGAGAATACCCTAAAATATACAGAGACTCCTATATGGCTAGGTTCACCCTCACAAATGAGTAAATGGTTGCTTTGGGAGAATCAGAGTCCTGAAAATGAGTCTGTTGAGGAAGGCTTGCAAGCTGGTGATGTTGACTCCATGGCTGATAAACAGGCTGAAAAAAGAAAAAGAAAATGGATTTTGACATTTAAAATTTGATCTTCAAGTGTGTCTTCAGACATCTTGACTCTTCTAAATGTTTTTATTTTTTTCTCAACTTGTTTATGCCTTGTCTCATCCTAGAATGATCTTAAAGCAACCTAGGATACACAAAATACAACAAGATGGCATAAATTAAAAGAAGGAATAAAATAAGACAGAAAAACAAGGGTGGGGAAAGTTCTTTTCTAAGAAAAACAACAACACATCCTGTGAAGTGAGTATTGCTGGGAGACTGGAAAAATGTTCAGTTTGAAAAGGCTGTGGAAGTGGCTCTGGGTGTCTGCTTTGGTGCTGCCCAGGTCCTAATACATGTGAAAAAGTGAAGTCTTATTCATTTCCTTTCCTGTGCCAAACACATCATATATGTGGTAAGCCCTGAAAATAAATTATGGCTACATTTGTATTACTGAAAACTTTATAGTTAGCATCCAAATGTTATTAAGCTGATTGAAAACAATAAGAACCTTAGTCTGCAAAAGTAATTTTCCATATTAAGCTGTACTTCTAATTAAAATTTTGGTGTGTAATAATTTATTAATTATTAAATACCAATTTTAATAAGTAGAGTTCTTCCATAATTATACAATGTTTTATGCTTCTTGATTACATTTTTTATTATTAGATATGGACATATTTTGTATGTAAACATCACATGTTGGTACCATCCTTTCCCTCCTCCCTGCCCCTTTTCTGAAGAGGCCTTGCTCATTGGGGATGAAGGTCAACTCCATAGGAATTATGGGCCATGCATTTTGGGGGCAACAGTCAGTTATGGGATAGAGGCAATGTCTCTGTGCAAAATGTCCCAACTTGCGACTTTAACAATCTTTCTGCCCCTCTTCCACAAAATCCTGAGCCATGCTGGGAGCATTTTAAGTCTACTTCAGTGATGGGAACTTAGGAGCATCTAGATGTCTGGTTTGGTAGGTGTTGAGTGTCAGTATCTTTCTCCATCACCCTTGTGCTGATATCAGCTTAACTAAGAGAGCAGCATTCTTGCTCATTTCTCCAATTCCTGTTGGTTTCAGCTGGGGCTGGGGTGGAATGCACTGGCTCATTTGTCTCCTCAGGTCCAGTTCCCATCTGAAAAGAGAAGCAGATTCTCCAATGGAGAGTTAAGTCAGTGGCAGTTAAATGGGATAACCATTATTAATTCAGAGTTATAAGGGTTTAGACACTTTGGTAGTTTAAGGTTAGTGAGAGCTTGACAATGGAAAGCAGAATCATTATCTGGATATGATTCTGACTTGTTTCCCAGTTCCAGATAAACAGGAGAAATTTGAGGTTAAGTCTCATCTTACTCTCTCCAGGGCCCTTCGTTTCAGGTACTTCCTCTAAGGTCCACTTGTAGGTTCATCCTTTTAGTCTGATTTCCAGGATATAGGATTCTATGGTACCAGTTCAACTTGGATTCAGATTTTATGTCCCCCCCCAACCTTTTCCTTTCCCCCAAGCCCTATCTTTCCTATTGTCCAAGCCTCAAGATACTATTCAGTTATGTCAGCAACTTGGGCTGATCTAGGTCAGGAACTGAAGATGAGTGAGATAATGTGACGATTATGTTTCTGTGATTGTGTGAGTTCACTTAAAAAAATCCATTCCAAATTCGACCATTTTTCTACAAATTTCAATGTGTCTTTTTTTTTTAACTGATGAGTAGAATTCCATTGTGTAGATATACCACATTTTGGTTATCCATTCATCCAATAATGGGTTGATTCCAGTTTTTAGCTATTATGAATTGAGCAGCTATAAACATGGTTGAGCAAATATTTCTGAACTGAGATGTGGAGCTTTTAGGGTAAATGCCCAGTAAGGGGATAACAGGGTCTGCTGATAACACTGTATTCATCCCTTTCAGGAGTCTCCAAACTGATTTCCACAGTGGTTGTATCAGCTTACATTCCTACCAACAGTGAATGAGTGTGTTCCTATTTCTCCACAGCCTCACTAACATTTGTTTTCATTTTTAATGTTTGCTATCCTTTCTGAGGTAAGGTAGAATCTCATAGTTGTTTTAATTTGCATTTCCTTAATGGTTAGGGATGTTGAACATTTTCTTAAGTGTGAATTAGCCATTTGTAATTCTTGCTGTGAGAACACCCTATTTAGTTCTCTGCCCCACTTTTGGAGTGGGCTGTTTTATTTTTTATTGTTTAGTTTTTTGTGTTTATTGTAGATTCAAGATATTAGACTTCTGTCAGTGGTATAGCTGGCAAAGATTTTCTCCCATTCAGTGGGTAATCTATTTGCTTTGCTTATGGTATGTTTGTTTGTGTAAAAGCTTTTTAGCTTCATGAAATACCATTGTTTGAGTGCTTGTTTAATTTCCTTGGCTAATGGGGTTTTGTTCAGGAAGTCTTTTCCCAGACCTATATCATGGAGTGTGCTTCCTGTTTTTTCTTCCAGTAGTAGAAGTGTTGCAGGTTTTATGTTGAGGTCTTTAATCCATTTAGACTTGATTTTTGTGTATGGCAAAATGAGTGAGTCTAATTTTGTTTTTCTACATATGGGCATCCATTTTGTCCAACACCATTTGTTGAAGATGCTATCTTTTCTGCAGTGTATATTATTGACACCTTTGTCAAAGATCAGCTGTAGTTGCTTGCCATAAAGTATGGGTCTTCAATTCTGTTCCTTTGTTCTATGTTTCTCTTTTTATTCCAGTACCATGCTGTTTTTGTCACTATGACTTTATAATACACCTTGAGATCAGGTATGTGATACCACCAGAGGTGTTTCCTTTCCTGAGGATATGTTTGGATATCAGAGGCCTTTTGCCATTCCATATGAATTTTGAGATCATTTATTCCATCTCAGTGAAGAATGTTACTGGTATTTTTATTGGTATTGCATTGAATCTGTATATTGTTTTTGGTAGAATTGCCATTTTCACAATATTAATTCTACCTATCCAGGAACATGGGAGGTCCTTCCATCTTCTTATGTTTTCCTCTATTTCTTTCTTGAGTGTCTTAATATTTTCATTATATAGTTCCTTCACATTCATTGTTAGTGTTATTCCAAAGTATTTAATTTCATTATTGTTATTGAAAATGGGACAGTCTTACTGATTTCTTTCTCCATATATTTGTCCTTTGCATATACAAAAGCTGCTGATTTTTGTGCATTGATTTTGTGTCCTGCCACTTTGCTGAAGGAATTTATCACCTTTGACGTTTTGGGATGGAGACTTTTGGGTCATTTATATATAGGATCATGTCATCTTCAAATAGGGCTATCTTGGCTTCTTCCTTTCCAATTTGAATCCTTTTTATTTCTTTCTCCTCTACTATTACTTGGGCTACTACTTCTAGTACTAAGTTGAAGAGCAGTGGTTAGAGTGGGCACCCCTGTCTTGTTCCCAATCTCAGTGGGAACTCCTTGAGTTTTTCCACATTAAGAATTATCTGGGCTTTAGGAACTTTATATATAGCCTCTATTGTGTTGAGATATAAACCCTGCATGCCTGTTTTTTCCAGTGTTTTGATCATGAGGTGGTGTATTTTGTCAAAGGCTTTCTCTGCATCAATTGTGATGATCATTTGGTTCTTACGGCTCATTTTATTTATGTGGTGTATTACATTGACCAATTTCCCTATGCTAAACCGTCCCTGCATCCCTGGGATGCAGCCTACTTAATCAAGGTGGGTAATGCTTTTGATGTGTTGTTGAATTTGGTTTGCAAGGATATTGTTCAGGATCTTTGCATATACATTAATTAGGGATATAGGCCTATAATTTTCTTTCCTTTTTGCATCTCTGTCTGGTTTTGGTATTAGGGTGATGCTAGCTTCATAAAAGGAGTCAGGGAGGTTTTCCTGGTCTCCGATTATATGGAATAGTTTGAGGAAAGTTGGCTTCAGTTCCTCTATGATGGTATGATAGAATTCAGCTGAGAAGCCATCCAGTTCTGGACTTTTCTTTTGGAGGAGGTTTTTGATTACCTTTTCAATATCCATGGATATGATAGGTTTGTTTAGGAGATTAATCTGCTCTGAGTTTAGTTTTAGAAGGTTGTACGTGTCTAGGAATTCATCCATTTCTTCCAGATTATTTAATTTTGTGGAATAGAGTGTTGGAAGTATGCCCTGATGATTCTTCCAATTTCACTGGTGTCTATAGTAATCTCTCCTTTTTCATTTCTGATTTTGCTAGAGACTTCTCTCTTCTGTGCTTGGTCACTTTGGCCAGTGGTTTGTCAATCTTGTTTATTTTTTCAAAGAACCAGCTTTTCATTTCATTGATTTTTTAAAAAATTATTTTCCTAGTTTCCAATTCATTAATTTCTGCTCTGATCTTGATGATTTCTTTCTGTCTCAAGCTCTTTGGGTTGGATACTTCTTGTTTTTCCAGTGCCTGTAAGTGGACAGTCAGGTTATTGATTTGTGATCTCTCTGTCTTTGCAATGAAGGCATTTAGGGCCATGAATTTTCCCCTTTTGACTGCCTTCATTGAGTCCCATAAGTTTTAGATAGTTGTATTTTCATTATCATTCAAATATAGGAATTTTACAATTTCTTTTTTTATTCTACAACAAATTCATTGTTTAAAAGTATGTTGTTTAGTCTCCAGGAGTGGGTGGTGTTCTTGATGTGTCTCTTGTTGTTAATTTCTAGCTTTAAAGCATTGTGATCTGACATAGTGGAGGAAGTTACTTCAATTTTCCTGACTTTATGAAGGCATGCTTTATGGCCTAATATATGGTCAATTTTGGAGATTGTTCCATGGGCTGCTGAGAAGAATGTGTATTCTGTAGTGTTGGGGTGGAAAGTTCTGTAGATATCCGTTAGGTCTAGTTGATCTATGATGTTGTTGAGCTCTGTTATTTTGATTATTTCCCTATTGATTTTCTGCTTGGATGATCTGTCTGTTGATAGTGGAGTATTGAAGTCTCCACCTATGATGGTGTTGGTGTTTATTTCTGTTTTATTTTTGAGTAGATTTTGTCTTATAAAATGTGGTGCCCCTGTGTTTGGGGCATATATATTTATGATTGTGATGTGCTTATGTTGGATCATTCCCTTGATGAGTAAGAAGTGTCCTTCTTTGTCCTTTTTGATTACTTTTGGTCTGCAGTCTATTTTATCAGATATTAATATACCAACACCTGCTTGTTTTTTATTTCCATTTGCTTGGAATAGCATTTTCCAACCTTTCACCCTGAGGATGCGTCTATCTTTAGTGGTGAGGTGGGTTTCTTGAATACAGCAGATAGAAGGGTCTAGTTTTTTTGATCCATCCTGACAGCCTGTGTCTTTTGATGGGTGATTTAAGACCATTAATATTTAAGGTTATTACTGTGAGGTTTGAATTAATCCCTGCCATGATGAGGTATTTTATGGGGTTGGGTGCTTACTTGTGTTATGTACTGTTTTGAGCCTGGTCTGTTTTGGCTATTGTGATCTTCTTGTTGGCTCCTGAGATTGGTTGTTCATTCTGTGTGGAGTATTCCCTCTAGTATTCTCTGTAGGTTTGGTTTTGTATTCATATAATTGTAGAGTTGACTTTTTTCATATAAAGTTTTCCTTTTACCATCTAGTATGAGGGATACTTTTGGTGGGTAACATAGTTTGGGTCAGAAGCCATAGTTTTTCAGACTTTGCAGTATTCCATTACTGGCCTTTCTGGCTTTCAGGTTTCCGTTGAGAAATCTGATGGTATTCTAATGGGAATGCCTTTGTATGTTGTGAATTGCTTCTCTCTTGCTGCTTTTAACACTGTCTCTTTGTTTTTGTTGTTAAGCATTTAAACTATGATGTGTCTTGGAGAGTTTTTTCTTTGGTCCTGCCTTTTTTGTATTCTGTGGGCTCTTGTATCATAATTTTTATTTGATTTTTGTTTCTATTGTGTTGTTTTATATAATGTCCATCTCTTTCCTGAACTATGATTTGAATTTGAATTCTTATCTTCTTGTAGTTCATTCTTCCAGCTGATCAAGTTTTCATTAAGCTTAATCAACTGGTTGTTGAGGTCTCCCATTTCTTGACTTATTTTCAGTTTATTCGTATCTCTTTGGAGGGTTCTAACGTGTTCTTCTATCAAGTTAAACCTACTATCAAAAGCTGAACGCTGTAGGAGATGACTCTGTTCAATTTTATTGATATAATTGTTGGTTCTTTGATAGTTTGCTTTCAAGTTCAGTGATTTTTTTTTTTAAATCAGGGTCTCATTGGTTGTTGTGTTTTCATTTTGGGAATGAATTTGTGTTGATTTCTCTGTGATTTCACTGGAGTCTTCCTTAGTAGGACTAAGCATCCTTGGTGGAGATCTCTCAGTTTTCTGACTTTCATTCCCTATTTTTGTGTTGTTGTACACGTGTTTTAGGAAGACATTTTATTTTATTGAGGAGGAAGCAAGTTTGTGTCCTTTGGCCCATTCACCCTTTGACTCAGGTGAACAGGGATATTGGTACTTTGTGTCTAGTCAAGATACCAGAGCAAAAGACCTAATCCCATAGGGCACACAGGCGTCAGGCCTCCCTGAGCAAGGCACAATGGGATCTACAAGGACCAGGTGACTAGGAGAAGTAAGGGAACATGATCTGGTCTACTTTGTGTTGAGCCCTCCAGGACATGGTCCAGTGTAGGCAACCTAGACTGTGGAGGTGGGAGGAGCCCAAATACAGGGGTCTGGTCTATTCATTCCAGAGGGCTGTGTCTTCCCACACAATTATGTGCAAGGAACTCATACCTGGTCAGTGGGAGGGTACCAGAAATTGGTCCAGCCTACTCCCTCCAGACTGCTGCACCTACCCACACATTGACTGTATAAGCAACTCAGACCAGAAGGAAGTGGGAGGAACCTGTTTTATGTATTTCAAGAGGATGGAATTTGTCAATTTATTTTTATATGTCAATAGTAAGTTAATCACCAGGGTCAAGTACATTAAAATTACTGAATGTGTAGTTTATAGTTGTTGTAAATCTGAAAGGTACATTAGCCTATTGATATTTTTAGTTATAATCAACATATGGAAATATTATATTTTGTCCTTTAAAATTTATTGAATGAAAACATATTTATTCTTCTTCCTATGTTTTAATGGTGTAACTTCAGCATGGCATGTGATGGGTGTTGGTTTTCTAAAATACTGGGGTTTATCTTTATATCAACAGCAGCAAATACTTAACAGTGAATCTTTCTTGTGTCATATATGTAGGTAAACATCAAAGTAACAGAATATAATTGAAGCCTGAGTTAGCTAAGTTTGAAAAGAAAACATGAATATGAGTTTTTATAGGGTGTGAAATACAGACATTCACTACAATTTTGCTCTTTGGTAGTGCATTAACTTCAAGTTCTGTCGCTGATATGATAAACATTTCCACACATGTAAGTGTACATTTCTCATTGCCAGTAGCTGAACTGTTGTTTTGTGGTTTGTTAGTGTAAGATGAAATATTGTTTTCTTTGCTGATATCTTCTTCCTCTAGTTACCTCAAAGAAAATGAAAAATAAAACTTCATTAACGAAGAGCGATAAATTTCTAAAATATTGCTCTATTCAACCACCCTATGTAAATTATCTTGCCAATATAAACTCACGGGCATTATCATAAAGATATGAGAATATTATGATTTGAAAATGTATTGATATTAAAACACCATACTGATAGCTTGTCAAAAACTTTGATGAAAAAAGAAAGTTTAGAATTTAATTATCACCAATTAGATCAGAAAATGGATCTGTGATGCAGTAATGTCAAGGGTAGAATTGTAAGAGATATTGTCTTCCAATCAGTACTTCCAATTCACAATGAACTTGTGTAAAGGAACCTGTAGAAAATATGGTATCTTACTGATGTCAGGAGCAGGAGAGTGGCAGGCCTTGAAGAATTTTCCTTTTTCCTGTTACACCTTAGGATCTGGTCTGTGACCTATGAAGTGGATTCACTTCTATGAGACTAACTTATGTAAACCAAGCTCATTAAATGGGTTTCTTAAAACTGAAAAGATAACTTACTAGTTTGCTGTAAGAGACAGAGTTGCGTAGAATACTCAGGTCTATAACTCCATTTAGTGACATGAACCCTTTCACCATGAGACATTTCCTGTGCAGAGGAACAGCTCCAAAAGCTGCAAAACCATCATAATCACAGTGCATCTTGGGGATGGTGGAGTCAGAATTTTCAAAAGATTGATATGACTAATGTTTTATGGACTCAGGCTGAAAAAAATATGATGTAGTTACATTGAAAACAGGTATGGTCTTGCCACTGGAATCAGAAAATGAAGTCTGCTGGCTAAATTTCCTATTAGCTAGTGGCAGAACACTCCAATTGTGGAATTTAAATCACTGCACCCCTGATAGTGCTTAAATGAGTGTTTTCAGTTATTGCTATGACGTGTATTTTTTCTTTACTTCTATGAAGATAAATAAGATCTGCATTGGAAAGAAGATAGGATAAAAATATAAAAACTAATTTTAGAACAAAAAATACCCAAATAATGTCATGTACTGACTACATTAAGTGTAAAGCAGTAATAGGTGTGTTCCTGGCAGAAATGGAGCTTGAGTGTTTGCTATTTCTTTTGTACATACGGGACAATAGCACTCATTAAAGTTGACCAACCTCCTCTCTGCCTAGGATTTATAAATGCGCTTCATAGAGTTTATGCCGGAGCAAAGTAGAAGGCAGTATAAGGAGGCAGGAAAATTTTCACATAGCATCATTATATTTTATACTGTAAAATTTATTGTTCAGTGAATTCAAGTAGAGTCAAGTTAACAGCAAATAGCTGTTAATATGGAGGGATTTTGTGCTTTAACTGGCAATTAAAGAATGAGCAATATGATTCTTTTCTTAGAAATACATATAATCACCACATCACCACCTATATATGACAAATATCTATGTAGATAGTTGTCTCTATGGTAGAGAGGCAGGTTTGTACACTGAGTGGACAAGGATGTTTTGCTGGATGAGATAGCACTGCAGTTCAATCTTGAAAGGAGACAGGATTTTGGAAATCAATACTAGGATAGGAGATTTAATGGTACAATGTCCTGGTAACTGTGAGCAAAGCAAAACCTTGGGGCCATTTTTCTAGCTGGGTGTTAAGTGATTGTTTGGTTCTAAAAATATGATACCTAAAGGAAAAAAAAAAACCATGGTTGAGCCTCCCTTGTTTGAAAATGACATTATAATACATAATACTTTATATGCTAATTTATAAAGGAAATAAAATGCCAACTGTGGTGCTACAAAGCCTTAAGTCCTAACACACGGAGACTGAGGTAAGAGGACCTCAGTTTGAGGAGAGCCTGGAACTATAGACTGAGTGCCAGGTCAGACTGGGCTAGAGTAAAATCCTGCTTCAGGAAAATAAATAAATAAATAATTATTTAGAGTAAAAAAAGGAGCCATGTTGACATTGTGTTACTCCTTGCTCTCTGGAAGCTGAAGAGTGTGTGTGTACCTTCCCTAATTTCTGGGTTAGAGACACACACTAGAAGAGTAATAGAATCATTGTCACCTGCATCCTCACAAGAATTCTCTGTCCTACATTCCTCCTCATCACACAGCATGAGTTACAGGGGGGTTCTTCAAGAAAGGCCTTGCTGAAAGGCGCGGTGTGTACATAAATGCCTCTGGGCCACACTAAAATAATGATTTTCACACGGGGGAAGAGACTGCTCAGAGTTCAGAGATTAGTAAAGATAGGAAGCTCTTCAGCAAGGCCACTCTCTTCCTATGCATTGATAGGCAGAAATGCGAATGGAAGGGTAAAGAATAATATATATTAATAAGTAATAAATATTATATTAAATATGTTATAAAATAATAATAAGGGTAAAGAATGAAGAAAAACAAAGTAATGTCTGCTAAGAAAACCTTAATAGTGTCAAATACTGAATACATTTACTAAGAAAGAGTAATTTTCACTTGTATGGCATTATTCTACTGTGTGCTGCTTCTGTTGCATATATTGGACACTGTCAATCATGAGAAGTAAGATTACTTATCCTAACTATTCACATTACTATAGCAATGGGATACATGCTTATCCAATTATATATTACTTTTTTTCAAATCATGCTCAATATATTTTGGTACCATTTCTTGTCCTAAATATAAACAAATTTATATAGATTCACTGCCTAATGAATTGCCTAATGTTACTTGCCTCTATAAAGTATAAGACAAGGAATGCATAAATTAAAACTTAGTCGTTCAAAATAGAAGCAGAATCCAAAAACTGAAGTCCATTGCATTTCAGTTTAAAACCTACTAGTCTATGAAATACATTATTATGTTACAGATAAATCTGGGGGACTGGAGTGCTTCCTGGAGCCCCAAGTCCTAAGTTTGGGGATCTGTTAATTAGCAATCCAGACTAAAGATAGTGTTGTTTAAATCACCACATTTTATTGTAATATCATAGGGATGTGAGAGAGGGAAACGGCTGAGAGAGGGAAGGTAAAGTGAGGAACAGGGAAATACACATGATCCAGAACTCGTGCAAATGTACATGGACCTTGGAACAAAGCAAAACAAAGCAAAAAACCTGTGAGAAGGGATTTAAAGAAAAAGTGCACACTTCCAAAAAATAAAAATAGTCAATAAAAAATTGTGGTTCCAGGATGGGAAAGAGATAATCTTTCCAGTGTGAAGACCCAGATGAGGAGTTGTGTTCAGCTCAATGCCAGGGAGGAGAAGACCTTTTCTGTGGGCCCAAAAAAGATGTGTTTTATAGTCCATGCTCAGGAAGAGGTGGGTATACCTGCACCAGCCAGTTGGCCTGGGCTCAGAGGAGTGCCCCTGGGCAGGGTATACTTTTGGGAGAGGTCTAATTGGATGAATTGAATCCTGCTTCAGAAGTAGGCAGGACAAACTGAGATAGGTGTGGTAACCTAGATGATAGGCATGGTAAGGGTGTATCATAAGATAGCTAGCCTGGCCTCTTACAATTATAGTACTATTCTTTAGTATAATAAAAAGTTAATCTTATAAATATAAAACATTTCTAAGTATAAAGATATATATATATATATATATATATATATATACACACATTTGTATGTATATATAATTTTTAACTATATCACTAACACTATAAGTTCATTTTAATAATATAAAGAACCTAAAATTAATTTTAGTAAGACTGAAGCAAATAGAAATAGTCATTGTTGTTATTTATAGTGGGCTAAGGAAGTACAATTTTAAATGAATCTATTGACATGAGCTTTCCCTTTTAATGTACTTAATTGATCATGTTAAAATGTATTCTTTGCTTTTGAGTTATAATCAGTAATAATTGTAATTACCTCTATGATCACTCACACCTACTTGACTAGAAAATCTTTTTTTTCCTTTCTTAAAGTCTTTTTCATCTTATTTTATGAATACAGTTTTTTTTAAAATATTTTCTTTATTTATTTAATTATTTGAGAGAGAGAAAGAGGCAGGGAGAGAGCAAATGCATGCCAGGGCCTCTAGCTACTGCAAATGAGCTCCACACACCTACACCACCTTGTGTATCTGGCTTATGTAGGTACTGGGGAATCAAAGCTGGGTCCTTAGGCTTCATAGGCAAGTGACTTAACTGCTAAGTCATCTTTCCATCACTGAATATAGCTTTTTAACACTTATTTTGTTTTATTTCTTTGGTTTTATACTGTGACTCTTTATAAGTTTTCATTTAAATTTGAATTCATTTTATTGAACAACATTCATGCTCTACTCCTTCAGTATGTTACCTTTCATTCATGTTTTTGTGTAATTAATACTTCTGTTTTTTCCCCTCTTTTTCTCTTCTTCCTCCTTGTCCTCTTTTTATTGTTTTCTTCAGCACTGGGGTCCAGTTTGAACCCAAGGCCTTCTATATGCTATGTGAGTACTACCACTGAACTGTAGCCCTTGTATTTTTGCTTTAATCCATGTATTTTTAAAATATTTTATTTTTATTTATTTATGTATTTGACAGAGGAGAAGGGAGGGAGGGAGGGAGAGAGAGAAAGAGAGAGAGAGAGAGAGAGAGAGAGAGAGAATATATGAGTGGGCGAGGTCCTCCAGCCACTGCAAACGAACTACAGGCACATGCGCCCCCTTGTGCATCTGGCTGATGTGGGTCCTGGGGAATCAAACCTGGGTACTTTGGCTTTGCAGGCAAACACCTTAACCACTAAGCCATCCCTCTAGCCCTAATTCATGTATTTTTAACCTTGTCCAAGATTAGAATCATAAGAATATAACCAAACCTGAAATTAGAGCAGCAACCTGAGATTTCTGTTTTCACAGTTCTGCATTTGAAAGACTTTTAAAGAAGATCGATGGGTACCCCTGATCATACTTAATTGTTTTTTAATATTTTATTTATATATTAGAGAGAGAGAGAAAGGCAGAGAGAGGGAGTATGGAGAATGGGCACACCAGGGCCTCTAGCCACTGGAAACAAACCCTAGATGCAAGCACTACCTTGTGCAGTTGGCTTAGGTTTGTACTGGGGAATTGAACCTGAGTCCTTAGGCTTCATAGGCAAGATTGTGAACCACTAAGCTGACTCTCCAGTCCTTAAGTATTTTATTCTCCAATAAAAATATTACAAAATAAAAGAAACAATAGGGAAAATGAAATTCAAATGAAAGGCTGCATTAGTAATTTTCATACAACATGGGAAAAATACTGACAAGCTTATAGTTTTGTCTGTACCACAGTATATCATTTTGTCTGTTGTTTATTTAATTATCAGGAATGTAAACCTTATATATCTCATATTATATTATATTTTTCCCCTTTGGGATTAAACATTACTTTCATAAGTATGTCTTCAAATAAATATCTTCTATTTTACATTATGAAAATTTAATCCAAATAAGCCTTATTTCGTACCGCATCATTTACCTTAGCTTAACATCATTTCAAGAGGGTTTCCTTGCACTTTGGTAGTACTTTTTGTTTGACTCAATTCAGATGGTGTGTGGTTAGGAAAAGAATGAAAGGGAAAAATAGTTCAGCCTTTGCTTTTCAAGTGGACTTTCAGTCAAAGAAACAAACCCATTTCCATTACAAGTATATTGAATACCTCCAGGGTCTGAGGAAGTCCTAAGGTTAGTAGACTGATGCCTTTCTTTGACTGCCTATTCATATATATATAATATATATATATATATATATATATTATATATATAATTATTTTGTATGTATATATATATAATTTATTTATTTGAGAGAAAGAAGCCGGGGCGGGGGGGGGGGAATGGACATGCTAGGACCTTCAGCCACTGTGATCAAACTCCAGATGCATGTGCCCCCTTGTACATCTGGTTTATGTAGGTACTAGAAAGTCGAACTGGGATCCTTTGGCTTTGCAGGTAAATGCCTTAACTGCTAAGCCATCTCTCTAGCCCTGACTCCCTATTATTTGCTTGAAGCCCTATCTGAAAAAAAGAATCAATTCAAAACTCTTTTTGACTAGAAAATGCTCTCAATGTCCTTCTAAATTCCAAATAAACTTTTTTGCCAATAAAATCATTTTGTTTGGTTTATTATTCAAGTAAGTAGTGGGAGCATGATGCCATGCTTGTTCTGGGACATCCTTATTAAATTGGCAGTGTCAAGTGGCTTTATAGTCTTTGTAAAATATTTTATAGATAATGTTTTATCTGCCACCAGTCTCTAGTAATTGAAATTTAGTTTTGTGATATTTAAAGATATTTTAGAATTATGATTTTAGTTGAACTGGCCTGCTTTTTGTCATTGTTTTTCCATAACATTGATATGAAGCTTTTAAGTCAAAATTCAAAATTGAATTCTAACATCCTTTATATGAGTAAAAACAGTTTACTTTGCGGTTTTCTATTTCATGACACAATTTCCAGGAAACAAGTGGGGGAAAACGGGTATGTATTGCCAAGACATATTTTGTACTTCAACATGCTCTAAAAATTCATAATGTAGAAACAAGTAATTCTGATGTTTTTTTCTAATAAATCTTTAGTTTACTATATTTAGCTCCAAAAGACCTGAGAGGAATAAAGGATGTAAGGATATGTTGTAGTCCAAACTGACATGTAACATTTTCCTCATGTTTATATCCTCTTGGCTTTTACTTGTGTCTGGTCTCCTCTCAGTCACTGGTCTGTGATCTCTTATAACTCCCCTAGAACATGGCCAGAGCTCCCTTTTATAGATATTTTTTAGAAGTAGAATTTTAAGTGTTACTTCCTGTATCATTTCTTCATTTCCTCTAGGTGAAAGCATACTTTGTGTGCTATCATATGCTTTGAAACTCAGTGGCTTATGGTAGGTGATAAGTTAATAATGCTATGAGGCTTCTCGTTTTGAACTTCACTAGTGGAGCTCTGGCCATGAATCAAGATAAATAGCCCTTCTGAAGACTTCTTGGGACATTTTATTTATACTGTTCTCCTAAACCTTGCTGCAGTTCCTCTCTACCACGACAGTCAATGCTTGTGCATATATTACTGTATACTATTCTCAGTGGTACTTTATTGACTTCCGAGTTCCATAGCAAGACTATGTGGCAGAAGGTATTCTTGCTTACTCAGGTGAGTCAGATTAGCTCCCCTCATGCAGGACTGGAATGGCTTTTCACATTGGCTTCCAGAGATAAATGATCTTCAAACACAGCATTATGGCATGGGAATAATCCTGGATGGTGTTCTCGTGCTTTGTTTATTTGGGCATTCATTTGTTCATTACCTTATTGTACCATGTTTTTTTTTTTTTTTTTAACTTCTTGGGCATTTACTATGTACCAGGCATCAAGGAGCATGGTAGGGCTGTAAAAAAGTATCATTACAATCTGGAGTTTCCCTAGAGTCTACTCAAGGCACTAGCCTATGAGACTCCAATGGAAGAAGGAGAATCAAATGAATGCTCTGTATTCTCATACATTTTGTTATTTTTGTTTAAAGAAGTTTGCATGAGTTAGTTCCTGGGCATAAAGGTAATATTTTCAAGTGTTTCTGGAAGGAGAGGCAACTTGAACCTCAGGGTGTAAAGAGAAATGTTTACAAGATGAAGTGGAAGGGTAGCCCAGAAAAGCATGAGGACTTGAAATAGAATAATCTTCTCAGAGACCTATGGAGAACGCCAAATACATGAACAAAATATTACCTTTATCCTTTATCAGCAAAATTTGGCAATACCTCTTTCCCTGCAACCTTGCCAGCAAATAATATTGTCAGTTTTCAAACATTTATTACCTCAATAAATAATCACTTCTCATTGAAAAGTTAAATTTACATAGCTTTGCTAGCTTTGTTAATTTTATAGCTGTTTGTCTTGTTTACTGGGAGTACTAGGTGCAAATTTTGCTGATTTCTTTTTTTACAAAATTTTTAAACATTAAGCAGTAACTTATTTTGTTCTGCATACACTTTATGTTCTAAGTCCACTTTTGTTGCTTTAAAAATAGGTGTCTTTCCTGTTAAGGAAAATTTCCTATTTTAAATTAGTTTAAGAATAGAAGTTAAAATTAAAAATTAAAATTTTTCTCATACTTGATTGCACGTATGTTCATGTAATATAGCTTACGTGGTTGAAAACATGCATACTTTTTGTTTTATTTTGCCTGATGCTCTTCATTAGTCCTCATTATTTGTTCTAATAAGGCTTTGTGTTGTAGTTCATTCCACAAATTGCTGGGACAAACTTCCCAAACAGACACAATTTATGGGAGGAAGGGATTTATTTCAGGTTTACAGATCCAGGAAGTTCCATCAATGGTCAAAGAAGCTGGCTGCCTTTCACAAAGCCAACCTTAGAGAAACAGCTAAAGAGCCAGCAACCACCAAAAGCAGCAAACATGAACACCTCCAGAGCTCAGGCTGCCCTCTTCCTACCTTTGCGTTGGAATCAGATCCTTTCTCAATGACATACCTCCTCCAGCAAGCTTCTGGAAACTTATACAAGAAGTCTGATCTTAATAAAAATACCTGTGGCTATGGAGAACATGCATTCAAACTACCACATTTCTCTTGTCTTACTACTCTAGCTAACATTTCGTGCAGTATATTGAATAAAATTTGAGAGCTCTCATTGCAGATGTTAGACAAATTGTCCCTAGTTTTCTTTTTACATTTAATATATAATGTTGGCTACAGATTTGTTGTTTGTATAAATTATTATGCTGAAGTATATTCTTTCTCTTCGTAATTTCTTCAGGACTTTTGTTCAAAGGCATTGCAAACTCTGTTAGATGCATTTTCTACATCTTTTAAGATGATAATATGACATTTTACCTGAAATGTATTAATATGTCAGATTACCTCAATTTTTTGTCTTTGTTCAGCCCAGCTTCCATCCCAGGGATGAAACCAACTTATAGATAGAAAATTTATTTGATGTGCTCTTGGATACTTTTTGCAAGTATTTGAGGATTTTTGCATTCATATTGATCTGGGAACCTAGTCTGTGGTTTTCTTTGTGTGTGTGTCTTTATCAGGTTCGGTATCAGAGTAATACTGATTTTCAGGAATCAGTTTTGTACTGTTCCTTTTCTATTTTGTGGCACAGTTTGAAAATTGCTGGTACATCTTCCTTAAAATTTGATAGAATTCAGCAGTGAAGCCATAATGTCCTAGGCTTTTCTTTGTGAGGACATTAATTTTTTCCTCAATCTCTTTGCTTGGTATTGGTCTGCTTAAATTGTTCTTTTACTTTTGCTTTAATTTTGGTAAGTCATATGTGTTTAAAATTTAACCAATCTAATATGTTTTTCAACTTTTTGGAATATAAGTATTGAAGAACTTCATGTTCTTTTATATTTCACTGGAATATAGCAACTCTATTTTCATCTCTTATTTGTATAAAAAGTTAATATAAAATACATTGAAAATTAAATAGTAAAAGATAAAATATTAATGATTAAAATAATAACAACACATATGAGCAATAATATTACTGTGACAATGTTATGTTCTCAGTGTTTTTGCTTGCTAGGAAGTGCCCACTTCCTGTGCTTACCTTAGTTCTGTCTGTCAAGTTATGGCAGCAAGTTCTATCACAATTTCCCTTTGATCTGTGTAGCTTCTTGAGTTCCACATAACTCCTCCCTGCAGTGATTAGGGTGGGGGCAGACTTCAGAGCACATCAGCTTCAGAATCCCCAGCTGCCCTCCACTGCTGTGTCTGCTATCTGTGCTACTTGAGGTCTGTTGCACCAGTCTAGGTACTACATCATGTTTCAAATTCTGCCACACTATTTTTGCTTAGGTGCGATAGGTGCATATCAACTTCAGACTCATTTTAAAGTTTGTCTAGACCCTACTGTGCTCAACTTCACTATGAGGGTGCTTTGAATTTAGCTTCGATAGCTCCTGCTGCTGCCACTCTGTTTTTCCTGCGTTCACAAATATTCCTTTAGGCAGTGGTAGAGATGGGAGGATGATGAGGTTGCTAATCTATCAATTTCTGGCTCATATACTTCTGTTCTAGAACAGTATCCCTGGCTTGCTTACTTCTATGTTAATCTCCAGGAATCCTGAGTTCTGCCTCTGATTTGCATTCCTGCTATGGAAGCTGTCTTCTACCCAGCCTGAACTGCCTTTCTCCAGCTTTCTTAGTCTATGCTTGGAGTCCTTTCCTGCACATCTCTGGTGAGACTCAGTTCAGCTCTAGCAGCTTGGTACAGCTGGATGTGCCAGCTGGCTTCTTCATTAAGACAGTCCAGTAAAATCATTTTTTTCTTTTAATTTTGCTTTATCTGTTTGCATGTGGGTATGGGGGAATTGAACCAGGGCTGGCAGACTTTGCAACCAAGCACCTTTAATCACTGATCACTCTAGCCCTTATTTCTTCTCTCTATAGCTTGTTCTCCTATTTCTCTAATGATA
The DNA here is from genome assembly GCA_036346955.1 of Dipus sagitta. NCBI lineage: Eukaryota > Metazoa > Chordata > Mammalia > Rodentia > Dipodidae > Dipus > Dipus sagitta. Next base: position 75,102,888 of record CM070780.1, read on the forward strand.
GTTTGCTAACTTGACTTTCTTCCTTTTGAATGACTGTCTTACAGACAATTCTTCTGGTCGACCATCTTCCTCTCCCTTGAGAAATGTATTCTTCTAATTTCTCAATATATATAGTGAATAACTTCTCCAAATTTATGCCATATTCTTTCTACTTTCTGTAGATGACTTTTGAGGAAGTTAAATTAAATAAATTCTTCCCTTTCACCTTAGACTTTGTTTCCTATTTGGGAAAATATTTCCTAATCTATAGTCATGAGTTTTTGTGTCTTCCCCCATTTTTATCCTAGTGTTGTGTTCAATTAAGGGTGTATTCTATTGGGAAATTTTATATGTGAATGCTATGATAGAGTGAATTTCTTTTTTTAAATTTTTTTGTTTATTTTTATTTATTTATTTATTTGAGAGTGACAGACAGAGAGAAAGAGGCAGAGAGAGAGAGAGAGAGAGAATGAATGGGCACGCCAGGGCCTCCAGCCACTCCAAATGAACTCCAGATGCGTGTGCCCCCTTGTGCATCTGGCTAACATGGGTCCTGGAGAAACAAGCCTCAAACCGGGGTCCTTAGGCTTCACAGGCAAGTGCTTAACCACTAAGCCACTTCTCCAGCCCCAAGATAGAGTGAATTTCATTTGATTCTGTATTTCAAGACAGTGATCCTTCATAACTGGTGTTAGACTAACTCTTGTTCTCTCTGTTACATGTAGTTTCCATTTACATATGGCCATCATTCTAGACTTTATTGTATTATATTGTTTTTCAGTCAGTCATCCTCTAATTACTGTGCATTTCAAGGAACTAATTATTCTTAGAAGTGCCTTAGCTACTCTAAGAATTTGGTCCTCTATACAAATTTTACAATCAATTTGTCAGTTCACAAACTAGCCTTTAGGGTTTTCATATGCCTAATATTTACTTGTTATGGGAATGCTGTTGATAAGTATGTTCTTCTCTAAAAATGCCTTCTTAATCTTTTTTAATGAAGGTGTATAGTTTTAATGTGTAGACTGTGCACATGTTATAAAAGACCTATTCTCTCTTCTCTTGTATACTTCAGTTGTACTAGTTGCTTTTCTCCTCACTGAGTTTAGCATACCTGACAGAAACAACTTACGTGAAGGTTTATTTTGGGCCATGGATGGTTTCAGAGAGATTTCACTCTGTCCTAGGTTTGTACCCATTAGGAAGTTTTTCTGTTATGGAGTGTAAATTGTATGTTGCTATTATTAACCTCTTTTTACTTTATTGTTAAAGATGAGGTAATTATAATATAGGATCTCTTATTCTCATACATGCCTAACTTTAGTTTGCTAATATTTGCTTAGGATTTTTGTCTAAATTTTCTTTTATATACTACCATTGTTTCATTTGACTTTTAACATTGGAAGGTTTTATTAAATTTTTGTTATATGCAGCATGACCTAATTAGAAAGAATACTTCCTTCAAAATTTAGTAGAAATTACGTCATGCTTGTAAATTCATTCAAGTTTGGTGTGGCATTTTTACTCCTCTCTCCCATTCTTCTTGTCCTTCTCCTTCTTCCTACCCCTTGTTTTTCTCACTTTCTTCTGGAGTAATTCTTTATTCATTGTACTAAGGAGTTACTAAGGGTCAACTCCAGGGCATCTCACATACTAAGCAACTACTGCACCACTGACCATTGCACATTTCATTTAATGTTTCACTTCCATCTCAATTTCGGACATCTTAATCATAATTTTTATTATCTTCTCTTTCTCTACAGAATTGTTCCTTCCCCCCAACTACTAGTTAACTTTTTCATATTCTAGGCAGTCTGCCAATAAGTGACAAAAACTGGGCTGGGGATATAGCTCAGCTGGTAGAATGCTTGCCCAGGGTTCAGAAAGCTCTGGATGCAATCCTCTGTACTGCATAATCTGTGTATGGTGTTACATACCTGTCATCCTACTTTGAGGAAGTAGAGACAGGAGGATAAAAAGTTCAAGGTCATTCTGACAAAGGGAGTTCAAATGCAAACTGGTTTATCTGAGACCCTGTCTAAAAAAAATAAATTACAGTAAATTTAAACTTTTGTTTTAAAAAATTCACTTATAATACAGAAACTCCAAAAGAATATGTAACAGAATAATCATACTCTTTTGGGTGGAGCTGAAACACATCATTTTACTAGTAGGACACGATATTCATTCATTTGTTCACTGATTTTCTAATATGTATATTGACAGAAGTGAGCCATGATGTTTAAAAGAATGAACTTGTGCTGCAGACATAGCTTAGCAGTTAAAGTATGTATAGCATAAGGGCCCAGGTTTGATTTCCCAGTGCCCAAGTAAGCCAAATACACAAAATGGCACATATGTACGGAGTTTGTTTGCAGTGGCTAGAGGCCTTGGAGCACCTATTCATTCTCATTCTCTCTCTCTCTCTTTCTCTCTCTAAGTAAATAAATAAATAAATAAATAAGAATGTGAGAAATCTTCCAGCACTATACAACAGCCCATCAGGAGAAAAAGTTCCTATTGAATTCATGAAGGCTTAAGCCATAAGAGACCTCTATTTGCATGCTACTCATTAGAGAGAGCCTTGAAAGCTTCACAGTACAAGGCTTTGAAGGCTCAACATGCTCATTAAATATTGGTGAGATGCTGGCAACATTATCATCAGCCAATACAATGTTTATAAGCAGGTATTTTTTTCAGGTTCTTTTATTATCTCTTGATCATAGATCTTCCTTGAAGCTCATATGAGAAGGAAGTCAGTTGTCTTCTTCATTTCTCTAACTATTCCCTGGCCTCTAGCCCTCCCATGGCATTGTTCCACTTCAGAAGGTCTTCATGGTAACAAGACTCAGGCATCCACAAGAGACAACCAACCTGTGTGATAAAAGGAAGCCATAGTGACCAAGTCAGAGAGAGAGAGAGACAAAATGTGACAGAGCAGTATGAAAGTCACAAAAGAACTCCACTTCCAGAGGTGGTAGAGAGGCGTAGAGAAGACCCACCAACCACAAATGTGTGTAGAGCACATGGGTCACTAAGTGAAATCTGCTAAGGGCAGAGCACATAACTGAGAGGTGGCTAGGTTGCTAAGCAATACTAAGCTGAGTGTGAAGCATTTGTATTGGGAAAGCCCCTCCAGGATGTGGCAGTGATGAGACGACTCAGCTTTGACAAGGCCTGTGACAGAAAGCAGCCAGGCACCAGCCTTCATTCACCTCCCTGATGCTCTGTGCCTTCTGGAAGGCTTTCAGAATACGATAACAACTTCTCATACCTTTATTTTGTATGCACTCTTTTCCTTTTTTATACTAACTCTTCTTTGAGCTTCTCAGGAAAGGGGGCCTTTATACTGAGGTACATCATGCTCCTACAAATTCCAATGGATCCACAGCAGATTAGATGTAATATGTCAGTCAAATGTGAGATTTTTTTCTTGACATAAAGTAAAATTTCTTATATATTATACTGAGTTAGCAATAATGTTCAATTTGCTTATGTTCTTTTGACTAAGAAAATAAAGTTGGAGGGATAAAATCCTATATCAAAAAGATTTTAACTCCCCTCCAAGGTTCAAGAAACATTGTAGAGCAGTGAACAGAAAGAATTAAACAGATAAAAGAAGGGGAGCAGTGTTTTGGAAGGCTGTCTTCTGGACATGAAGTGGCTAGAGCACTCATGACTCATAGTAGCTGTTGTTCCCTGCATGAGATATGAACATTCAGTTATGGATGATAGATGAGGAGAGAGAAAGAGAGAAAGCTGTCAGAGTAGAAGAGGTAAGAGGTAGCTGAAAAGAAGGGTGAAATGGAAAGGGTTGGGGAATGAACAAGGCAAGGTAATGAGAGGGGGTATAATCAAAATATACTATGTACATGCATGAAAATTGTCCATGAAAGTTTAAAAAATAGTTTTCCTTCTGACTATGAAGTTCATTTTAAATCACCCTGGTGTATATTCTTATTGGCTATTGAACCTATTCTACATTCCATTTTGAGTTTTATGAAAATATTTTTATTAATTTTATTGTAGGTTTTCTTTTAAAACTCAGGATGTTTATTTGACTCACAGCAACATACTGGATGCTTTTGAGCAATGATGAGATGTTGTCCTTTTCCCTGAATATAGATATTGGTTGTTTATAGCCAGTGCCGTAAGATTGGATCGGTTCCCATGTAAAAACTGAAAGTCTTTCTCCCTCTTTTACATGTTCATTGACTTTTGGCATATTTCTATCCAGTGTTTTTTTTTAATTTTTTTGTTACTTTTATTTATTTATTTGAGAGCAACAGACAGAGAGAGAAAGAGGCAGATAGAGAGAAGGAGAGAGAATGGGCGCGCCAGGGCCTCCAGCCACTGCAAACGAATTCCAGACGCGTGTGCCCCCTTGTGCATCTGGCTAACGTGGGTCCTGGGGAGTCGAGCCTCGAACCAGGGTCCTTAGGCTTCACAGGCAAGCGCTTAACCGCTAAGCCATCTCTCCAGCCCATCTATCCAGTGTTTTATGTCCCTCTAAGTATTTACCTGTTCTCATCTTCATTTTAGTATACTTCAGCAAGAATAGGTTGCTCTTCAGAATTTCTTTGTTTGGCAGATGATAAAACTAGAATTTCTAGCTTTCCAGGATATTTAATTTAGAAGCATTCATGGATGCTTTCAGCTTAAAAAAAAAAAAACAAATAAACAAAAAAATCTTTATGTATGAGAGAGAGAGAGGGAGACAAGGGGAGGGGTATGGGGGAGACAGAGGAGGAGAATGGCTGTGCCAGGGCCTTAAGCTGCTGCAAACAATGCCAGATGCATGTGGCACCTGTCCATCTGGCTTACATGTGTCCTGGGGAATTGAGTCTGGGTTCTTTGCCTTTGCAGGCCAATTCCTTAACCACAAAGCCATCTCTCCAGCCTACTTTCGGCTTTTGAAAATTTGCCATGTCATTATCTCCCTTCCATCTTTCATATAAGATAGCACAAATATCATTATTGTGCCTATCTTTTGTATCTTAATCACTCTCTTTTTTTGAATAATTTCTTCGGTTTATAGAGAGGATAACACCACTTATATGCGTGTAATTCACAGTCTTTCCCAATATTTATTTCTGCCTCAGTTAACCTATGTAGAAATTTTTACATTTTTAGTGTTAAGCATCAGTAAAGCAGTCTTCATTGAAACCCAATTTATCTACCATAGCTTGATTATCTTGAAATCATATACTCCAATATGTTGAGACATTGAAATCTTTATAGGAAGGAGAAGACAGTCATGTTTTTCACTCTGAAAATTTGATTTACTAAACCAGTGTTTTCTGTCTAACTTCCTGTAGATAAAACAAGATTTTCTGTTGAAATAAATGCATTTGGATGGAATACTTGTTAATGATAACAATTCATAAAATAGGGAATATTCAACGAGTGTTGCAATATTTAGATTTTCTGGCAGGCTGTAATCCTTGTTACTTTGTTACAGTGGAATGTCAGTAAGGATGGGGCAGATTCAAAGGTTCTGTGGATTAACTTCAGGGTTGAGGCTCAGTTGTCTTCTTGGTGAAGTTTTGTGTTTCAGATCAGCCCGTTTTTATTTATTTATTTAGTGTTTCAAGGACAACAAACAATTTTTGCTTGGAGCAAAGACCCCAACCACCTCAGTAACATTCTCATTTGTCTGTCTTCAGGCCTCCATTGCCTTTACTTTCCTGAAGCATTGTACTTTTTTGGAATAAACACTGTAAACATATATTGTTTAAAGCTGTATGTCAGCATCAGGATAGTCAGTTGTATAGCTTTCTTTATTAATATTTTTATCTGAAATTCTAATATATGAACACACTATAATTTGACCATGTTTCTATCATGCTATCCTCTTTTATCCCCTCTTCAGTTTTTTTTTTCTTTCTAAATTTACTTTCTTTGTCAAACTTCCATTTTGCAGACCTAGGGAACCATTATTTTTTTATATGGTATTGTATAGAACAACTTAGTTTCTGTCTCTTTTCAAACCAGATGTGAGGTAGTTCATAGCTTATTTCAGCAGAAAAAAAATATAAACCAAAGAAATTAAGCAAATGGTAAATATCAGTGGACGATAAATTTGAAAAAGTTTTGGTGGAACACAAAGCCATGTTGATACATACATGAATAGCATGATTCACACATGAACACTATGGAGTCCAGTGCATTTCACAATTTGGGCCACATATTGAGCTCTTCAGCAACAGATACCACAAAGGAACTATGGTAATGGTAATATATGAGGTTCACATATTGTGTGTGATGTCACATACCAAGGGTACCACACCAAGCATTTGGAAATGTCACACTTTATAAATTTATTTTAATGGCATTTTTAAAAGTCTTACATACATACATTTCTTTTTCTTTTAAATATAGCATAATATTGTCCGTCCAGTTGACCAAATCACAAGGTAATATTTGTATACTGATCTAAATAGTGAAAGTTCCCTATTTTTTGTTGTTGTTGTTTGTTTTTGGTTTTTCAAGGTAGGGTCTCACTCTAGTCCAGGCTGACCTGGAATTCACTATGTAGTCTCAGGGTGGCCTTGAACTCATGGTGATCCTCCTAGTTCTGCCTCCCAAGTGCTGGGATTGAAGGCATGCACTACCACGCCCGCCTGAAAGTTCCCTATCAAACTGTGTCAGGTAGGATTCTCTCCCTTCCTGTGGCAACTGCAAATTAGAAGCAGCATGATAATCCAGCAGAAGTATCCAGTAAGCATATCTCTGAGAGAGATACTTGTAAAGATTTTATTTTTTTATTTATTTAGATTTAAACAAAATGAACTCCACCCCCCCAAAAAACACCTAAAATTCCCTTTCAACAATGCCTGGAATATAACTTGGTCCTTCCCACTTTGGAAAGTTTTTCAATATGCCTCAGTATCTTTGTTTCTAAATTTTGAATGATAAGTGAAAAGAAAATATTTATTGAATTAAACATCCTATGGCAAAATTCACTTGAAACTGAATTTTGATAATTTGAAAGGTTTATAATTGTTTCTTTATTCAAAATTATACAGTTATTGCCTATAAACAGTCTCATATCTGGACACAATGAATGGAAATAGCTTTTAAAACTATTTTGAAAATGTATAAAATGAAGGGTTTTCATGAGTCTTGCAGCCATTTCCCAAAGCATGAAATTTCTAATTAGTCTTTAAAAACAACTAATTGTAGGAAGTAAGTAAAATTCACAAGATGAACCATGACAGTTTTATATGAGTGAGGAAAATGACTGGAAAATAGTGTCACAGCTTAGTAAATTGTATTTGCTAAAATTCATAGTGTATTTACATGTTCAGATACATAATTTATCTTCCTAGAGTACTGGCAACCTGTGAAAGCAACTTTAAGAAAGAAGAAATGGAAAACACAAGCCAGAAACATAGCCCTTTTCCTTCTAGATTTTTAAAAAACTTTTTATTTTAAATAGAGAGATAGAGAGGGGAGGTAGAGAATTGGTGCACCAAGGCCTCAGCCGCTGTAATTGAATTCTGGACGCTTCCACCACCTAGTGGGCATATGTAACCTTGCGCTTGCCTCACCTTCATGTGCCTGGCTAATGTGGGATCTGGAGAGTAGAACATGGGTCCTTAGGCTTTGCAGGCAAGCGCCTAAATCACTAAGCCATTTCTCCAACACCCATCTTTTTTAATTTAATTTTTTTTTTAGAGCAAGAGACAGGGAGAAGAAAGATTTGAGAATTGGCAGGCACCAGGGCCTCAACCAGTGCAATCAAACTCCAGGCACTTTCGCCACCTAATGGGCATGTACATCCTTGCAGTTGCCTCCCCTTTGTGTTTCTGGCTTACTGGGGTTTGGACAGTGGAACATGGGTCCTTAGGTTTCCTAGGCAAGCACCTTATCCGCTAAAGCATCTTTCCAGCCCTTTCAAGTTGCTTTTGATCTAAGGATTTTTACAAGGTGATGAAGCTGGAAATTGATGCCCTAAACCTCCCTTTTCCTCACAAAAACCTCAATTCAACTGTAGGTGGACAATTCCTTTCATTACAAACTCAGAAACTTGGGTCAGACATAGTTGTACATGTCTTTAATTCCAGGCATAGGTAGGAGGATTGCTGTGAGTTTGAGGCCACCCTGAGGCTACAGAGTGTGTTCCAGGTCAGTCTAGGTTAGAGTGATTCCCTATCAAAATGAATAAATAAAAACAAGGTAAACTCATAAGCTAGTAAAAAGTCTCCTGTATTCAAAATATGCACAAATCATCCACAGTAAAGCAACATCGGAATCCATGGTTTCACATACACAAATCAATAAGCAATCCACAGTGAGATGAAGGAGAAAGATCTCATAATCACTTCAAGGCATAAAACATCATAAATATTTAACACCCTTTTGTGATAAGAGAATTCAATATATGAGGCATACAAGGAAATTACTGTAACACAATATAGGCTCTATATGACAAACTCATAAGTAACAGTGAAAATTTAAACACTTTTCGTCTCAGGTCAAGAAAACGATGAAAGTACTCATTCTAACTACTTATTCTACACTTTATTCAAAATCCTAACCAGGACAATGACATAATGAAAATAAATAAATAAAACTCAAAATGAATAGAAAGTAAAATTAGCTGGGCATGGTGGTGCACGCCTTTAATCCCCAGAAATCAGGAGGCAGAGGTAGGAGGATTGCCATGAGATCGAGGCCACCCTGAGAATACATAGTGAATTCTAGGTCAGCCTGGACCAGTGTGAGACCCTACCTCATAAAAAAAGAAAGGAAAAGAAAATTATTTGTTAACATGTATCATTTTCATGTTGTAAGTGCTGGAGTATATATAAAAGTCTGTTAAACTAATCCATGAATTCAACAAAGTATCATGAATGACACAAGACTATAATCTATATATCTACATACATATATATTTTTGCTTATATATTATAAAGCAGCAATCCATTAAGAAAATAATAGTGTTTTACTCCAAAATAATACAATATCTGAATAATCTTAACCAAGGAAAGAGCTGTACACTGAAAACTACAAAACATTTTTGAAATTTACAAAAATCAAATTGGAAGCAGGGCATGTTCATGGGTAAGAACAATTTATGTTGTTGAATGTCAGTGTATTTAACAATAGATCTACAGATTTGATACAGGTAAAAATGTAATCCTTAACAAAATTTTCAACACAATATGCTATTAAAATTTCAATGTATTTAACATTAGATTTATAGATTCTATATAAACTACAGTTGAAATCTAATCCTTAACAAAAATTTCAATGCACTTTTCTTTTTTAAAAGTAATAGGAAAAAATTCTGAAATTTGTATGGAATGACATAGAACTCTAATAACTAAAACATGTTAAAGACAGAACATAACTGTAGGACCAACATTTCCTGACTTCAAATGGTGTCACACAGCTACATTAATTAGAATAGTACAGGATTGGCATAAAGACATATGGATAGACCATGGAACAAGATAGAAATTCAAGGATTGAAACCACACTTTCCTTTGCTTCCCCTTTTTCCCTAGTCTTTGGCTATTATAAAATGGGCACTGGCTTGAATATGGGAAATTCTAGGCTGTACCTAGAAATAAATTTCTGCATCCCAGCACTGAGGTCCAAGGCAAAGGTTCATGCTAACTGTTCTTATAATTTCAACAAATGGAGTCTTATTCCTGTGGTAGAGTTAGTTTAGGGAAGACACTTTAATAATGGGAAATTCATTTGAATTAACCTTTTTCCAAAGAAGACATGAAAATGTTCAAAGGTACATGAAAAAAGCATAATATCAGTATCATCATTATGGGAAAACTACAAATCAAACTCAAAGTATTGTGAATCAAAATTAAAATGAAACTATCTCCTCACAGTAAATAACAAATGTTAGTTTAGCCAAGAAGATAATGAGAATATTTATGTACATTTGTTGAGATTATGAAATGAGACAACTTCTATGGAAAACAAAATGTAATTTCACCAAAATAAGTAAATAACTAAGACTATTATGCATTTCATCAATGCTGTTTCTAAGTATTTGTCCAAAAGTCTTGGAATAGGGGTCTTTAAGAGATACCTGCTTTCTACTTTTCATGAGGTTGTTTACAGTAGCTTCAAGGAAAATATCTAAATGCCCATCAAAAGATACAAGTATAAATAAAATGTGGAAGCATGCAATGTTAAATGATTCAGTAAAAACAAAACAAAACAAAACAAAACAAAGTAAAACAAAAACAGGAAATCCTGTCATGTGCTATGATATGGGTAAAACTTAAAGTCATAGATTGTTTTTTTTTTTTTTCACAAAAGACAAAGTGAATAATTCCACTTATAGGAAGTACCTAAAGTAGTGAAATTTATCAAAGAGACAAGTAAATGGTGGTAGCAGTGGTTTGGGAGGAGCAATACGAAGGGTGAGCATGCATGAAGGTACGCACATCAAGAAATTCCTGGGGGTCTCCAAGCATATTGCTCAGTGTTTGCTCAGCATTCATTTAGAAACACAGGGATGGCTCCCATGTCTTCTTAACCACAATATTATAAACATAAAGCATTCTAATGCCCAGTGTTGTCAATAGATAATGCATATGCATAGATGTATATGTTATTAACAGCAGTCTCTGAACAGGTACAAAAGAAGTTTATAAATATAGAAATCAAATCTAGCTTCAAATTTATCATACTGATTTTTACTTTTGTGTGTGTGTTACATAAAGCACAGTACATAAAGTATTTAGGTAGAGCAGTGCTCATATACAAAATGTCAATGAATGCTTTCAGGGGTTCATGCTCAAAAGCAGCTATTGAATAAGTAAGGATAATTTTAAAACTTGGAGATCATGGATGAAGAACAGGTGTTCCAAGAGGCCCTTCAAGATCTACAGAACTGAGTGAATGGTGTAAAACTGCAACCTTTTCTAGCACATTCCACCTGAGAAGCTCTATATTGATGTTACATATAGGAAACTTTGAAAGTAAGACTGTGATTGAACAGATGTGTTCATAAGTGAAACAAAATTGAAATTGATGCTTTTGAGGGAATCAGCTGAACAGTAGCCATTTAAATAAGAAACAACAGCAGAGTTACCAATGGGTAACCTTTAGATTTGAGCATCATATCTGTGTTTTCTTTCCTTGCCTTAATAACTCCTTTATATTTATTTATTTATTTATTTAGTTAGTTAGTTAGCTATTTTTGAGGTAGAGTCTCCCTCTACCCCAGGCTGACCTAGAATTCACTATGTACTCTCAGGGTAGCCTCAAACTCATGGCGATCCTCCTACCTATGCCTCCCAAGTGCTGGGATTAAAGGTGTGCACCACCGTGGCCAGTTTAATAACTCTTTTAAGATCATTATATTATTTTTATACCTTGGAAATATATGTGTTTCTTTTCTTTCTTTCTTTTTCTTTGAGGGGGGTGTTTCAAGGTTGAGTCTTGCTGTAGCCCAGGCTGACCTGGAATTCACTATGTAGTCTCAGGCCAGCCTCGAACTCATAGAGATCCTCCTACCTCAGCCTCCCAAGTGCTAAGATTAAAGGAGTGCACCCCCACACCTGGCATTTTTTTTTTTTTACAGTCGGCTTTGACACATCGTTTAAAATGAAATAATTGAGATCCTTGTCAAATGTTCCTCTGGATCAAAGATTCCCTCCTCCCTATAAAGGTATTCTCAGAGCAACATCTGCAGGTGGCACTCCCCAGAACCCATGTAAGCCAAATGTGCAAGGTGATGCATGCACACAGATGACCCATGTGGTACAAGGTGGTGCATGCATCTGGAGTTCTTTTGCAGTGGCTAAGGCCCTGCTGTGTGGATTCTTTCTCTCTCTTGTGGTCTCTCTCTCTCTCTCTCTGTTATAAAAAAAAATTGTGAAATATTATTAAAATCAAAAGAATAAGGCTGTGTGTAGTGGTGCACATTTTTTTTTTCAAGGTAGGGTCTCACTCTGGTCCAGGCTGTCCTGGAATTAACTATGTAGTCTCAGGGTGGCCTTGAACTCATGGTGATCCTCCTACTTCTGCCTCCCAAGTGCTGGGATTAAAGGCATGCGCCACCACGCCTGGCAAGTGATGCACATTTTAAATCCCAGTGCTTGGGGAGCTGAGATAGTAGGGTCATCGTGAGTTTGCGGCCATCCTGAGACCATATAATGAATTCCAGGCCAGTACAGGCTAACCCTACCTCAAAAAAAAAAAAAAAAACCGCAACAGAAAAAAATTTTAATAAAAGAATGCATAATGAGATAATGTTGTACAATGACAACTATTTTTTTTAGAAGTTTCCATTTGGGGCTGGAGAGATGGCTTAGCAGTTAAGCTGCTTGCCCATGAAGCCTAATGACCCAGGTTCAACTTCCCAGAACCCACATAAGCCAGAGGCACAAGAGGACACATATGCACAAGGTGGCACCATACGCCTGAAGTTTGTTCACAGTTGTACAGTTGTTAGAGGCCCTGGTGTGCCAATTCTCTCTCGCTCACATGTGCATGCTGTATAAAAAAAAAAGTTTCTTATTTGAAGTCTATACAGTTACATGTAGACAATATACAGGGATTTATAATATTGTGTACTAGGTAGTCTTAATTATACACAGATGCAGAAAGGATATATTTCAAGAAATCATGCAGTCTAAATTATTGTTGTATCTTTTTACTTGCTTCCTAGTATTTCTTGGTATTTTCCTTTTGTTTCTGATTTGTCAAGTGTATTATTGGATGTGTGTGGACATAGAAACTACCAGCTTTGACCATCATGTGTTTATTATTCTGTAGCCAAAGAATGAAATTCAGGAAAGGGTATCCACGCACAGCTGCACACCTGTGTTGTGGAAATAGAACATTACATTTTAAGCTCATTGTACATTCACTAAATATTTTTGTCACATGTACAAACAAAAGAATGGGGAACTGCTGCATTATTTTTTCTTTCCAAAATTTTAAAATACAAGATGGAACCTGCTCCCATTTCCTGAAGAAAGGTGTTTGGCTGTGCTGGGCCATCAGACACAGCTTTGGCCTTGGCAGTACCATTGCACACATGCTAGTGGGAAAGAGGATGTCTTTATCATGGTTCCTGGCGATTATCTGTTTAAGCACATCTCTAAGAGTTATGTCTTTCTCTTTGTGTATTTATGTCTTATGTATATTGCTTATTCATCTTATAAGCTGGGTTTTATAAGAATGTTTAATAGGTGATAAATATATCCCATGCTGATGTATATGTGCTTATTATGTGAGCCATTTCTGCAAGAGATATTTCCAGAAATTAATGAATCTCTCCTGCCAAGTTCAGATCAAGCACTGAAGAAAAAATATCACTGGTGAAGTGAAACCTTCAAAATATTTGAAATCATAGCCTTGAGTAAGATTACTGACTCTATACTTGTATTAATTGTGTTTCCATAAATAACTTACTTAATATTTCTAATTTTATTTTTTGCAGATATAAAATGGAAATACTATTACATTTAAGGCATGGGAAAAAAGAAATGAATTTGTATGCAATGAATTGAGTTTGGGGTGGCTAAAACTTATACTTTATTTCTAAGAAAGAAGCTAGAATGTTACTTTTATCCTTGGAAACTTTACTGTCAATTAATGGATCTGGTCAGTGTGTGTTACATTTTTATCATTTACTAAATTTGAAGATTACATCTTTTATTTCTAGCATCAGTACAATTCCTGAAAATAATAGTGTTATCATTTTTTGCATAATCTCAAAAATGTTTATTAGCATTCTTTCCTTTTTTATATTTACTCATATATAGGTATTTTAATTTACTTTTGTCAGAAATGCTTTCATAGTAACTATGGTGGTACTTTATTTTGAATCCCATTGCTTTAAGAAGTAGTGTCTGCCAAAGAAATTGGGTTTGATTGATATGTGGTAGACAATGGCTGATTTAGCAGCACTTTCATCCACAGTTCTACTGTGTGGAGTGAATGCTATGAAGGATTCAGGAGTGTGGGGATTGCCTACTCAGCCAAAATAAATAAACAAATAGTTAAAAAATATCATCATGTTACCATAGTTACATGAGCATTTTTGTTTCAGAAGTTAAAAATCAAGAAGTAAGAAAAGATCTCAACAAGAGTGTTCTTCAGGAAACAGCACTTCTGCATGAATTCTAAGGTCTGGACTAAGTTTACATTTTATTGAAAGCATATATGTACATATTTTCATGAAAATCATGTAGAGCTCTTTATTTATGTCTGTATATGACATGACTGGTTTGCAAGACAATATGCACTTCCTGCATGTCTGGCCAAATATGGACAAGTTGAAGGTGCAATTACACCTTTAAAGGAAAATCTTGTGTAAGGACAGTTGCAGAATTTAGTTTTCCTACATGCTTTAGCTTTTATTATGAACAATTCATATAATCATGACACCATTGTACTAATTATGATCTTACTAAATGCTAAAAGATGTATTGTTTTCTTCTGAGGAAGCAAAGGAATGGTAACAATAGCATTGGAAAGAACTGCGTGTTTCGCTAGTTTTTGTTTTTGCTAGAAAACCTCTGCTTCATTTATGTTTGTGCTCTGATTGTTATCAACAACATTTCAAGTCCTAAACTATGCATTTTACTCCTGTATTTTACTATATTAATTTCATGTTTATTTCATAGTGTCCTGAAGAATTTGCATTTTATATAGACAGACTTTATGTCAATAAAAAATGAACATACAGAAGGCAGATAGAAACTGTCAATTGTCTTTTCCTTGAAATGCCTTGCCTTCAAAATATGAAATTATGCATTGTTTTATCATATAATATTGCTTATTTCTGAAAGTGGACATTCTTTATTTCCTGGGTATTGTGTATATCGTGATGTGAGGGGTTGCTATGGGGATTATTTTAATTACATTGCCAGTTAAAGTAGAGAAGAAAATTACTTAAATGGTGGATGTAATGTTACCATAAAGGTTCTAAGAAATTCTCACACAAAAGCTTCTTTCAAAGTTTTAGCTGGTTATTTTTGCAAGCAATATTAGCATATAGAACTTGGTCATCGTCTTTTCTACTTCCAATAAAGCTGATATTTTTCTATAAGTTTTGTCTGGAAAGCTAGAAGTGACTGAAGACTGTCTAGGTAAATCTGTTATAAATATTTACACCACCGGGCTGGATGGCTTAGTGGTTAAGGCACTTGCCTGTAAAGCCAAAAGATCCAGGTTTGATTCCCCAGGGCTGATGTAAGCTAGATGTACAAGGTGCATCTGGAATTCACTCACAGTGACTGGAGACCCTAGCATGCCCATTCTCTCACTATCTCTCTCTCTCTCTCTCTCTCTCTCTTTCTTCCCCCCGTCTCTCTTAAGTAAATAAAAAAAAATATTTATATCACTGTTAAAAATTAATTTGGAGCTAGATAGATAGATTAACAGTTAATGTTCTTGCTTGTGAAGCCTAAGGACACAGTACCCATATAAGCCAAATACAAAAGGTGGAACGTGCGTCTAGAGTTCGTTTGCACTGGCTGGAGACCTTGGCATGTCCATTTTCTCTCTGGCTCTCTCTCTATCTGCCTCTTTCTTTCCCTCTAGTAAATAAATTAGGTAAAAAACAAACAAACAAAAAAAAAAACCCACTAATTTGTGGGACTAGGCAGGTGGCCTAGCCATTGAAGGGACTTGAGGCTTGCTTTCAAAACCTGCTAGTCTGAGTTCTATTTTCCAACATCCCTGTAAAGCCAAATGCAAAAGAAAGTGGTGCAAGAAACCTTGGTACACGCAACCCCTACACACACACACACACACACACACACACACACACGTAAGAATACAAATATATTTTCAAAAGCTAATTTTGTAATTGTTTTTGTTCCTACACCTCATATTAAAGATATTTGTGTTTTTTTTTTCTTCAGTGAGTTACTGACAACATTCTTTTCATTAGTCAGACCAAGATTTCAGGCATTTTGAACATTTCTGGACTGGATTTGAATATATTCTTCCATGAGTTTTATGATATTGCTCATTGCGTAATAGAGATCAGATAAGATGTAATGAACTAACCTGAAATATTTTTTTCCTTCTCTTTTTTTTATTAATTAGTTTTGTATTCAGCAAATACAGTCAGTTTGGTACCATTATTAGGCTCATCCGTGACCTACCCCCTCCCCTTGGCCCCTCCTTGTTGAAGGATATGGGTCATGCATTGTGGAATTAGCCCACAGTTATGGGTAAGATAAATGTCTCTGCATATCATGACCCAACATGTGGCTCTGACATTCTTTCTGCCCCCTCTTCCGCAAAATTTCCCTGAGCCATGTTGGGTTCATTTTTGGTCTGCTTCAGTGATGAGGTGTTGGGGGCCTCTGGGTCTCTGGCTCTCTGATTTGGTAGGAGTTGATTTTTCTCTGTGTTGATCTGCTTCCCCCTTGTGCTGGTATCCGGTTCACCAGGAAAACAGCCCCCTTGCTTGTTTCTCCAATTTTTCTTAGTTTCAGCCGGGGCCCTTTTGAGGTATGATGGGGTGGCTCTCTCCTTAGGATCTACATCTATCTGAAAGAGAGAAGCAGATTCTCCAATGGAGAGTTAATTAGCACCAGGACAAATGAGATAACCCTTACTTTTTTAATAGAGAATTTGATAGGCATAGGCCCTCTTGTAGCCCATGATTGATGGTAGCTTGATAATGGAGAGTGGGCTTATGTTTGGATATGGTTCTGACTTGTTTCCCAGCTCCAGCTATGGGTCCCATACCACTGAGGAGATCAGTTAGCCAAATTAAGAGCAGTTGGTTCCCCACCATGGCTGTGTGCCACTATTGCACTTGTGTGGGCATCAGAACAAGTTATTTGCTGCTAAGTAGGTTAGACCATGCGTTGCTTGGACAGATATTGGTCATTTTCCCCCAGTTGCCCATGTAGCACCTTCTGGCACTAGACGCGCTGACTGTCTGGGGACTGACTCTCTTCCAACTTCCAGCCATGCCATTCCAAATATTTAATTCTTCATTAATTTATAATGTTTTTCCAGTATCATCACCGAGCTTTCAATGAATATCCCTTTTTGCTAGGTTAAATATGAAGGAAAATCTATATTAATTGTATTTGTTATGTTCTCGGAACTTTCATTCTAATTTAGGAGGAAACAACATTTGTATTTCTGTGTATGGTTCAATGTGTTCATCTGGTGGGAGTTCTTTGAATAATTACAATTACTTTGTTTGGAAAAGATGAATGTGTAAATAATGTATAATAATTCCTCCTTGTAAGGAGCCAAACTCTAGAAAGATAGATGACTAACTATGTTGATTACTATTAGACTGGATTTAAGGGATAGCCAAGTACATATGATTTCAAAGGGCTAAATGCTTATCTTATTAGTCAGAATAGTGGAAACCTATACTGATAGTGTGAAGTAAGCATTGGACTTGATGTGAGCAGTGTTTTTATTAAAATAAAAGTTTTAGAGAAGCATTTAGACAATGTTGTTCTATTCATTTATTTATTGGGAGGGGAGAGAATTGACATGCCAGGGTTTCTAATCACTGCAATTGAACTCTAGATGCATGCACCATCTTGTGCGCATGTGCAACCTTCTGCACAAGCGTCACCTTGTGTGTGTCACCTTGAGTATCTCGCTTATGTGGGTTATGGAGAGCTGAACCTGAGTCCTTAGGCTTTGCAGGCAAGCATCTTAACCACTAAGCAAGCAATCTCTGTAGCCCTAGGCAATGTTATTCTTGTAAACACACATCTTAAAATATATATGAAATACATATATATAATGAAAATTCAAGGTTATGACAATTTTAGTGTGGTTGTAATGTTGAATATATATAGGAAATTATAGAAAATGGAGTAATTAATGGAGATTTAAAGCCTTAGTTATTTGATAAGTAATGAAAACTTAAAGTAAGCAATAAAATAACTTTATTATCTCTAATGTTATCTTCTCAACCCAAATAATCAATGTCATTTTTATTAATCCTTTATGTATTTATAGGTACAGTCAATATAACTCCCATACTTGAAATCTGCTTGTGACCTTTCATTCTGTTTAGTATAACATATACGTTCTTCATTCTAATTTATGTTTGCTTTACTTTTTCTTTTTTTTCAGTGTTACCTATTAGCCTCTTTGATCAAGTAAGCTCTAGACATGGCACAGGGACTATCTCTTCTTTTTTATCACCTTGATGACCCTTGTGTCTCTAAGGAATTCACTGACCTCTCTAAAAATAATCTTCTCTAACCAAAAGTAAAAATAGCCCTAATCTATTCATATAAAAGACTTATAAGGGGAATTTGATGAATACAATGTATTGATGTAGCCAAATAACAGAATGCATATGGTGAAAATGTCTAAGTGAGGTAGGGAAGTATGGAGGGCCAGGTGAAGGGATATACAAAAGTGAAAATGTAATGAAAAAAAATCATATAGATCCCTACTTTTCACTAGCTAATTAAAATACATTTTAATATTCTATTCATTTATTTAAGAGAGTGAGAGAGAAAGAAACAAAGAAAGGCAGATAGAGACAGAGAGAATCCAGCCATTGCAAATGAACTCCAAATGCACTCATCACCTTGTGCATCTGGCTGTACATCGGTACTGGGACATTGAACCTGGGTCCCTTGGCTTTATGGGCAAGTACCTTGTCAAGCCATCACTCCAGCCCAAAATACATATTTTTAAAAAGAGGTTGGGCAGATGCACCCTACTGGGGTAGATAATGCTGTCTCTTTGGTTGTTGCAGTGTCAGGGGTAAGACATACCCCCTTCTCCCCACTTGTGGTAGACTTTTCCCCTGGGGAGAAATGAACATACATCTTTACCCCAAGTAGGGCAAAGATGGCAGACCAAAGTATAACACCAATATCAGTTTGGTGAACCAATGAGTTTATTGGGGAGCCACTTGTAGAGCATAAAGAGGTGTTACAGGAATGTGGGGCCCCCAAACAGCCACTATGGTGGAGATTCTTGTGTCAAAATCACTCCTAGAATGCTCCTCCTTCAGCCTCAGGATGAGGGCTTACTTACAAAGTATCAAGACACCAGAGCAGCCATACCACAGAATAAGCTCATTCCTTCCTGTATGATGGCTTCCCTGTGGCCACTTTTAGAAGCTCTTTGTCTCTGTCCCGTGCTATAAAACCACAGAACAGCATTTCATTGGGGCTCACTATACCAAGATTACCCCAGAACAGTTGCTCCTCCCTCAGTGTTGGGGTGAAGGATTTTTTTCCAGAGCACGAGACTCTAAAGAAGGACTTAAGTGGGGCTCACCATACCTGGATTACCCACATGGACACTCTTTCCTTAGTCTCAGGGTGTAGGCTTACCTACAGAGCATGAGACTCCAAAGCAGCACTTCAATAGGGCTCACCATATCCTTTATCAGGATTATCCCCGAAGATGCTCCTCCCTCGGACTCAGGGTTATTAACAGAGCATGAGTCCCCAAAGAAACCAATTAGATCAAGCTCTCTATTTCGTTATTACCCTAGCAGATACTCTTCCCTCAGTCTCAGGGTGAGGTCTTACTTACAGAGCATGGAAACTCCAAAGAAACTGCTTAGCTCTTTGTTTCTAGATCTTTTACACTCCATATACTCTATCTCCCCTCTATGGTCTCGAGCTCTTGCACATTATTGTATACAGCGGTACAGGGGCCACCTCCATCTCTGTTGGGGATCTAATGACCCTCCCCACAGCTTCTCTTATGAGTTGTCCCAGCTGCTTTTGATAAATCTTGCACTTTTGAATGCTGAGGGAATTTGCCATGCAGCAGTTGTTGTTTATGGGAAACCCATGAGCACCTGAAGACAATACCCATTATTGCCAATGTTCTCTGTTGCCCACAGGAACCTGATGTCAAGACCTTATTGCTGGAGAAATCACATGCTTCAATCACAGGCCATGAAAAATCAAAACTAAGCTATAGGATTCCTCCCTCCTAGTTAGCTCACATAATGATCAAAAGTGGTATGCAGGCTATTGGGAGAAGAAAGTAGTCAACAGTCTTACCCAGCAGTGGATTCTTCAAGCTGCACAACAATGTGCTAGCCACACAAATGTGCCCATGCATGCAACTGTGGCAGGTCAGGGATGGTGGTAATCAACAACTGTGGAATTGGATTTGAAGCCCATTCCATGGGGTTGGAGGATTTATGCATGGTACTGATAACCAAGACAAATGACTATGGCTTGGAAGGTCATAGAACATAGCTTGGAAGCTGCACATGGCCATTTTTGTTTGGACTAGATGTCAACATCCAGTATTTATCACAGAAACTCACAGCATCAGTATTTGTGACCATGGCCCTTGCAGTGTGAACTTAAGAGCAAGAGTTCTTTTGTCTGCTTACTTTGTGGACTAACAATGTTTCTTTAAAGTTGTAATCTAGAAACAAGTATGCAAAAGATAAAAGCAGACACCACACAGAGAGCAAACAGTCTATCCTTGTCATACCTCTCAGGGTAATGTCATCATTCCTACCTCTGGATGCTTGTAAGTTTTTCTTGTGTTTAATCTACCTCAAGCTGGTTTCTTCTACTTAGGAGTAGAAAGATCTTAATGACATTTCATTTTATCTTCTTGAGGTTCTGTTAGGATTTGTAGATGGAGATATTTATTACCTATGTAAAATTATAGGCCTTGGGTTCAGAAAAACTCTCCTGTGTCATTCCAATTAAGATTCCATTGCTGTTTATCAAATACCCTCTATTGGCTAGAGATTTGAAAAAAATTACATTATTTTTCTGCTCTCATGTCATTTTGCCACCGTTCTCTGGGTTGCTTAATGTGAGGAATAGGGTCAGATATGTGCTGGCTATAACTGGGATTGCAAATGGACTAGGCATAAGGCTTAGCTCTGATGTCTTTGATCTTGTTTCACTGAAGCAATCAAAATTAAAATGACAATATAGAACATCACACTGAAGATAGGACTCAAGCCCCTTAACAAGAAGAATGAAGGGGAAGTTTAAGGGGAGAGAAAATTAAAGAAGAGTGTAATATCAAATGAGTAGCTGGGCAGAAATAGAATCAAAGCAATACAGATTTGAAATCAGATCCCAGTATGATCATTTTAACTTTTGTATACCTTTCTTTTATTTATTTTCTGGCTTGCATATGAGTGTGAGTGATATTTTTAGTTAGAAGAGAAGGTTGCTATTGAGAACAGCTCAGTTTTTTGCAGTACATTTTTTGAAACATTTTTTATTGGCTTTCAGGAAAGCTTAGGGTTTCTACTTGTGTTTTACTATTTACCAATCTTTCTTTTATCCTAAGAATGTGTCCATGTATTCTCTTGATATTTTTAAGTATAAATTATATGGTATAAAATAATATTTCCATTCCCTTTATAAGTTGCATTGCTAAGGATCTTGAGAAAATAATACTCTGTTCCATTATTTATTCCTGATTTTCTGAGAAATGTCTGTCTCTGTGTGAGAGAGGAGAGATTCTGAGAAAAAGATTAAACTCTTTTGATGTTTGGACAACTGTAAGAAGGCCAGGGCAGCTAGAGTTCAGTGAGCCAAAAGAAGTCAATGAGGCAGACAAAGTGTGACCTCTCAGGTCAGAGCGAAGAGCTTGCTGTGATTTCATCTTGCAGGAGATGGTGAGAAGAGGGTAATTGGAAAGTTTTAGTATTTAGGTTATTCTTTTGCATGTAAATGAATTAGGTAATATTCCATCTTTTTTTTTTGCCTGCGTGACATTTTCAATGTAGCAATAATGCTGCCTATACCTCAATATTATCATATTTTTTGGATTTTCTTTTTCATCTAATTATTTAATTTGTAGTACTGATAGTTTAATTCAAGAGATGGCTAGACATGTGTTCTCTGACTGAATGACATGTCCAGACCTCAGATTTTCTTTTTGTATGTAAACATTTTATATTAGTTGTTGCCATTATCTTCTCCTTACTGGGATAAAACACACAACCAAAAGCAGTTTGTGGGAAGAAAGGGTTTATATCAGTTTAATGCTTTGAGGGGAAGCTTCGTCATGGTTGTGGAGGCAGGGGTTGGGCATCATATCTTGCTATAGCAGCTGGAAGGTAGCAGCAAGAGTGAGCTTTCTGACAACAGAGCACTGGCAAGTTGAGCTAATAAGCATCAAGGTTCATCCCAATGACATGTCCTACAGCAAGCAAGGTGCCACCCTCTTAATTGCCACATACTAGGGATTGCATATGAGATTTAATCAACACATGAATCTGTGGAGAACGTTTCACATTCAAATACTGCAGAAGTACAAATGTTTTTCTATAATATCCTACAGAAACATAACAGAACATTATTAACATAACATATATAGTATACTTGCTTTAGGTAATGAAATAATACTGATGTATAATTATTAACTATAGTCTGTACTCTATTCACAGTCCCTTGGTTTGCATTATAACTTTTTTGGCAGACTGTTTTCATATGATCACATAATATTTGGTTGTCATGTCTCTTTATACTTATTTTGGCTGGACAGTTCTAATTAACTTTTCACCCTCAAAACTGTTTAGGAGAATGTTTATACTTTTTATTCACTGGAACATTTTTGTTTTTTACAATTCTGACTTTCCTTTTGAGGAACATACATGTCTGCATTTGCATGTATCTTATGTATCTTTTTATTAAAACTTGTTTAGTAGTTTATGATATAGTCTACATGAGAATAGTACTATAAGTGCTAGTGTGGTGTAGTTAACAAAGAGAGAATTTTTGATACAGATTATATATATGAATTTGTTATACTTTTATAATAATATATTTGTAAAATACTTTATTCATTTTTAAACAGTAGAGTAGAGGCCAATGGTTTGAGGATCATGATGATTAAGTGGAACAATGTGTGCATGGTATTTCAGAAGCCAGGTAGGTAGAGAGGCATATATATCATTAAGGTACAGAAGGAACATTGTGGTGAAGTTAAAATATGATATTAAATGAGAGCTGCCTTCACAAACCATTTATTCAGTTTATTTGTCAAATATCTGCCTAACTAAGCTGTCAATATGATCTAGGCCCTCACTGGATTAAATGAGGCTCCAATATTGGAGAAGACATCCTACTCTGCTATCTAGCAAATCATATATTTATCTCATCCAGAAATACTTTCATAGTAACATCCAAAAATATTACTTAATCAAATATGTAGACAGGCCATGGCCTAGTCACATGACACATAAAATTATACTGAGAAGAATGACAATGGTAACATTAGGTCAGTGAATAGTAATTTAGAACCCTTCTTTGTGCCCTCCACATTCAGTTTTGCTGGTAACAAATTTTTACCATTGTGACCAAAACACATGGCGTAAACAACTTAAGAAAGTATGTAGGATGTAGTCCTCTGGTTTGTTGGTGCCATGCACTTGAGCAGACATCCTGCATGGAAGCATGTAGTGAACAGGGGTCATCTCATCTTGGGAGATAAGTAGTATCAGGAAGCAGTACAGGAAGGGACAAGGAGACACTACAACCTCCATAGACATACTTCTAACTAGCTCCCACCTACTTCTTTTCACTACACCTCAGTAATACCATCTTACTGTAAACCCATTAAAGGATTCATCCATTAGAGGTTAGATCTCTCAGGACCAAGTCAATTCTCAAAATCCCATCAGCTGGCAACTAAGTCCTAGTATATTGCAGAACAGGAAATGTTCTCCAAATACCTGTTAGGATAATTCTGATTATTAATCCTGACTATTTAGTTCCAGATGGTAATGATTCAAAGTACATGGCAACTTATAGGCTATATCCTACTGTTTCAAGGTAGAAGATTAGATTGACTGTTGGAGCGAGTCTCAGTCATAACATTATACTTTATATGATGGATATTTGTGAACAATTAAATTATATATACAAAGTAAAAATGAATAATCAGGTCTTGACCAATGTTGTCAAAAAACCCCGTGGAAAATGAAAACAATATGATCAGAATTTATCTCTGGAAGAATGAGCGTAGTGAGACAGCAGTCATACAGGCTGGTGTCAGAATGGCACAACCATCCACAAGTTTCAGAACTGTATGAAAGGGAATGAAAGATCGCACACAGACACACACAAAATAAAGTGAAGACATTAGTAATATGTATATCCCAGAATTAAAGCAACAAAATTTTAAAGAACACTGTTGGTGATTTTACTTATCATAACTGATAATTTTGCTTTCATCACATTTGGAAACATTACCTGTCCCATAAGAGCACTTGTGACAATATTTGTTTAACTTATAAATTGATTTTGATGTTGCCTTTTTTAGGGTATAAAAAGAAAAATATTCTGCTATAAAAATATTGGAAATCTTAACTAGTCTAGCTGAGTAACTTTGAGAGAGTCATTTATATGAACATAATGATTTATGGTGCATAGCTAGTGATGAAGCTTAAGGTGCCTTAGTGTGCTTAGAAACCTGGGTAAGCTATTAATATTTTAGCATCTCCATTTCCTGTGGGGATGTGGCTTCAAGTTGTAGAGGAGAATATTATAGTCTTATTTAGTATAAAATTCATATATTGTAGAAGAGTATGTTAGAGGTCCCAGTTGAGTTTTTCCTGAATTTATTATCCTACAAAGTCAAATACAGATGCATCTTTCATAAAAGGAATAAGCTTATTCTAAAGTAATATCTGAGACTCTTCGATCAACTTATTACATTTTGATGACCATTTCAACCATTCAACAGTGGCAGGATAACTCGAAGAATACAAATGAGATACAGATGTTGTTGATGAACACAAAAAGAATTCAAACCTCAAAGATACTTAAAAATATTATAAAAGGATAACCATTTGATTTTAAAGTTATTTTTACCAAAATGGGTTATTATAAAATTTACTTTGGGCAAATTATGTTTTGTGTAAACTTATATAACTTATTGGTTATTGAGGTAAAAAGTCCTCCAAAAGGATTTTCCACAGTATGGTTTTCCATATAAAGATACTCATTTATTTTTAAATTGTTATTATTATTATTGCAATATGTTTTGTATGGATACATCGTGTGTTGATACCCTCTTTTCCCTTGTCCTTGTCCCCATTCTGCTGGGAATCCTCCTCAGTGGGATTTCAAGTATTTCCCTGTGGGGTTGTGGGTTATGCGTGTGGGAGCAGTAGTCAGTTATCTTTTGGGGGGAAGGAATAAAGAGATTTTTTAATGGAAATAACAGATATAGCCATTGCATAATGGTAGTCAGGAAAGTGTGTTTGAACCTCAGAAGTCTCAATTCCCTTCTTCCTGTCTTTTGTTTAGAGAGTGTTAGGTGGTATGTTCTATGGTTTCTTAGTATAAATCACCTATCATCATGAGAAAGATCGTAAATGTGTGTGTGCACATTGGTAGAGGAGGAGAAAAAGGTGGAGTTGAGTGAGTTATTTTGGCAGTATTGCTGATAATAACTAGAGAACTAATAGAAAGGAAAAGTTTAACACACAAAACTATAAAACTATCAGCTCTGTCTGCTTGATAGGAGGAAAAAAAATGTGGACATAAAAATAGAAGACACATGACTTGGAATGAAAGAATTTACTAGAGAGGAGATCTCAGAAGGAGAAAAGGGAGGGTGGTTGGAGGGGATTATGATCATGGTATATTGTTTATATGTGTGGAAATTGTCAGTAAAAAGTTAAAAAGATTTAAAAAATGATGGCACTAGTAATGATACCCTTTTCTTATTAAGCTTGAGCCAGTTAATTCTAATTTACTTCTTATAAGATGCCAGGTGATAGGACCTCTTAGAAAGATGACCATCCTTGAATGTATGTCTTTTAGAGTGAAAATTTGTTCCCTCAAAAGTTAGCTTCTCTATTCCTTGAATCGGGTATGAATTCTGATAGAAATGATTTGTGAAATTGAGTCATAAACATGAATAAAGATGGCGTTATCTGAGAACATCGTAAAATCCACCAGGTAAAAACTAAACAAATTCCAAAAAAGTTTTGCCTACATTATTGATTATTAGAACCTAGTAAGTAGTTGGAAGAAATTTTTCATTAAAAATCCACCTTCAGAGCTGGGTGTGGTGGTGCATGCCTTTAAACCCAGCACCTGGGAGGCAGAGGTAGGAGGATAGCCATGATTTCAAGGCCACCCTGGGACTACATAGTGAGTTTGAATTCCAGGTCAGCCTGAGATAGAGTGAAACCCTATTTCAATGCCCCCCCGAATCCACCTTCCTAGAAATAAAAAATCAAGTAAATTATAATCTCAAATTATTATTTAATAATATATTAAAGTGAACATAATGTCCTTATGGATCATTACACTGAAAAAAAAAAAACCTTTCTATCCTAATAGTTTGTTATGGTTTTATAAGAGTAAAACAAATCGTCTGTTTACTTTTAATAGCTTAGGAACAAAAGTTAATTTGATCAACTAAGCATCTTACAATTTTCAGTTTTTATACTGTTAAATATATAAACACACAAGTTCTTCATATTTTAGCTTTATTTTTCCCATTTAAAATGAGTTCATTTATGTCTGGGAAAATAGATCAGTCAGTAAAGCTGGATATGAGTTGGACTCCAAGAATTCATGTAAAAATTCTGTAAGCATAGTTGCACACTTGTAATCCCTGGTACCTGGGTACCAGTACCTGGGAGGCATAGACAGACAGATTCCAGGGGTCCATTGACTAGACAGTCTAGCATAATCTCCAGGGCAGTGAAAAAGATGGAGGACACTTCAAAGAATCAGTAGGAAAGGTTGTCCTCTTGTCTCCACACATTCATGCATATGTACCGACACTCACATATGCACACGAACACACATACAGACACAGACTCTTACACACACAAACATGCAGAAAATAATATGTGTTCATATAATCCTTTAAAGAAAGAGTCAGATTGAGACCCATGTCTGTCTTATTGATTTTAGGGGCACCGGTACCTGTATACTGTGTTTGTTGGAGTTAGCTTTGCATTTCTGGACAAACATCGAAGCGGAAGCAGCTTATATGAGGAAAGGACTTATTTCAGGCTTACAATCCAGAGGAATACCATCAGTGGTAGAAGAAGCTGGTGCACTTCCATAGATCCACGCAGAGACACAATCAAACAGCCAGCAAACACCAGCATCATCAATTACAACTCGCAGAGCTCCAACTGCTCTCCACACACCTTAGGGCTGAACTTAAAATCTGTCCCCAAACACATCTTAGAACTGGACTCCAAGTTCTACCCCTAGTGACATACCTATTCCCCAGAAGGTCTCTGCCTACTAAAGATTCAAGATTCAAGATTAAAGTGTGAGTCTATGAGGCTGTACATCCAAAATACCATAGCATTTTAAAAGATAGCCCCAGTAGTGTTGGGAAGAAGGCTCAGTGAATAAAGTACTTGCCTTCCAAGCCTGAGTAATTGAGGTCAGATACACTGAACTCATGACAATGCCAAGTGCTGTGGCAATTATCTGCAATACCAGCATGCCAGTGGTTAGATGGGAAGCAGAGACTAGAAAATTTCCCTGAAGCTCAACCAAGACCAAGTAGCAAGGTAAACAGAATGGTGAAGGACGAGAACTCTGCCTCAAATTAGGTGGAAGGTAAGGAACAATACCCAAAGGTTGACCTCTGACCTCTACACACTCCCTATATCATGTACATGCCTGCAGTCACACACAAGTACACATGCACATACATGTGCACACACTAAACACCAAAATAAAAATGTAATTTTTTTTTGTGTGTGTGTGTGTGTGTATTTTAGAGTACTAACCAGCTCTGCCCTGCTTATCTTTTGAGATCAGATAAGACTGGCTATATCTAGGGTGGTGTGACCAATATATAAAACTAATTATGGCATGAATCAATAACATAGAAACATTCCTCTTGGTTAGCAAATTAAAATATGTAACTTAATAAGAGATGGGGGACTGGAGAGATTGCTTAGTGGTTAAGGCATTTTCCAGCAAAGCCTAAGGACCTAAATTCAGTGCTCCAGTCCCACATAAGCCAGATGCACAAGGTGGCACATGCATCTGGAGTTTGCAGTGGCTAGAGGCCCTGGTGTGCCCGATCTCCCCCACCTCTCTCTCTCATTAAAAATAAAAAAAGATAGGTGATGGATATTCTGGCCAGGAACCCTGCAGGGGTACAGAATGCTTTACTCTAATACCATAGGCTATTGCTAATAAATTGTAATGCAAGAATTGAGTTAGCCCCTATAGTGAGTCACAGAGGCCCATTGCCAAAGCACCCACTAGATCTAAATAGTAAGACCCTATTACTAAAGCCATCACTCTGTGGTCTCAGGACATCTAAAGATCATTATGTAACTGTGTTAGAAGCCAGCTCCCTGCTAACTAGCTATGATATTGCTTGAAAATGCTAGGCAAATTGCTGAGGGATAAAAGTCACCAACAGCATGAACAAACAGTGGATCCTGGAAGCTATAAAGTCATCTGAGCAGGCAAGATGTACTAACAGTGGTACAATAGTGACACATAGCCTATGGGGGTAATCAGCTGCTTTCTGGTTGGATATGGGGCCTGTCATTGGAATGGAATTCATATCTGCTACTGAGAACCAAGTTAGAAGCCTCTGGCTCAGATGGTTATAGACTCTAAAGGGAACCTTCCATTGTTCTTTAACTAAAAGTAGAGGTATGCCCATCAAAGAGTGTTCCCAATATCTGTGTTTTTCCCTTTGATCCAAACTGCTTTCATTCTTGGATGGTAAATCTGCTTTTCACAGATGGTAGAAAATACCCAGAAGAACCAGTGCCCACCAGTTTGACAAAAGAAAGCTGTGTGCCTAGCATAAGCTGAGTCTTCCAGGGCCCAGGGAATATGGAGAAAATGAAGGATCAAATATGAATGTTGCTCTTTTTAAAAACATTTTATTTATATATTTTATTTATTTATTTGAGACAGAAAGAGAGAGAGAGAGAGATTGAGAGAGTGAGAATGGACATGCCAGGGCCTCCAGCCACTGCAAACGAACTTTAGTCGCATGTGCCAAAATGTGCATCTGGCTTACATGGGACCTGGAGAATTGAACCTGGGTCCTTTTGCTTCATAGGCATATGCCTTAACCACTAAGACATCTATTCAACCCATGAGTGTTGCTCTTACTCCTAGCCTGTGAAGCTCCTCCAGAGAGATAGCACTAGACAGATATTGAGCTGACTCAAACTCATCAAAGCAGAAAATCAAAAACTTCATGATAGCTCAACTCTCAAGGAGACTGATAATATCCTGCAAAACTCAGGGAACATTGCTGAAGAGGGGGTGGAAAGAATGCAATAGCCACAGGATAGGAAGGTGTACTCTGGGAAAATGTCCTCCCTGCACCCACAGAGACCCCACAGTGAATACTGATAACCCCACTGAGAAAGGCTCTTACCAAAATGAGGGCAATGGAGAGGAAACATTTGAGTAAACGGGGATGGCAATAAAACCAGTTTTCTATATGTTCATACAATAAAATTCTCAATTAAATTATATATATATGCATATATATTGCAAGGATATATATGTAAATATATATATATGCTCTTGCTCTTGTAGTTTACTAAATACAGCAAGAAAGAAACTAATGAATTCATGGGACAAAACCTGAATATTTTTTGGCAATAAACAATAGGAGATGGTTTGGGCTTGTTCAAGAAACTAGAAAACAAATGCTGTGTAACGTTATTGTCTCTCTTAAGTATGACATGATGTGTACTCTGTGAGTCTAGTTAGCAATATTGTACCTTTTGTTTCACTTACAATTGTTGTTGTATGCTATTAGGTAAATTTTGATGCACTTTCAATATGAAAGACTATTAATGATTCATTAATGATGTTTATAAGTCTCTTTGAGCTCATCAGATAAAAGGTGTTATATAAGTGTAAAAGAGTGGATTGTGTGGTTTCCATGACAACAGGAACTTTTTCACCTGACAGCAACCCATTACAAAGGAAATTAGGTTAGTTAACATTGCAATGAAAACTTTACTTCTTTACATTTTTTCACTAAATTAAAAAAATCAAAATTGGTATTTTAGTATTACATAGACATGCTTATTTTGATACATTGATTTGTTTCTGTAGCCTCCTGTACTCTTCTTTCTGATGTATTTTCTAGTGTTGTGAAGAAGCAGGAAGAAAAGCGTATCCATCTATAGAGTATCATGATATTGTCACTTTCAGAAGTAACGGTCACTTAAGTAATTTCTTTGTCTTTGGATTCAAACCCCCCTGCAGTTAAATCTTACCTCTGCTACAGTGTAATATGAAGGAAGGTATTTGTCTTATGATCTTTTTTGTAATGTGTAAATACATGTATATATATATATAAATATATATATATATATATATATATATATAGAGATAGATAGATAGATAGATAGATAATGGAGCCCATCTCCTAAGATCTCTTTGAGCCCTGATTATATGTGACGTTATGATATGATGGGTTAAATGATGAAGCAATTGATGGTAAAAATACCCTCTTTGCTTCTTGAGTAGTAGGTTCCCAGTATGGTCAAATCATTCACCCTGATCTTCACAATCACATCTCAGCAACTTCGCTGATATCCAAGGGAAGACATGACTGGGCAAGAGGAACAAAGTGCTTCTATCTATTCAGCGTATTTTCTTAGTTTCTGAGTCTTTCTTCCTTTTTTTTTTTTTCCATTTTCATTTCCCTTTATCTCTGCTTGTTTCTGTATCTCTGTTGCTCTATCATCCATCTATATCTGTCTATCTGCCTGTCTATCTACTGCCTGCCTGCCTATCTATCTATCTATCTATCTATCTATCTATCTATCTATCTATTTATCTGCCTACCTACCTAGCTACCTAGCTATCTGTGGTGGTTTGATTCAGGTGTCCCCCATAATCTTAGGTGTTCTGAATGCTAGGTTCCCAGATGATGGAGATTTGGTAATTAAGTAGGGTATTTCTGGGGGAGGGCTTATGGGTGTTATAGCCAGTTTCCCTATGCCAGTGTTTGGCACACTCTCCTGCTGCTATTGTCCACCTTATGTTGGCCAGGGGTTGTTGTCCACCCTCTGCTCATGCCATAGTTTTCCCTAGCCATCATGGAGCTTCCCCTTGAGCCTGTAAGCCGAAATAAACCTATTTTTCCCACAAGCTGCTCTTAGTTGGGTGATTTCTACCAGCAATGCAAACCTGACTGCAACTCACTCACTGTCTCTCTCTCTTTCTCTCTCTCTCTCTCTCTCTCACTCTCTCTGTCATCGATCATCATGTATCTATCATCTATCTAAATATCCCTTCCTTCTTCCCTTTCTTCCATAATCAGACTTTCAAAGGACTCATTTATGACCAGACTTCCTCCTCTTTTTTTTAATAATACTTTTCAATTTGGTCAATTTTGTATGTTAGTTTTATTTTTATTTAGTTTTTGTGATAATATCTCAGTCTGTAGCCCAAACTGGTATCAAACTTTTGGCAATCCTCTTTCCTCAGCTTCCCACGGATTATAGGCATGAGCCACAATGCTGGCTTGTACATTCCTTTATTAGAGAACCTAAATTGCTTTGTGACTTTCTTTACATAGTGACTATTTCCTTCAATTCAGAAGACCTGGCATTTTCCCTCAGTCCTACTTGAAAGTTATTTTTCCTTCAGCCTTTGTTACTGTCCTATCCTGTATCTGATGTCTTCTTTAAGAAGTTTTCCTTCTTTCCCTCTCCCAGCCCTGCTCACCTGCATGTGGTACTTGTCCCTGGGAAACTTTTCTAGGCTTCAGTTGTGCTCTAGTCTGTCTTGAAGTGCTTCCCAACCTATGTGTCTCCTAAATCAATCCTTCAGTCATAGTACTATTTTGTGCAAAATCCTTTACTATGCTTCTAATGTAAAAGTTTGTATCTTGATCTTTGTTGCTCTGGATATACTTTACCTGTCAACTTAGACTCCTTCACCACTCATTTCCACTCTGCAACCTGGCACTTTTAAAAGGGAATCTAAGGGATCCCTGAAACCTATTCATGGTAACACAAGTTGAAAACAATTATTCCACTTATCTTTAGATTTTATTTTCTTTATTTATGCTTTTACTGCTACTCTTTTATGAATAGGGTTATCCAAAGGCTAAACGTTGTTTGATGGTCATTGTTCATGGCTGCTGCCAAGTATGTAATTCTCTATTCCTGTAATACAAACAAGCTTTTGGAGTGAGAAGTTTTGAATTATGTGAAAAGTATAAAGTTTTGAATGTGACTATCTCATGGCTATTTCTCCACAAATATATTGACTATTTATTTAACATAATACAGACTTTTATGTTTAAGCCAGATGCTAAATTCTTCATTAAGCCTTTCATAATCTTCACCCTCATACAAAACAGTGTGTAGCTATTCTTATTATTTATAACCGAGCTGCTTAAAATGTAAGCCAAGACTCCGTAACTGAATTGGGGCTCTCAAGAAGGTTGTATACCTAATTTGCCTATTTTGTATTCCTATATATCAGGATTCACATAAATTTTTTTCAAGGGCAAAGGGGTCAAGAGTAGAAAAATCTTAAAAAGCCATGATTTATACTACCTATAGAGTTGTCTGTATCTTTTTGTTTACATCTTTCTGACTTTATACTATTTGATGATAATTAACCTTGAATGAAGGCTATATAATTCTTAATCTTTGTATTTCCACTGAACCTCACATGTTTTAGGCTGTCAGTAATTATTAGATGGATAGATAAAATTATTCATTTGTTTAAAGACCAGATTTTTTTTCTAGAACAAGAAAAATAAATCCCTTATGGGGTAGGATGGGAAGATGGGTCAGTTGTTAAAGGTAAAAGTTTGCAGTGCCTGCAAGCCCAGGTTCAATTCCCAAGCCACCCATGTAAGGCAGATGCAAAAAATGGAACAAGTGTTTGGCATTAGTTTGCAACAAGAGGTTCTGTAGCACATGCATGTGTGTGTGCATGTTCATGCACACGTGCACACACACATACACACTTGCATATAGATTAAGTTATTTTAAAAATCACATTGGGTTAACTGCTATTTGAATGTTTTAAAGAGACTTGAGCTGGTTAATGTAGGTCCTGAAATGCAAACAAATTAATGTCATAATAATCTTATAATATGCTGCAAAATTTTTGAGACTGGTTCATTGCAAGATGAAACGATCAAATCTTCCTAAGAAAATGGTAACTCTAAAAATGGTTTAAGCAGAAAGTCATACTTAAAATTACAATTTTGTATGCCCATATAATATTTTATTTACAGGAGCTTCCTATATCATCTACTAGTGTATGTCTAACTTTAAAAGTGTTTTTTTTTCAATCTTTAAAAATACCAGCTCTCTGGATCCTAAGGAACAAGTCCTTTCCTAACTTCCTTCTTTTTTCATTTTCTTTTTCTTATAAAAAGCTTCTGGCAAATATTACCAGATTCAAAGAGAGCCTTCCTCCACTTTCAGTTGCTGCCTGCATTTCATTTTTAACATTAACATATCTTCATTTTAGAAATTTACTCTTTTGTATACATGAAAATTACTTGTTTTAAAATCTACACAGCATAAAATTTATTATTTTGAACATTACAATTTAGACTTAAGGACCATTAAGTCCCAATATGCATCTTGCAAAATTTAAAGCCCATATTACATGTTATGTGACACCTCTCAATTTCTTCCTCCTCCATGCCTCTAACTACTAGCTTTGTGCCCCATGTATCTATAAGTTTGATTACTCCATAGATTTATAAATGTGAAAATATACCTTATTAGTTCTTATTTGTGTGTGATAGGATTATTTTACTTACCATGTGTTCAAGGTTCTTCTCTGTCGAAGCACCTGTTGGAATTTCTTTTAATGCTGAATATTATCACATTGTATGCATATCCTATATTTCCTTTATATATTAATCTTTGATGGACATCAGCATGTAAATTTGGATTTTTTTTTTCAAAGTAGGGTCTCACTCTAGCCCAGGCTGACCTGGAATTCAGTATGGATTCTGAGGGTGGCCTCCAACTCATGGCAATCCTCCTACCTCTGCCTCCCTAGTGCTGGGATTAAAGGCGTGCTCCACCAC
This sequence comes from Dipus sagitta, assembly GCA_036346955.1. Taxonomy (NCBI): domain Eukaryota; kingdom Metazoa; phylum Chordata; class Mammalia; order Rodentia; family Dipodidae; genus Dipus; species Dipus sagitta. Next base: position 75,136,824 of record CM070780.1, read on the forward strand.
ACCCGGCTTGAGTGCATTTTCAATGTGTATTACTTAATATAATATTCATTAAAATACTTTAATGATTTGTTCCTCTTTAGGACACAGAATTAAAGTCATTATTTTGTGAGGAATATTTATTTAAGAATGAATCTTCTCAAAATGGGTAAATATTATCACACATATTTTTTGACAGAGCCTAAGCAAACACATGTTCAGGTTAAAAATCTAGATTGAATACAAAAATGTTCACATTTTGAAAATTACTATTCAACTGTCTGTACAAGCTTTGAGGTTATATTTTCTTCTCTCAAAACGATGCCATATCTTTTGGAATAGTGTCAAGAAAGAGCATGTCAGGTGAGAGCTGCCAAGTCCTTCTGCTTGTGCCTGTAATTTTGAGCTGTTGCTTCGAATGTTCTTAAACCTGTTGTTTCTTTCCTGTGTTCCATTTGTGCCACTGCTCACATTGATAATTGTCAAAGTCTGCACTCTGCATGGGCTAAAGTGAAGTAAAACAATTTCAGACACCCAGAGCAATTGCAGAAGGCATAACCTTGTGTTGGCAGGTCATTCTCTCCTGGACTATATTTGTCACCCTTATCCCTTTTAAAGAAGGAATTAGAAACACCTCATGGACCATTGATCAGCAGTAAAATGTGTGTATGTGTGTGCATGTGTGTTACTAGATTTCTACTGCTATTGAGGAGTATCAGTTACAGGAAGCATGAAAAATGTGATGCATTGAAGGTTTCTTTAGATGGACAATGAATTGTGTTCAGTCTGCAATAGAAAGGAATTATAATCAGTAATCATGTAGAAAATGACTGTTTTATTATATTTTTGTTTGTTTTTGAGGTTAGGTCTCTAGCCCAGGCTGACCTGTAATTCACTCTGTAGTCTCAGGGTGGCCTCGAAATCATGGTGATCCTCCTACCTCTGTTTCCCGAGTGCTGGCATTAAAGGTGTGCATCATCATGCCTGGCCGACTGTTTTATTTTTGAGGAATCAGAATAAACCAGCAATATTCTAGTGTGTATAATGTACTTTAATCAGTAGTATAAGCTTGAATATCTTGGGGATGGATAACAGTGTGTGAATGGAATACATATATTTTATTTTTAGTACTAATGTCACTTGTAACTGGATATTCTAAGTAAATAAAAATAGTCATAGCTGGTCATGGTGACAAACACCTTTACACCAAGCCCTTGGGAGGCAGAGATAGGAGGTCACAGTGAGTTGAAAGCCAGCCTGAGATAACATAGTGAATTCCTGGTCAGCCTGGGCTAGAGCAAAACCCTGCTTGGAAAAAGCCAAAATAAATAAATAATAAATAAACAAGGTCATGATAAAGATGTTGAGAAAACACTAGGAAAGAGATAATGTTGTTTAAACTTAGAGTGTAGAGCATACTGGGGGTAGAGCAAGAGGCCATATACAAATAAATGTAAATAATTTAGAAGATAGTCATATTATTGTTGATTTGAGTTGAGATAGAAAGTAGAATTGGTTGCCATTAAAATATCTGTAAATTGGAATATATTTTCTTATTTACTTATTTGAGAGAAAGGCAGATAGAGAGAGAATGGGTACTCCAGGGCCTCTACCTGATGCAAATGAACTCCAGATGCATGTGCCACCTTGTGTCTCTTTTACTTGGGTATTGGGTAATGAAATCTAGGTCCCCTAGGCTTCACAGGCAGGCTCCTTAACTGCTAAACCATCTCTCCAGCCCCAAGGAATGTATTTTCTATTTGGAGTGAAGTGAAAGTTGCTAAATGAAATAATGAATGGGTCCAATAAGTTCATTTTCTTGTTAGCATGCTTTTGTTGATATACAAAAGCCATGATCATGTTGTGCTAGTTTTAAATATTTTAATGAATTATTCTGATGCTAAAGTATGTTACTATTAGTGAATTTAATATTATTCTTTTTAATGTTTTTAAGAAGTCTCTTTGGTTAATCACTGTCAATAGGACATGAGCTTTAAAATTATTTCCCTTCCATTTCCCCAATATTAGGGATACATTTAAGACTGTCCCTCAAAGGTTATGTCTAGAACTATGTGGTTTCAAAGCAATGTCTTCTCATTCATCCAATTCTAAAACAAATGTTGGAAAAGCTTATTCCCTGTCAGAATTTTTTCTTAACTTTTTGTTTCCATTGTGATATTGACGCAAGCACATTCAAGTAGTAGCCCATGGTTTAAGGCTAAGCAACACACCATATTCAAAATTTACAAAATGCACAAAGAAATAAAGCATCCAAATGGAAACAAAAGATCCTTCTATCAGTCTAATACAAGGAAATTACCATTCTTTTATTTATTATGAATTTAAGCTTTCTTTGTGTTTTCTTACCTCAGTAAGTCATTCTCTTTAGAATTAAGTAATATTCCATTGTCTATATGTTACAAAGCCTATTTACACACTAACCTTTTGTAAGAGAACTAAACTGCAACCAAGGCTAAGTAATTAAAAATGAAATATGCCACAGGATCCTATCTTCATGCTTTTGTTTGAATATGGGTTCATTTGGATTCTATACTAAAGAGTACCATTGATAGACATGGTTCATATTGGTTTACTTTCATGGTTTTATAATTAACTAAATATCAGACTATTTTCCTCAGTGGCCAAGCCTTTACACATTCTCTTCACTGGTAAATTAAAGTACTTCTTGCTTCATATCCCTTTCATGTTTTGTAATGCTTTGTATTTTGTCCATTCTAACAAGTGTACAGTGGTTTCACATTTCTTTCATCTGTATATCTATGACAGAAAGTGGGGAAGAACGTCCCCTCTGGTTTTTTGGATTCTAGGATTCATCTTTGTTGGATCTGTGATGGTCTTTGGCCTATTTATAAAATGAAATTGATTAGTTTTTTGTTGTTGATGATGCTTTTTTTAGATAAATTGTCTATATACATTGAGTCTTTTGCAAATATTTTTCTCAGTCTATGTTTTGTTTTCTCACATTCTTTCATTAATAGGATTGTTATAAAGTGGAACTTTTGAGTTCCCAAAACCTCCAGATTATCTGTTGTCCACTGATGTTATATCTAAAAAGTCACTAGTATACCCAAAGCTATCTAGGCTTTCTCCTATCTTTAAGGAGTCTTATATTTTTCCATTTTACACTTCAGCTGATGGTCATAAAAATTTAAAACATTTTTTAAAAAATTATTTTTATTTATTTATTAGAGATAGAGAGGGAGAGAAGATAGAGAGAGTGAGAATGGGCATGCCAGGGGCCTCTAGCCACTGCAAACGAACTCCAGACACATGTACTACCATATGCATCTGGCTTACATGGTACCGGAAGAATCGAACCTGGGTCCTTAGGCTTCACAGGCAAGTGTTGTCACCTCTAAACCATCTCTCCAGCCCTGGAGTAAAAGTATTTGTGAAGGGTCAAAGGTACATGTCTACATTCATATATGTTTGCTTCCCTCCCTTCCTCCCTCCCTCCCTCCCTCCCTCCCTCCCTCCCTTCCTTCCTTTCATTTGCCAGCAGAGACTCAGAGAGAGAGAGAGAGGGAGAGAGAGAGAGAGACAGAGAGAGAGAGAGACAGAGAGAATATATTTGTCTACTAGGACTTCTAGCAGTTGCAAATGAACTGCAGATTCATGTGGCACTTTGTACATCTGGTTCTATATGAGTACTACAGAATTGAACCAAGGATTTACAGGCAAGCACCTTAACCACTGAGAAATCTTTCTAGCCCATGGAGTCATATTTTTCCATGTTATTCTAGCATCACTTGTTAAAAAGATTGTCTTTGATTCTTTGTCAATAATGAGTTGAAAATATTCATGTGTCTTTTTTACTGGAGCCTAGAGTAAGCCTAGATGTATTGCTGGTGTCTTCCAAGTGTCCTTCATATTATTTTTGATATTTTTTCTTTTGATTATAATATTCAGAATTCATCTTACAGTTCTATAAAAACATATGGTCAGATTTTTATTGAGTTTGCATTGAAACTATAAATTTAATCGGCAAGAACTCTCATCTTGACAGTATTAAGTCTGTATTGACATACACTGAATATCAACACATTCATTCATTTATTCTTTTATTCTAATTAATTTTTAATAGAATGTTAGTTTTGGTTACTTCACTTTATTCCTATGTATTTTATTTTGAAGGGAGCTAATATGAAGGACATGATGGTTGAATTTCAAATTCTACTAGTTTGTTCCTGGCATATAGAAATTGACTTTTGTATGTTAACCATTTTTACTGAAAACCTTTTTGTAATTGCCAATTAGTAATTCCACATAATTTCTTTTGGATTTGCTATACAAATAATATGATATTTAAGGGGTGTTTTTAAATCTCCTTACATTGTTGGAAATTGTGCTTATTCTGTTATGGACTCATAATTCACTATTTAGCTGAAAAATGCTGGTCTCTTGAAATTTATGTTAGTGAAACAAGTCATCGTCAATACTGAAAGATGAACTCTTCTACTTCTTATGCAAGAGAGAATGAAGTGAGAAAACACAGGGTTAAGGAGAAATGAGTATCAAAATACAAAGTGAGAAATAGTGGAACTTTTAAAAATGTGTTGCATTTTTATGGCTTTGGAATTTTACTACAACAAAGAAATAAATTCTGGTTTATGTGTTATTCTGTGTCATCTGAGTCTGTTTCAAACTTTCCAGTTCCAACAGCACCATTGTATATTTTTTCCTTGCTCTTTCCCTCTAACTTGATCATATACTCTCAGGGAAAAAAAAAATCAACAGCAACTGAACTGCCTTTTGAAGACATTCTCCTTTAATGGCTCACTGGCATGATGCTTTGGGCACTCACCTGAGCACATACCTCTGTGGAATGAACTAGCCTCAACTCTAATGTGTGTTTGAATGAAAAAAGCTTATTTTCAGCCTTTTCCTTATGGTTATAGAAATATTTTCTTTTGGGTCAAAATTATTATTTTTGGCCTGAAATATGTACCCTATATTTGTTAATGGTTTACTCTATTATTAATGTTGTCAAGAGGACTGCTTGATTTTTTTCTCTCCTGTGCATGACCTAAATAAACCATATTTATTTGCTTGATTTTTGGACAACTCTTAACTGGTTTAATCATCATGATAGCATATATGTATATGTGTTTTTCATCTTAATTATTCTCATTCAAATAATGGTAGCATGATTTTATCAAAATAGGTCTAGTTAAATAGAAATTTTAATGAAAATTAAACTTTCCTGTGTGAAAAGTGAAACAAATCAATTTAAGAACACAGCTTGAAATTTGTTATGCTATCCTTCAAAATTATTAAGTTCAAGTAATATTTCATAAAATGTAGAGAAATTTTAAATGGACTTAAGTCTTCTGTAACCAGAATGTAAGAAGCCTTTTCTTTGTTACTTTATGAGAAATTCAGTAGGGGATTTTGTTGAGATTCAGAAAAAAATGTCATTTTCTAAACCTGCATTGTAAATAATTGTTGTTTTTTCTTGGCAAATTGATATTATAGTTTGTATCAACATGAGCTTACTTTTGCTTACATCTCATCACATTTTTACAATCTATCCTAGTCCTAGGGGAATACCATTCACTCAAAAGTGTACTTCACGTATAACTCATCCTTAAGGACAGTCAACAGGGAGAATATCTTTTATCTCTGCATCTCCATCAGAGAGCAAACTTTATACATAGCAGGTGTTCACTAACAGCAATGATTGAAGGAGATAAAGGCCTTTATGCTGTTGAAATTGGAATTTAAAGCAGTTTAGCTACATTGTATACATATGGTAATGCATTTTTAAACAGTTTTACCAGCAGCCCTTACTTGTGCTTTGAGTAAAGGCCAAGAATGGTAGAATCGTACAAATAACTATTTAACACAAAGATTAATTTTTTACCTTTTATCTCAGTAATAGTGTTGGGCTTCTTATCGATTTAACTTTAAAAATTTTTGTTTTCTTTGTGTTTTTGCTTTTTCAACGTAGGGTCTCACTCTAGCCCAGGCTGGAACTTACTCTGTAGTCCCATTCTGGCCTTGAACTCATGGTAATCCTCTTCCCTCTGCCTCCTGAGTGCTGGAATTAAAGGCATATACTGCCATACATGGCAGATTGATTTAACTTTCATGTTTATACCCTATGAAAATATTCTGTTTGCCTAAATAAGATAGATAGTTAAATATTTCAAATTACTGCTATCAAATATTGTTAACTTTACAAAGTGGCAAAAATAAATGTGTTCACCTTCAATTACTGTTTTGATCTATGTCCAAAATCACATAAACTTCAGTAGTTTTATATGCATGCATCTCCTTAATTTGACAGAAATATAGTGAAATGTCATTTGTTCTATATTCTTATTACCAGGCACTATTAACCATGGGCTGGCTCAATCAAGAATAAAGATTGTATATACTCTGTTATGTAGTGATAACACGTAATGATATACTCATTGTAGATAAATTATTCTGAATGTGTCTTTATTGCGATTGAAGTATATTATGTTAACAGATCTGAAGCCTTCCTTTTCTTATGCACTTTTCCCAGATGGTGGCAGGAGAGTAATTTGAGAACCAATCTAAAGAGCTGTCAGGTAGATTAGCTGTACTTGGAATATATATGTATGTTTGAGTAATGTGTGTGTGTGTGTGTGTGTATATATATATATATATAGTGCTTCACAGATGTTACAGATTATCAGTACCATAGTATGTGAAAAATTCTGCATTATTAAGATCAAATGTAAGTTAAAGTTTCTCAAATTTTCATGTTCCCAGTAATTTTATTTAAAATTCCAAACTAAAACTAATATTGTGTTACATGAATTAAGGCAGTGAAGCGATCCCTTTACTTTTATTTTTCTTAAAAACTCACTGAAGCTAGACATGCTGGCCCATGCCTTTAATCCCAGTACTCAGAAAGGATGCTGAGATAGGAGGATCACAGTGAGTTCTAGTCTAGCCTAGAGCTATATAGAAAGAGTTCCAGGTCAGCCTCAGCTAGAGTGAGACCCTACCATGAAAAAATTATATAAAATTTTTAGAAACTGCTAAGTTAAATTTGAACTGGTATTACCTGAAGGCAATATCTCTTTTCTTGTTTAGGTCTTTTGTCTCCCTAAAATTTAAATTTTAAATTATCTTGTTTGTTCAGTTTTATATTTATAACACTCTGATATTCATTCAATAAATATTTCCTAATTGCCTACTGTGATCCTAGGCAGTATTCATTCATTCGACTCACAAGCGGATAAATGTCTCTGCCATTAGGGCCTTCACAATGTCCCTACACAGACTCAGGACACTAATTGTAGTGAGTATTCTGTATCTGTTGGAGATTTCCTGCCAGGTAGCCTTTGCAAACCCAATGTTTTTTTTTCAGATTTTACCTATGTCCTTACTTGTTTGCAACATCTCTACAAAGAATGTAGCCATCATATCCCTCTCATGCAAATGCTCAGCTTACTGTAACAGTCTTTCTGGCCCTTCTTAATTTTAGTAGGGTTAGAATAATTTATGAACTTGGTGCCTTTTGACAAAAATGAATAAGCTTAACATATTTATTAGTATAATCACCATCACCTAACAAGTAGAATTAAATCTGTACATGTGCTATCTTCCTGAGATTTAGTTGTTTATTTTGCATTCATTACAGTATTGATTATGGCATTACCCTGCAGAGTCATTGGCCAATCATGTACTTTATTTTTTTATAGCTGTCTTAAACCAGATTGTTATGACAAAATAATACCTAGTTCACACAATTATCCACAAATATTATACTACGTAAAACTGAAAAAGTTAGTGTAATTTTTAGTTTTGAACGTAAGTTGCACATTATGATTTCTGCAACAATATTTTATTTAGCCCCAAAATTTAATGAGTTCTTCCAAAATTATGAACTTACTTGACACCTACTATGCTGTTTTACATTACAACTCAAAAGGCACTTGTTTTATTCCTAGTTTTGATGAGGTATAATATTTTTTCTATTTTTTATAAAACAAATAATAGTGTTGCATTTAAGGTGTGCCTTCATCTTATTAGCTAGAAGATGAGAATATTAAAAAAATACAGTCAAGAAATAATTCCAAGCGATACATTAAATAAAACATAATTATTTTGCCATCAGTGAGTTTCGGGGGGGCACCATATGGTAACTTTTCATTACATTTAATATAGTTCTGTAAAGAAGGCAGATCAAACCCTATGGGAATGTATGAGTGACATTTTCTGGTGTAACCATAGTATACTGTATGTAAGTAAGTTTGTAATCCAGTTTAAAAAGCTAGAGATAGAAAACAAAAAAATTCTAATTGTGAAGTGCCCAGAGGTTCTGTCAGTCAATAAGTCTCTTTACTGTCTTGGAATTGGTTGCTAGCTGTGTCTGTGGGTACAGTTCCTCTCAGCACTCAGTGCCAGAGTCAGGTTCACATTGCTGGTAAAAATCACTCAACCAAGGCATCTTGTGGAAAAAAGGTTTATTTTGGTTTACAGACTTGAGGAGAAGCTCCATGGCAAGGGAAAACGATGGCATGAGCAGAGGATGGACATCACCCCCTGGCCCTTATAAGTTGGACAACAGGAACAGGAGAGTGTGCCAAACACTGGAAAGGGGAAGCTGGCTATACCACCCATAAACCTGCCCCCCAAAATACACTCCCTCCTGGAGGTGTTAATTCCCAACTCTCCATCAGCTGGGAATCTAGCACCTAAATTTATGCGGGAGACCGGAATCAAACCACCACACTCTCAAATTCATAAGCGGAAATTAATTCTCAGACTGATCATTATGTTTATTTTGATCAGTTATGTATGACACTTTTTTATTTTCAATTGACAATTATTTGTCACTATTGTGACTAGGTTTGAATGTAATATTTTGATCTAGATATTCTTTGTAAAGTCATTCAAGCTAATTAACATAACTGTGAAATTCCAAATCCTTTATTTTGTGGTGAGATCATTAAAGATCTGTTCCTTTAGCAATTTTGAAATATTCAGTATGTTATTAAATATGGTCACGAGTCAAAACAATGGTTTCTACAGCATATTCTTCTAGTCTCATTTTACTTTTTAACCTTTCATCAATATCTCCCCTCTCCTCATCCTTACTTCTTACCCTCAACTTTTGACAATCACCTTTCTTGCTGTTTATATGAGATCAATTATTTGAATTTTACACATGTCATCATTATTGATCATTCTCTGCATGTCTTATTCAATTTATTACAATGCCTTCCCACTATTTCTATGTCACAAATGACAAACCTTCGTTACTTAATGCTGTATTGTAGTTACTGTTTGTATGTACAATGCTTTCTTTATACCATCAAATTCTGGTGGTATTAATTTCATCACTTGGGTGTTGTGCATAATGCTGAGTGAATATGAGAATACATACAGTTTTTTTCATATATTGGATCACCTTCTTTTGAATTGCTTGATCCTATGATCATTCTTATTTCAGTGTTTTGGGGGACTATCATACTCTTTTCCAGGCTTTACTAATGTGACATTTAATTTTTATATTTTAGGGGGCTTTTCATTGTCAATATGATACAATCTATTTTAGTAAGATCTGTGCATATAAGTAGAAATACACAGTTTAGTTTAAAGTCAACCTTTTCTTGGCTCTTCGTTCATTTCTTTTATTGAGAATTACTTTCATGTGGCAGCATCAAGTAGCATGTAGGAATCATAACAATAAACAATTAGACTTTCATAACCACTGAGTCCAAATCCAGATCAGTAAGTTTCTGGTGTTTCTATTGACATTTACAGATGATATACTTATTGATAGTGCTTGATATTAATTTTTGACATTAAGTTTGAATTTTGTCAGGGTAAGATATGTAAACAAGTGCAATAAAGTGAAGTGGAAGATAATATAAAGGTTTAGATAAGGTGTTGGTTTTTGTAAAGAACAGGTAAGCACCTTAGGTATTACACGTTGCTTTAAAGAATGACTTTTTTTATGCTTCTCTTAGCGGCAAGCAAAAGCTTTCCCATCTTTACATATTTTGAAAAAAATGGACTGAACCCAGATTTTTTAAACTTAAAAAAAATTATTTAAGACAGAGAGAAGGGGGCGGGAGGTAGAGAATGGGCATGCCAGGGTTTCTAGCCACTGCAAACAAACTCTAGATACATGTATCACCCTGTGCATCTGGCTCACATAGGGCCTGGGGAATCGAACCAGGGTCCTTAGACTTCGCAGGCAAATGCCTTAACTGCTAAGCCATATCTCCAGCCTTGAACCCAGATTTTTGATTATGTTATTTTGTAGACATGGCATAGTATCTTCATATGTCCCTGGTTTTTATAATATGCATCTCATGATTACTAGTTGGGGTAGTTTGAATGTGATAGTGTAAATGTATGGCCTCATAGATTCAGGTAGTTTATTAAAGTTTAGTTTACAGCTTTAGCTCCTAGCAGGCAGACTCCTGTTGGTTTGGGGGGTTGCATGTGACTGAAGGTGGATCTGAATTCCAGCCTAAGATATGTAAAGAGTTGTGAGCTCTGGACGGTCCTGCTTTCTGTAGTTTGGTTCTTGTTTGCTTGTGGTGTTGGCTGGCGGTAGTCTTTCTCTGCGTTGATCTGTGAAAGGGGGTCAGCCTCTTCTATCATTATGGAACTTCTGTATCTGTAAGCTGAAATAAACCCTTCCTCCCCTATCAGCTGTGTCTAGGTTGGACGTTCATCCCAGGTGGAGCTGATTACACTAGTCATTTAGAATTTACCATATGTGGGTGGTAAATGTTATCCATTTTTGTACAAATGGTCTACACTGATCTATATATTCCCTACCCAAGAGAATTTTAAATTGCACTACCCCCTCTTTAGAAAACTGTTCTTTCATGTTTTTTGCTCATGTTTCTCTTAAATTCATCAGAGTATATATTACTAATTTTAATTACTTCCTGGTTTTAAGTCCTTCTCAATTTATCTATGCCATCCTTCACTGAATAATTATCATATTGATTTTACTAAATCTATCAAGTTTTTGCCTTATAATTAATGTTTTTTATGTCTTGTTTCAGAAATACTATTTTTACTTGTAGGCATCAAAAAGTTGCCTTATTTTTTTCATCTTCTATCACTTTTGAAATGGTAAATGTTCACATTTAACTTCTTAATCTCCCCCAAATTAAATCTGTATATGATATGATAAGGAGCCAATTTTATTTTCTGTCATACTCAAAGACCTTTTCTCTCTCATATAGTAAGTCAACACCAATTTATTTTTAGTTTTTGATCTTTCATTTATAATATGAAAAGCATTCCTATATACAACCATGTGTTTCTGAACTCTATTTGCTTGGGCTAATGCCTCGTTTTGTAGTATATTTTAACACAGCCATGTATTACTTAGTGATAGATATGTATTCGTCATTGCCCCATGTTCCAACATCATAGAGTGTACATTAAAAAACAACTCTAAAACAGCTGTGATATCTAAGGTAGTAAGTTCTTATCATTATCACTGTGGAAGACCAGGTGTTATTCAACATCTGACTATGTTTTGTAGAGTTGATTATGCTACTTTTAATTTTCAAATTTTATTCAAAATTATAAGCCATTTTATAGCATGGCTTTTAACATATATTTGTGAGTTTTGTTAAAGAAAAAAAATCTACCATTTCTAGAATGACTTAGGGAAAAGTATAATTCATGAAAATAACTATGGAAGACATAATTCAATATCAAATTAGTTAGTGATTTAGGCTTCTACATTTTAGAAAGAGTTCTGTATCTTTGTTGTTATGCAGAAAGGAAAAATAATAATGGGAGAAAGATTAACAGAAGGAAAGTGATGACAAGGGATTTTCACTTCAGTAAGTTTTTAGGATTAAGAGAAATATGGACAACAATTGCTAGAATATAAAAATAAAAATAGGAGTATAATCTTCCTTAGTGTTTATGACTTTGCTTTAACTAGTGTTATGGTTAGATAAAGTAAACATTTTGGGTTATGATCTGTAGTATCCTAAGGGTTTTAAATTCCACAGAAACTCAGAAGGAGTAACCATGGCATTATTCATGGCTCTGATTTAATCATTTTCAATTGACCATTCATGTCACTAGAGTGTCACTGGAACAAAGGTTTATTTAGCTTAAAAGACTTTGAAAATAATTATAAAAATTACTGACACATCTAACTGGTCAGTAAAGTTAGCATATGATACCTTTCAAGCTTTTCACTGCCTCTATCACACAATACTAATCAAATACAGTATTCTTCCCTGTTCTATCCTCAGACGTAGAATCTATTCAACTTCCATGTCTGCGTTATCAATCAGTTTGTGGGCTGGTCAGAATTCTCTTACTATCTATGTGCTACTAAATCCTACAGATTTTTGGACGTTTAGTACACAACATATTTTAGCTTAAGAAGGTATGTGAAAGAGAATAAATATTTCTGATTTAAAGCAGAAGATACTAGGAATGTTTAAGTAGGAAATGTGGCTGGGAAATAGAAATTAAAATAAACATTCAAATAATAACCCTTACACTGTGTTGAAAGAGGCAGTTTTTGTTATCAATTTGTCAATAATATTAAGGCTTATGAAGTTTATTAAGTGTGTATTAGAGAGGCAATTGAAATCAGGTATGTTTTCCGCTGCGAATCTCAAGACACAACTAATTTTTTCCTATAAATTATAAAATTTAGTAATTAAACACTTTAAACCTTCCATATTGATGAAATTAGAGGAAATGAAATCTGACACTCCTGGAAATAAATCTAATTCTCTCTGATATATCCTAGGTTTTGTCCAACAATGATATTTAAATTTCTTAAAATTAAAAAAGTAAAATATTTTCGTATGTATTTCACCATTCACAGCAATCTTTATACAACAATAAAGCAATGAATGCATTAACCACTTTCTACATTAGAGGATGAATATGTTGTGTATTCTATAAAGTCATCACCTAATTGTGACATAAATGCAAGGTTAATTTCCAAAGTGCTGACAATTACTTATCTCTACTGATAGGACAACTCCAATGTGATGCTGGGGCAGGACTCACTTAGGACTCCATTTCAAGGTTGACCTGAAAGGCCCGTGGGAGATCTGGAAGAAGAAGGTAAATGTTCTTTTGGCAATAATTCTCTTTTGTTCCCTGTGATTACTTCTGTTTTTCAAATGTTTATTTTAGATTTTTCAGATTTCGGTTAAGCATCTTTGCCAAATATTTATCGGTTTCCAGTCATCTCCAGAGACCTGTTGGTCTCTAGCACTAGGAATATTTATCACTGTTTATGCTACTGGGCCTCCCATTTCCTTCTTGCTGTGCTCTCTACTTCTAAGCTTGGTTAGATTTTAAATGTGGGCATAGATAAATGCAACAATATGAAATTGGTTTCAAAATATTAAAAGGAACTGATTATGAAAGAAAAACACTTGGAATATTTTGTTACTATTAGGCTAGCCTCTTATAAGCTGTACTTCTCAGTTTTATTATCATCATATAAATATTATTATCATTAGTATTATTTTGCAGTACTGGGGATTAGACCTAAGAACTAGGCAAGTGAACTCCACCTGAGCTATTTGCCCAACTTATTGTTATCTCTAAGTGCATTTTATATTAAGGTGCTAGAAGACCTGTAGTTGTTAAGATAATAATGAAGTAAAAATACACCAGTAACATTTTTCTCTTTCTTTTAAAATATTTATTTATTTATGAGTAAAAGCACAAGATAACATAAATATGGATAAATATGGGTACATCAGTATCTCTTGCCACTGAAAACAAACCCCAGATACATGCATGCTTTTTCAATCTGTCTTTACATGGGTCCTAGGGAATGGGACCTCGGTTGGCATGATCTGCAAGCATAACACATTAGCCACTAAGCTGTTTCCACAGATCTATTATTTTTCTCTTTTAAAGTTGAACTTTCTTATAAATGTTTTCTTGCCCAGTGTTCCAGATGTTTGGGAAACACTCATTTTCTTTTTCTTGTCACACATCTAAACCTCATTGTTTTTCTTACTGTTCACAATAACAGCATACAAATATTCTCAACACCTAATGTTTATATAAAATTAGTTCTTTGGTCTTGGTACTAAACTGTGACATTATTCAAGTAATATATCATAATCTATCCCAATCTATAGTGATGTAATTATCATGAACAAAGAAATACAAAAAATGTGGGTATGGAGTGATGGTATTCCAGAAAGTTTGAATAATTCCTTTTCTTAATCATTACCCCAAATGAAAGGGCACTTATGCTGCCTTGGCTTTTTTGAAATTCTTTCTCTTGAGGTTACAGGACATTGCTCATGTGACAGAGTTCACATGGCAGCAATGAATTGTTTTGCCCGTTCCTAAAGCTTTTGTAAGACAGAGGCTCCCTAAGTTTATATGTGCTTTATTTATACTCAAATGTTTTCTGAGTATTTAAATCTTATTTATCTATGGTTTAGCTGTCATTTTGCTTATTATTTTTCCAGATACATGAACTAAATGTTTCTACATTTACTGAGCATCTTAATATTTTCAAAGCACTTTTGCAGCTTTTGACTTCATTCTTTTTTATTGTACCATGTTAAATAAGATTCACATTACTATCTGTGTTCATTATTTCCTTGTTGCTGTGACCAAATATCTGGTATAAAACAAAAAAGAAGGAAGGGTTTGTTTCAGCTTATATTTCAAGGCCACAGTCCATCATGGCAGGGAAGGCTTGGTGGCAGATGCTTGAGGCAGCTGGTCACATTCAGTCCACAGTGAGAAAGCAGAAAGCATAGAATGTTGGTCTCAGCTAGGTTAGTCTTTTGATATAGTCCTGGACCATGGCTCATGGAATGTTGTCACCCACATTACAGTGAGTCTACTGACCAACACTTACCTTATTTAGAATAGGGCATGTCCACAGATTTGTTTCCATGGTGATTCTAAATCCTATCATTTGGCAACCAAGATTAACCTCATCCTATTTTAGTTTGGTAAGTAAAGAAAATAAAAATCAAAGAATTAAAATTATTTAGAAAAGTAAGTTAGCTATATCTTACAGTTACTAGTAGGTATTTTTAGAACATCCAATTGTGAGGAGAGAGATATTGGTGTACTTACTATAGTTATAGTTATATTGACATATCCCATCATTGTAAAATTTTGGCTATTTAAGTTCTCATAACCCACTATTTATTTGTATATAAACAGAAAGAATTCAGATTTGTAATAATTAGGAATCACCTGATTATTAAGATTACTATGGAACCATGAAACTATTTTTAAAGATAAGGGATCTTCCCAGAAGCCACCTTAATTGCATTTGAAGTTAGTTCTCCAAACTGCTACTGGAACTTGCTAATTAGAGCTTGCTAGTTATGAGTTTTTAGTGGCAGGGTTTTTTTTTAACATTTAAAAATGAACACTAACCACATACTGGTGTAAATAATGCATATGAATAATGCCAGAGGTGCATCTTAATGGGAAAGCACATTCTGAGAAACATTTATTCTTAGACATTTATAGAATTATGACCCCTTGAGCTGGAAGTATTATGGCAAGAATAAAATGAGGACAGCCTGATTTGGGACTTAGACTGATACAAATTTGCATCCTTATAGCCATTCTAAACTTAAAATTCTTATACTCTATTACTTTACTATTTATTACTTTTATATTTAATCAAGAAACACTATCATTAATTTTGAAATTTTATTCTCAGATAGGTATGCTTGCAGTATAACTTCCCTTATGTAAACTGAATACATTATTTTAATCTAGGTAAATTGAATTACCTAACTTCAATTTCACATGATTTTATGCTAGCTGGAATTGGACAAGACTGAAATCAGCCTTGTATGTTCACTACCATATATGTATACCTTCAGTCTTATGCTATGTACTTGACCTCATCTTTGTCAATAAGTATTTTGGCTTTCTCTGTCTTCATCTTTTTAAAGCACATTCTTTCTCTATCTTTTATTATAGTTTTCTTGTGTTTCCCCCCCCCACACACACACTCTACTTATCTTGTCTTTGTCTGCATAATGTCTGAGTTAAATAATAATTTGCATCATTCCACCATTACTAGTTCAGATGAGGATATATATGCCACTCAGCTATTTTTTGTCTATAGCCTTGCATATACTAGTATCTCAAGTAATATTTACTGCATATATATGACTGCTTTGTGCTTTAGAACAGTGGTTTCTCTGCCAGTATTTAGTTTGAGGGTCATCTTTCAAAGGACTTCAGAAATTTTCTCCTTTTATATGGATGAAGGAGCTGGAGCAACTTTAAAATTACTTTTCAAAATTCATTGCAACTTGTGGGTCTCAATGGTTAAAGATGCTACTCTGGGTTCTGTTCTCCAGTACCCATGTAAAGTCAGATGCACAAAGTGGCACATGCAACTGGGTTCATTTGCAAGAGGACGTGGCACACCTATATATTCACTCGTTCTCTTTGTGTGTGCGTCTGTGTATGTTTCACTACCGCTCTTTCTCTTCAGTTAATACAAATTAAAAAAATACTTTATTATGCCTTGCACTTTGGCAATGACTGAATTCAGGAAGTAGATGATTCCATGGGTCCCAGAGTGTAGGCTGTAACAGAGACACCATGATGATCTTCCTGCTTCTTTTCTCCTAGTTTTCTCACCACTATTTTCCTCCCATAGTTATAGTGACTGTCATACTATGGCATAGCTGGCAGTATGCTGATTTTTTGATTTGATATTATAAGTGAAAAAAATCATCTATTTTAGATGTTTTCTTCCTACTTTCCACTATCTTTCTCTTTTTCTCTACCCCTAGCTGTCTCTACCTGTGTGTTTGTATTGATCTCTTTTTTTCTATTGCAACTTCCTAAGGAATTCTGAACCTAAACCATCCATACAAAAACACTCTGTGAGACCTGACTTATCTTTAGTAAATCTGTGAGATTTAACTTTTATTTTTCTTCTACAAAGATTGGTAATAATTTATTAAAAGGGAATAAATAAGACTATAAATATGGTACTAATTAGCTCATCCCTAAAATTATTTCTGTAAGTTTCAGCATTTTTTGTTTATACAGTGAATATGCAAACTTATTCTATACCAAATATAGGATTACTCATGGAAATGTAATAGAAATGTAGACGTATATATTGATAAGAAAGTGAGCCAAGTTGGAGTGGAACTGGAGATGTTTATATTTCATCAGTAATATTGATTTTGTAACATAGAAAGGCCAATTTTCATATCTTTTTCATTTATCATATATTATTGATATACTCACTCAGAAATGGGTAGCATTGTATGTTGGTTAGGGATCACTCCTGTTATGGATAAGCCACTTAGAGTAGTTGAAGCACGCTTACCTTTATCACATGTAGGCATGTAGAATCCATTCTCCCCGTTTTCTCTGGTTCTCCTTCATTGTCTTTTTGAAGTCATAAATAATATAGTTGACAGAAGGTTCTAGATGTGTATACATTGATATTTGGAGTGCTATCTTTTGAAGTGTTGAATTCACTAGAAAAAGTTACACATTTGGTTTCCTGGAGAAAAAAAAAATGTGAATGTGTTTCAGCACATAATGCAGCAACATTGTTTTTATAAATCTTCACATTAAACTATCATTCCAAATCTCATTCCTATTGATGTGATGATAGTATCTGGGCAAAAATACTGTCTCATGTGAAAAAAGTATGAAAACGGAACTTGTTCCTATAAAAATAGAGTTTACATTTATAATTTTAAATTTGTGCCTTGGAACTATGCAATAGTAAAAATTTTTGATACCATTATACAAAATAGCAAAATATGGACTTTAACTGTCCCGCTTTTCAGTTCAACTGAACATTAAGTACCTTTTTAATGGTCTTATTTGCTGGGAAGAGCACCATTACAATAATCTGCTTTTTACAGCCCATATCCAATATGAACTAGCATCACTTATTACAAAGTTTGTGCTTTGGGAGACATTTTCACAGCCTCTAACAGTCCTACCCCACATTTCTTGGAATTAGTATTTAATGATATCATTTTGCAAAATGAGTTGTTGCTCAAACTTACTGATTGTTTTGTGGTAAAATTCTAATCCAGCAGCACTATTGAAAATGCCATACAAATTTGTAAGGGAAGGTCCATTGAAACTACCATTGCATTAGTAATTGTATGAAAATTTGAGAGAAGAGAGAACATGTAGCTTAGGTATGTCAGGGATTTTTTTTTCTCCTTTATATGGTATCCAAGGAGGGACTATGAAGCCTCATTTTTAATTGTTGGCGGTTCGAATTTTTGCTATTGTCTGTAGAAGACTAATGCTATAAATTTATGTAAAATATAGTCTAATATCTCCGAGGTGTCAGCCTTATTGAGGTGTTTATGTGCTGAACTCACTTACACCTGGTATTCTAACTGCAAAACCTTTGAGATCCTGAGAGAAGATTTGTCTTCACTGTGGCTTGCTTAGTCCAGACTCACATTCGCACTGTGGCTCATCCTTATTGCGATGCTCTAGCTGAAACTCACGTCACCCTAGGTCTAATATAGATTGACGCCTCGGCCTGAAGACTGATTGGAACTTCTGTGTTGGAGTTGCTAATGTTCACTGAACCATTTTATTGAAGATAAAGTAAATAAAATAGATTGCCATATGAGAATTCTCTGAAATCAAATGGGATAATTCATCAGGTTTAAGCCCATGAAGAAGGTTAGGAATTGAAGCAATACCTTTTGTTCAGTATATGTTGGGATAAATATCTCCATTAATATTTGACTAAAAATGCATATTTTATCAGTACATTTAAAAGCTAGACATAATTTATTAATTTTGTGGAGTTTTGTTCAAAATCATGGGTCATCTGTACTATAGAATTGTGAATATAAACTTTGTGATTTCCTAATTTTGAAGAATTTTTTGTTTTTCTAACATTTCACTGTATTAAGGTGAGCTATGAACCTCACCCATATTGAAGGATGATCCTAATTTTCAGTCTTCTATTTATTAATCAAGATTCTGTGTTCACATTAGGACAACCTCTTTAGAAAATGGGTTGAGGAGGTTTTTTTTCTCTTTCTTGAGGAAATGTGTTAGTTTTAGAAAATACATTAATAGGAAACATGTGTTTTTGCTTATTTTAACACCTGATATTATTTTGGAATATATTAGAGTGATCTTAGTCTTTTAAATCATACCAAATGATGTCAGTAGCACATTTTAGCATGATAACATATATTGACATATTAAGTTGAAAATTACAAAGATATAATTCTTTTAACTTTTTGGTTTTTATCTATTTGAAAGAGAGATAGAAACAGATAGAGAGGAGGAGAATGGGTGTGCCAGGGCCTCAAGCCACTGCAAACAAACTCCAGACACATGCACCACCTTGTGCATCTGGCTTATATGGGTCCTGGTGAAACAAACCTGGATTCTTTGGCTTTGTAGGCAAGTACCTTAATTGCTAAGCCATCTCTTCAGCACCAAGATCTAATATATTTAAGGAAGATATTTTGAAAGTCTTAGATGCAAAACAATGAATATATCTATTTGATTCCCTGGGTCTGAGTAAAGGAAACACATAAAAATTATCAATATTTTTTCTTTTTCTTTATTTATATGAGTGTAGTATTTGTGGTGTCTGTGGCACATGTAAGGTAAGTGTGATTGTATATGTGCACATATATGTGAGTATGCCCCATGTAGCCAGAGGAGGACATCAGGTGTCCTCTATCTCCCTTCTGCCTTATTTTCTATAGGTAGAATCTCTTAGTGAAGCTAAAACTCTCTGGTTTTGAGCTAGACTCGCTGTCCAGTTTGTCCTAATGATCCTCCTGTCTTTGTTTTCTCAGCACAAGGTAAACAATAGGTATACAAGGTATACAGGTACACATAGACCCACTTTTTTAATATGCATGCTAGGGATTAAACCCAAGACTCCATGCTTGTGCAACAGGCTTTCTTATCTACTGAGTCTTCTCTCCAGCGCCCATCAAAGATATTTTGCTAGAAAGTTTCTTAATTGGTATTTGAAGACATTATTTTTCTGCAAATTTATTAAAATGCTGTTACACTAAAATATTGCCTAAATTTTATGTTATTTTATTTTTCAAATTCAGGATTAATTTAGTTTTTTGCTCATCTTAAGTGTGTACAATTAAGTTACACATTTTTTGCCTAGACTATCCACACATTCATTGATGGATCCTAACTAAACAGAGCCAATCATAATAATTCTGTACCTTGTAGTTAACTGGATTCCTTATGCCTGTTAAGTTAATAAATTTGCAAATGGTAAATAATTTTACTAAGTTTTTATAAAAATAAATTTAGTATTTTGTTAGTTTACTTTACCTGGAGGTCTTCTTACATCTTGACTAACTTGAGGCAATGACTATATTTTACACTTAATATTTTTGTGATTTAGACATTTTTGTCATTTAGTAATAAATGTTCTTACTAATGCCATCATTTTAATTTTTGAAGAGTTGGACACTAAATAAAGTTTTACTTTGTAAGACTGTGTGTTTGCATAATGCAGGCTATATGTAGAGAAGTGGGTTGAGCAGCCTAACAGGGAAAGTAGATGAGAGTGCTCCCGAGAATTTAGAAGGGTTTTTCAAGGAATAGTAAAGTGGCTACTGTGCCCTTTGTCATGAAAAGAATAAAACTGATGAACCTCATAGTACCATTTCCACTTTCATATTGGTGCATAAATATTCCTTTCTGCTATAGTTCATGTTCTTGCACTATAAAATCAGCAATTAGATATGGATCCTTATGTTTCCTATTATCACAACGGAATAGCCAACATAACCATGAGCAGGGAACCTGGTTAAATAAATTCTAATATGTCTACCAATGGAATAAATAATATTTAAGTCAGACCTGATTTCATTAAAATTGATTTGGCTCATTCATACGAAAACTACTACACACCAAAATATTATCAGTGGTAATTTTGGGGTGAAGGTGTTTAATTTCTTATTTATTAATTTAAAGATTTTTTGTATCAGTTAAGTCTTGTTTAGTGAATGTGCACATATAAGAAACAAGTTTTAATTCTCTGGCTCAAATATAATTTTCTCTGCATACAATTAACTAGTTGTACCATTACTCATACATTCCTCACAATAGAGATTCAGTATGTCCTTGCTTACATTTCTGCTCTGAGTTTTAACAGCTCTAGAGACAATGATAATGTGGAACTCATGGGTCAAGAGTCTTTAGAAATTGGAATTTTCAGCCTTGGTGGGCTTTATCAACCATTGATATCTGTACACTTTTCAAAAACCATTTAGATGTTAGCAATTGAATAGCTGGTCATTTATAAATCTCATTGTAAATATGAAAAGCACTGCTTCCATTATATAATAGAAGGTGGAATTATTTCTGAGATAGTCACATTAGGCCAAGTATCTCTTAACCCCATATAACATAAATCCCTTTTCTCTTTGCATGAGGTCAACAACTATTTTTAAACAAATATATTGTAATTTTAGTAATGTTAAAGCAAATTCTTAGGTATATGTTTTATTATATGTAACTTTAAGAATAAATATAGTATGAACTAGTCATATAATTGTCCTACTTGTAACCATAACCATAAATATGGCCAATGGTTCAATATGACTCATTAATTTTGCTGTTCTTCAGATAGTTTAAGTATGCACAATTTTGAAGCAAAAGTAAAAATATTACTTTGATATATATTGTCACTCAATTGCTAGAAACTTATATATTAAAAACTTATGTACTATTTATGTCAAAGTAAAGTAAGTTAGATCTAGCCAGGGGAATTTTTTTCATGAAAGTATAGAAAAAATGCCTGTTAAGAACCCAAAAACTTGTGGCAGGGTGATGGAGATGGATGCAGATGATACTCAAATTGCACCAAAGCAGAAATCCGGGAGCTGCTGAGAGTTCATCATTAAAGTAGACCTAAAACACACCCACCAAGGCACAGGGAACTTTGCAGAAGTGGGGGCGGAAAGAAGGTAAGAGCCACAGAGTGGAAGGGAATGTCCAGAAGCATTTTCTCACCCCCATACAATGACTGAATGTTGCTCTCACAACCCATAACCCACAACTCCATGGTGAATACCAGCCATCCCACTAGTTAGGGCCCTCAGTGGAGTGGGGCCAGGGAGGAAGGGAATGATGTACCAACACATGATATGTCCATACAAAGTTTCAACTTAATAAAAAAAAAAGTTAAAATTTTTTTAAAAGCCTGGCAAGTTACATTAGATATGTCATGTCTTACATGTGTAATATTAATGCATATGTATGCATGCTTGTACATGCATGTACATATGTGTGTGTGCACATGTGGAGGCCACAGAAAGACATTTGGTGTCTTCCTGAATTGATCTCAATGGTTTTTTTTTTTTTTTGTTGTTTTTTGTTTTTTTTGGATTTTCGAGGTAGGGTCTCACCCTAGCCCAGGCTGACCTGGAATTCACTATGGAGTCTCAGGGTGGCCTCGAACTCACAGCGATCCTCCTACCTCTGCCTCCCGAGTGCTGGGATTAAAGGCGTGCGCCACCACGCCCGGCTTCTCAATGGTTTTTGACATAGTGTCTCCCCTGGACTGATAACTCAGCAATTCAGCTAGATTAACTACTCAGAATCCTCCTTTTTCTGCTTCCCCAGTGTTTTGATTACATGCATTCACCACCTTACTTGGCATTTACATGGGTGAGTACTAATGGAACTGCTTGTGAACTTGGATGAATGTGTTTATCTCTCTTAAGCTCAGATATATGATTCCTAACATAATGTGAATTAAACGAAATAATTCTGCAGTAGACCTCTGATATATTTTAACTATAAAAGTTTGTAATTCTATAAAATAGTATTCTGATTAGCAGTATAACTAGGAAGAGTGCTTGTTCAGGGAAAAAGAAAAAGAAAAAAAACTAGCTTTCTCTCAGAGGCTGGTCAACATATCAAAGAATGAGTATTTTCCATATTATTTAGTGTTAGCATTTGTATAAATTCTCTTGGTCTTCTGCTTTAAGACTTAAGTCAACTCACAGCAGGAACTTAAATGGTGGATATGTCCCTAATCACTACACAGTACTAGTTGAGAACCTCAATGATGTGATCAGAAGCTAAAATAAGTCTTTGAGACTGTGGTTAACATATTTTAACCCCTAATTTACTCTTACTGGATTTTAATTGTTAGATTGTGATTTTTCTTAATGATTTAACAATAATTATCGACTTCCTTCTTGCATATCATGATTTCTTAAAATAATTTTTATTTTTATTTATTTGAGAGAGGGTGTGTGTGAGAGAGAGTGGCAGAGAGAGAGAGATAGAGAGAGAGAGAATGGGCATTCCAGGGCTTCCAGCCACTGTAAACAAATTTCAGACACATGTACCACCTTGTGCATCTGGCTTATGTGGTTCCTGGGGAATTGAACTTAGGTCCTTTGGCTTTGCAGGCAAGTGCCTTAACCAATAAGCAATCTCTCCAGCCCTTAAAAAAAATAAAACTATTTAAATGCTCTTGACAGCACTTAAACTGTCAAGAACTTATAACCTATCAAACTGTGATAAGCTCATCTAAAGGAATCTGCAGAAGGTGCCAAACTTTTGAGGCCATAAGCTGTGATTTTTCTTTAGACATCAGAATATGGCAAAGGTGAAAGGATAGTCAATCCTTGAAAGATACTCTGTGGCATGAGATTGAGTTTTAGTAGCTTCGAGCCTGCCATTTTTTCTTTTTTTATTATTTTTTTGTTGACAACTTCTGTGATTGTAAACAATATTCCATGGTAGTACCTTCCTTCTTTCCACTTTCCCCTTTAAAACTCCACTTTCCATCATATCCCCTCCTCCTCTCAATCAGTCTCCCATTTTGATGTCATGATCTTTTCCTCCTATTATGATGGTCTTATGTAGGTAGTGTTAGGAACTATGAGGTCATGGATATCCAGGCCATTTTGTGTCTGGAGAAGCACATTGTAAGGAGTTCTACCCTTCTTTTGTTCTTACATTCTTTCTGCCACCTCTTCAGCAATGGACCCTGAGCCTTGGAAGGTGTGATAGAGATATTTCAGTGCAGAGCGCTCCTCTGTCTCTTCTTCTCAGCACTATGGTGCCCTGTGAGTCATCCCAAGGTCACTGCCATCTGAAAAGAGAAGGTTCTCTAACCAAAAGTAAGAGTGACATTCATATAGGGGTATAAACATTAAGAGAAGTGCTTACTGGAAAATTTGGTGAGCATAGTATATATTTAGCCAGACAGCAGTAGACGTTACATCTCTAGGGCTCATGACTACCGCTGTTGTAGGTTTTCAGTGTCAGGGATGTATTCCCTCCCATGGGGCAGGCCTTCAATCAAATTAGAGGGCAGGATTCCTCCATAACAAACATGTCACTATTGCACCTGTTGGCTCATTTGGCATGGCTGGCAAAATATAAGGCTTATAGTGTCCACTGTTGAGTATCTTCAGTGGTGATTTCTCTCTCTCCCATTGAACTGCATGCATTTTAAAGATCTGTGAAATGGACAGTTTTTAGAGAATTGTGAACATCCCTCCTAGGGTGTGTGACATCCTTCAACCTAGAATAATCAAAAAAAAAAAAAATAGAGCCCTCAATCTTGCAAAACCATGGATACCACCTGTCAGCTGTCTTCAGAGCTTAGAAGAGGACATTTCATTCAAGAGATAACACAGCCCTGTCTAACCCTAGTTGTAGTCCTAGTAAGAGAGAGAAGATGGCTCAGCCAAGCTGTGTGACTTACTGCATTGTGTATAATAATAAGTTTTAAAATGCAAAGTTTGTGATAACATTTTACACACAAATAGGTAATTAATACAATTCTGGAGAGCTGTGATAAAACTTTATTTGAAATTTTTATTGTATATGGTTGTAAAAAATACTCCACACATATAATAATGTATGACTGAAGTCAAGTACACTTACATTTATTTATTTGCAACAGAGAGATAGACACAGAGAGACAGTGAGAGAGAGAGAGAAAAAAAAGCATGCATACAAGAGCCTCTTGCCGATGCACATAAACTCCAGATGCATGTGCCACTTTATCCACCTGGCTTTACATGGTTACTGGGGAATCAGAAACAACCACAGGCAATCAAGCTTTGCAAGCAAGTGGCTTTAACGATTGAATCTTCATTGCAGCTCGTACATCTAAGAAGATTTTTAAGACATGTTTCTGAAACAAGAAGCATGTATAAAAGAATACTTTGATGTTTTAAACAAAATCACCTAAGGAAGTAAATCCAGAGACCACTGGGGAATATCTGTAGAAGGCTGGTTGACCAAACATTGGAAAGCAATTGGAGCCTTCTTTCTGGCTGCTGTATACATACTATAGTCCTGATTTGTCTTCTTGAATATCATTTTTATTATTATATTTATAACATATTGTACTTTATATTCCCTGGCCCCTGTTCCTATTTCCCTGGTATTCTCCTCAGTGGGGTTATAGGAGTTACAGATTCACTGTGGAGTATTGAGGCTTCAGTCAGTCCCAGCACAGTACTGGGGGGGACTGTGCGTCTTGGTATTCCCACCTACTCAGTGGCTCTTACAATCTTTCCACCCTGCCTTCCACCATTTTCCCTGAGCCATGGCAGGCCTGTTGGCAGTCTGATTTAATGTTGAGTTCTTTGAAGCCTCTGGATTTCTGCTTTTATAGGTTTTTTCCTGATTACCGTGTCTTCCACCATCACCCTGGAGCTGGTTATAAGGCTAGCAGTAAGCAGTATTTATGGCACTGCTTCCAGTGCAAGTTCTCGTATGCCCTGGCAGATGTGGAAGACGTGGCAAGTCTCTTGGGGGCAGTCACTTATTGAAAGATCTTGACTCTCCTCAGTTTTTTCTGCTATTTTTATATTTTATTTAATTATTTATTTGACAGACAGAGAAAGGGGAAGGGAGAGAGAGAGAATGCGTGTCCCAGGGCCTCCAGCCGCTGCAAAAGAACTCCAGATGCGAATGTCCCCTTTTGCATTGGTTAAGGAGGGTCCTGGAGAATAGAACCTGGGTCCTTTGGCTTTGTAGGCAAATGCCTTAACTGCCAAGCCATCCCTCCAGCCCATCTCTGACATTTTTAAAGTAAATTCTCCAATAACAGTGAGAACAGCTTGGGTTAAAAGGTATGTGCAAAGTTATTTGAGAGATATTTGGTGTGTAAGCCCAACCTTCTCCAGAGAACAATGGGGACCTCTCTTTTAAGTATCAGTTTACTTTATATGGTATTCTGACTTGTTTTCTAGAACCAGGTATGAGTTCTCTCCTAGTAAGTGGACAGCATGTCCAATTGCAGTCACTCTTTGTTATAAACTGGTTTTCCTCTTCAAGTATCCTGAATCTTGTCACCTTTTTTTATTTGTTGTATGCCTTAGGAATCAGAAACTAGCCTCTCTCTTTCTCTAATACAGTTTTCATCTTAAATTTTTTGAAAAAAATACTTTCCTGTTTAGCTATTAGCTAGTTTTTGTCACCCATTATGCTTAGTGCTTTATAAATACATTAATTTTAATTAAGATAGAACACATAAAAGTAAAACTTTTTCAGAAAAAAATTGATGACCTATAAATAATGAAAACATCTTTTATTCTATTATTATTTCATATGTAATATCTGCAGGTTCTACCATAAATGTATTGTGTACCTTTAGAAAGTTACATGTAAAGACTTACATATAAAGGTTTAAAAATATGAGGTGAATATTTCAATGAAGGATGTCAAATACAAGTGTAACTTTATAGTGTTTATTACACTATAGTTTGTATAACAACAAATTAGTAAGTCTATGGTAAAAGTTTGAAATTTCTAACTGTTGGATATAGTTTTGGTTATCATAATGTAATGTAGGTAACTGCACTTACATGTCCCTTTAGCAAACCAGATAATAAAGACTTTAGTTTGTAAAGTCCTTTAGCATTGGTTTCTAATTTCTTACATTTAAAAATTGAATATGTAATCACTTGGAGGGTCCTCATTCCTGAAATATGAAAATATTCTTTGAATTCTTTTGTTACTATTTTTTAAATAAAATTTTGTATTAAAATTCTGTAAATTGAGCTTCAAATAAATGGTTTTTCTTCTATGAATGTTTTACTTTTAATTAAATTATATCTTTATTGACAATTTTCATGCCCCTCTATTCTTGTCCATACAAAAAGAAAAAGTGTTGAGATTAGATCTGTAAAAAATAAAAATAAAATAAAGCAAAGTAAAACAAGATTAGAAATCACTTTTTTTTCTTTTTCTTTTATTGTTTTTTTTTTTTCTGTTTTTTCGAGGTAGGGTCTCAGTCTAGCCCAGGCTGGCCTGTGATTCACTATGTAGTCTCAGGCTAGCCTCGAACTCACAGTGATCCTCCTACCTCTGCCTCCCAAGTGCTGGGATTAAAGTTGTGTGCCACTATGCCTGGCTAGAAATCACTTTTATATGTTGAAAAAATATGTATACAGTTAAGTGGAAACCTACCTCACATTTAAATATTTTGTATAATTTAACATGCCCTTATTATTGATATTTAAAAGTATTGTTTATGTCATTTGTATGAAAATAAAAAATAAAAGATGTTTGACCTCATTGACCTTTTTTTGATGTTCAGTCACTTAAATGGTTTGTAAGAAGTTTAATTACCAAATGGTATGATCATTATTCATCCCATCACTTGATATATAATGTCAACGGAATTGCCTCCCCAGAGTGTACTGTTTCACAGATCAATAGATTTACCAAGAGCTTGAAGAAGAACTTTAAACATTCATTGAAAAGAAAAAAATATATCCCTCTTGCAATGGCTTATGTAGTCATTACATCGGCTTCCTAAGTATTTTATTTACTTCTATGAATAAATCTCCCTATAGCAGTAGTTTTTAAAGTATTACATATCCTTTGTGTAAGTTAAATTATACTGTTAATCAAATTTCTTTTATTCAGATGCACTGGAAACTCAATACCATAGAAATGCAGAGATAGGGGTTGGAGAGATGGATTAGTGGTCAAGGCATTTGCCTGCAAAGCCAGGGGATTCTGATTCGACTCTCCAGGACCCACATAAGCCAGGTGCACAAGGCATACATGCCTCTGGAGTTTGTTTGCAGTGGCTGGAGGCCTTGTTGTGCCCATTCTCTCTCTCTCTCTCTCTCTCTCTCTCTCTCTCAAATAAATAGGTAAATAAATAAAATATATTCAAAAAAAGAAATGCAGAGATACTTTCTTGAATGAATTGTGCTTTAGAGGTACATCTTGAATTACTTGATTAATTTTATCTAACACATGTCTCCCAATATTTTACATAGCTCCCATTAAAATGATTCTTATAAAATATTGTTTTATGCTCTTAATCATTTATGGGAAATTCTTACAGCAAGAGATTTGAAACTAGAACAGAAATTATTCCATCTTTCCCACTAATCCCTGTGCTGATCAAATGCCACTGAAATGCAATTAATAATTTAAAAAAGATAAAATGTATTGAGTGTTTGCTCAATAAGAAGATTTCTAATCCCTTTACACATATTAGCTCATTTGGTATCACACCAACATTATGACATATAGGTGCTAATTTTCTCATTTTCACCAATGAGTTTCATAACTTCTCTAAGCACACATAACTAAAAAAAATAATAGAAGAACCTGATGTACAACCATGTATATGTGTTATAGCCACTATCCATTCTTCTCCTTATGCATGGAATAGTATTAAGGAAACAAATACAAATCAATTTTTTTGAAGCTACACCCAGGCTAATGCCATATATATGAAAGAATGAAGCCCAGTAGGGAAAACACAAAATTCTGCACCTCCATTTCCAGTGTCTGGGACTTGTAATGGATTTTTCTGGGTTCCAAAAGGCCTAGGTCATTCCACTTTTCCAACTGTACAACCTGAAACTGATCTTCTGGGAAAAACCCACCTAAAGCCAACAGTTTCCAGTGGCAGATATTCCATCACCCTGGCATCTCCAGTATCTCAGAGTTCATTGCAATGTATGATTCACCTTCACAGCTTCATACATTGGCCTTTCCCAGTCTCCTGTCACTGCCTCATATTGCTCAGCCTCACTGACTCTCTGGAAGCAAAGTGTAATCATTGATCTCCATTCTGCATCATTATTCCACAACCAGCACCACCTGCGAAGTGCTGCTCAATGCTTCCATCCATTGAATCTTGACCCTAGACAATAGAAGCATGGAGCAGCCCCAGCTAACTGACTCTGGATACAAGGGAATTCTTTCATTCTCCTTTCAAATTTTTCCCTTCCCAAGAACCAGCATTCTTACTGGTTTGAACCCTCAGTGGGCTAGATCTTGGCCCCAGGCATCACTCCTATTGTTTTAGTGGAGGGCAGTCAGTTTATCCTCAAAGGTGGTAATCTCCTGTAACTACTTGTTACAGGAGCTGTTGTCTGTAGGTGTGAGACTTGAAATTTGCATACATTATTCATGTTCCAAACTCTATAGTGTTTACAACTTTCTACTCTATATTTCCTTTCCTTCATTATATATGTGAACAAGATCAGCAAAAAAAAAAAAAAAAAAAAAGAAAAGAAAAGAAAGAAAGAAGGAAAAGAAAAATGGAAAATAAATTATTCACTCTGGGCTTTGTTATCTTTAAGTTTTCTCCTCAAAATACATTAATCCATTGCCTTTAAATTCAATTTCATTCAAGTTCTCAGGACACAGGCAGAATGAAGCCACGTTCCTCACTAGAATATTACACAAACTGCCTCTAGCCAAGTTCCTAATGCAGTCCTGATTCCCAGTTGAAATGTCATAAGCCCAGTTTCCATATTTCTTTGATTCTTCTGGTGTTTCAAATTTCTACCAGAGTGGCCCTCGAAGCTTTTATTATAGCATGTTAAGCATTCTCTGTTCAAAATTCAAGGTCCTTCTATATTCCTTATGCAAACAGTTCCAAAAATTTCCTAACTTCATGGTCAGGTTTATCAAAGCATTGAGCACACATTTCAGTACCAATTTTCTTCATTAGTTATTTTGTCATTGCTGGGTCAAAAAGAAACAGCTTATGGGAGGAAAGAGTTTATTTTAGGCTTTCCGGTTTCAAGTGGGAATTTCATCATGGCAGGGACAGCATGGCAGGAGCTGGGATCCAGCATCACATCTTTATATCAGCAGAGAAAGAGTTGATTTACTACACTGGTATAGGATACAGGACCATAAAATCTCATGGCCCACCCACAACTTCTCTAACAAGGCTACTCCTCCAGTATGGATCACAGCTTTTCCAAACAGCACCACCAGACAGGAATTACACATTTAAACACATGAAGCTCTGGTGGATATTTTACATTCAAACCACCACAGCTTTTATATTGTATACCCTTTCTCAGGTTTTAGTAAATATCACATGAAATGTGACCTTATTTACTAATGGTGCAAGTCTGTTATTTTGTGGTAACATTTGTCTCATACTTAGAGCCCTATTTATGATGATGGGCTCCCTACTATATCTGACAGGATGTCAGCTCTTGGTAGATACTTTAGTGATATATCTGCATATGACTTGATCAATATTTTTAATTGATTTCATCAGAGAATTAACATCTTTTTGGAAAGGAGGGCATTTAGGAGTGAAACAGATACTCTTATTAGTAGCTGTAATTTTTTTCCCTATAATTAATTTTCAGAAATAAAAGAAATCTGTTGATCTGTGGTTCTCTTATTTAGTTATTTATGTGACATAGAGAAGGGAGAGAAAGAGAGAGAATGAGGGAGAGAATGAGCGTGCCAGGGCCTCCAGCCACTGCAAATGAACTCCAGATGCATGTGCCAACTTATGCATCTAGCTAATGTGGGTCCTGGGGGAATCAAACCTGGATCCTTTGGCTTTGCAGGTGTATGCCTTGACTGCTAAGCCATTCCTCCAGCCCTGATCTGTGGTTCTCGTAGTGGCAGAGCAAATGTCTGAACAACAATCTAAGATCTAGATGAATGTAGTTAGGGCCAGGATGACTATTTTGAACATAGGCTCCTCTCAGCTGACTGACCGAGCAAAATAGTCCAAGGGATATCATCAAGCTTGAGTTTAGCCCAAACATCAGTAAACTGAATGCAGGCAATTAGAGAACCTCTGTGAACTGAGGGAATTGTTGAGTCAACCACCTATTCTTTGGGAATTTCCCCCCAGAATGCTTGGCTGCCACTTGTTCCTATAAAGTAATCATATGCACAGTACAGACTTTATGTGAAAATAAGTCTTCAGATATTTGAGTACAAATTTCAATGAAACCAAAATGTTCTGCATCCAAAACATTTAGAGGTAAAAGACACCACTAGGAGCATCAGTTTAATAAGAAATCACTTGCCTTATAATAATCACAGTGTGCTTGCTGCCTCTTAGAACATTAATCTTCAGATATACTTTACTGATTATCTGGAACATCTTTATAGGACAAATAGTCTTTATGATGGAGTGTCTTTGTAAAGATTATACATAATAACATTTTTATTTCACCAAATAATTTATTCTATGATAAGCAAAATTATGATAAATACTGTCATCATTTAAAATTATGTAACTTGGAATAATGATAAAAATTTCTCAGAAAAGGAGGTGTTCAACACACATCAACTATTGCATTTCAGATACTTATAATTCTATAAAATAATAACATTTTATTTTAAATTTCAAAATATCAGTGTCTTAAGCCAAAAGCTCATCTCTATTAATGATTTATAAAATTAATAGATTTCAAGTAGTATTTGAAAATAAATGCTATGCAAAGATCACAGAGAAAAGAATAAAAGTGAAATGAAATGGATAGAACAGAAATAGAATATGGTAGAGTAGAATATGATAAGGTAGCATTAAAAAGAAGAGGATATTACATAGAACATGTTGCTTCATAATTGGTACTTAATAAGCATTTGCTGAATTAGAGTAAGCTGGGACCACATTGTAACCTTGGAAAATAGCTCAGCAAGCATTTGATAATTCACTAAATTTAGGAGTGTGTTTTTTATTCAAAATATGCTCTGGCTTCCATTATTATTACCAGCTGTGTGTTTTGTTGGGCCTGGTTTCAATAGTCTCCTCTAACTACTAAGAAAATGTGTAAGATTGCTTTTTTATATCCTTTATAATGATTATATGCATGGTTATTTTGGGTAATAGTTCTCATGTACTACTGTTTTTGGAAGGAAGATAAAAGTAGTTCCATAATAAATTAAATCTTTATGCATCCCAACCTTTGCCATAGTACCCTTGCAGCATCTTTGCCAGTGTGGTCCATGTGCTTCCTTTGACTAAATTTAAGCAGATGCATGGTGGCTTTTCCTCAGACTCCAGGATTCTTAATTGTTTAACCTTCTCTTCTGGGAATTTTGTAGGAAATTCCCTAGGAATTTAATAGAGAATAGAAGGAACCTGCATATTCATTAAGCAAATAAAAGGACTTAATTTTCACAAGCACCTGTTCTACAGAATAGGACCCTAAAGGGTATAGTTTAAGTATTACCAAAGCCCACACAACTAAGAAGTCATTTCAATAGCATTTAAACTTAGTTTTCTCTTGTTCTTAAGCTTCTGTTGTTCCATCTATATGCCTATTAGTCAACCAATTTCAATTGATGGCACTATGGGACAAATGCAGATGTCAAACCTTCTTTGCATGGAGGATTGTGTCCTTGGCTAGAGTGCATTTTGTCCATTCCCACCAGTCATATATATACATAAATATATATATATATATATATATGTGTGTGTGTGTGTGTGTGTGTGTGTGTGTGTGTATTTAACTTTTACTCTCTGTAGTTTATTTTAGCAAAAGGAAAACCATGTCTTGCTGATGTAGCTCAGTGGTAGGGTACTTGCCTAATGTGTCCTGGATTCAGGTCCAAAAACTGGAAAAAAAAAATAAAAGGAAATCATGTAGTGGTTATGTTCTATAAAGCTGCTATAAACACTGAATTGCTAGTGAATATTAAATCATTGCTCCTTGGGGAAATGTAGGGGCTAGATTCCAGTGAGCATCTGGTCACAACATTTTCATTAACTAATCAACACATACTCTCTTTTTGTTTTGGGTTTCTGTTTAAAATCATACACACCCACACACGAATGTATGCATGCACACACACAAGTGATTTATTCATATTAGGTTCCTAGCCAACATTATCATAGTCATGTCTGAACAACTAGTATCTAACATATATTCTTTTTCCACAAGTCACATCCCAACTTTCTCTATGCTTAGGAACACCAAACAGTAATTTAGCACCTCATTTAAGACTATTTGAAACAGTTAAGTTTCCAAATTCAAGAACAAATATGACACTGAATATACTAAAAAAGACATTTGTTTATAGTGTATGGCTTAAACAAGAAATGAGGAATTAGGTATTAACTTAATTAGAAGTATGCATATCAGGCTACTAATATTTTCAAATATATATATATACTTTTTATTTATTGAGAGAAAGAGGGAGGTGAAGGGGGAATTGGTACACCAGGGCTTCTAGCTACTGCAAACAAACTCCAGTTGCATGCACCACCATGTGCATCTGGCTTACGTGGGTTCTGGGGAGTCAAACCTAGGTCCTTAGGCTTCACAGGTAAATGCCTTAGCTACTAAGCCATCTCTCCAGGCCAGACTACTCATTTTTAAATTAACTCTCCAACATTTAAAACTCCCCCAGCAAACAAGCACTCTTTTCCAGTCTTCCATGTTTGCAGACAAGCAAGAACCTACCCCTAATCCCTCTTTTTTTTTATAGCATTTATATATTTTTACAGTAATCTAGAAATCCATAATAATAAAGCAACTTAATTCTGTATGACTTTTCCCCATATTTCTGTTCTCCTTTACTACATTGTTACTTCTGCTTATTTTTATATCAGTACTACATTAGGGACTAATTTGTAGGGGCCTATATTATCCTGCTTTTCAGTCACTGCATCTTCTGTTGCAGAAAGGATCCATGTATCTTCAAATTATTTTAGTAATCACAGTCAGGGCCTGTGTTGAGTGGTTCAACTCAACCACATTGCAATACCTATTCTGGTAGCTGCTGGTTGATACTTGTCACTCTATCTTTGGTTGCCAGTAGGTTCCATGCAGCTTCAACATACGTTAGGATTCATTTCTAGAGTCTATAATGAATAGTTCAACCTTGTAACATCTCAAGATCTGTCCTGGTAGTGGCCTATTGCAAGTTGTGTTCTTTCTCTCTCGATTTACCATGTGATGTCTTGCTAGACTCATGCAAAATATGAATTATTTCCTTGTACATAAAAGACCTTTCTTTCCAAGCCTCACCTTAAGAAATCAAAGTATTTCCAGCTTTTGTTAAAGGATGAACAGTTGCCTAGGAAGGGAAGTTGGAAGCAAAAGCCTGGTCCTCACAAATGCCCCCAGGATCCCCTCTCAGAAAGAACTGTGTGCCTAGGGCAGCATTTATTTCCTTAAATGAACAATTCAAAATTCTAGGGTGGAAAATATGCTAGGACTATGTTGCTGGTGTTTGAACTCACAGTCAAGGAAAGCCTATCCATTCAATGTTTGGATGGGATATTCTTAGAGACTCCGTCCCCATCAAAAACAATTTGAAATTAAAGAAAGTCAAAGTCTTGCCATTCTGTGATCATGAATATATTGTAACTTTTCAGTTGTTTTCTCATTCAAAACAGTTTCCAAAGTCAGTTGTCATCCAGCAATAGGGAGATGCAGGCAGAAAGATGAAATCAAGACCAGCCTAGGTAACATAGAATGTCATATTTGTGTGAGTGAGTGAGTGTGTGTGTGTGTGTACAGAGAGAGAGAGAAAGGAGGGGAAAGAGATAGGCCAGTTTTTGCTACATAGAAAAGAGGAGAACCCATATCTATTAATAAGGAAAGAAGATTGCCGACTTCCCACCACTCGACATGCCATCTCTGCCATATCTTCCAGGGTCCAGGAGAAGCTGCAGATGAAGCTGCAACATGAACACTGCTCTCGCTGCTAGTCTGACAAACAGCTCCAGGGCAATGTTGACAGACATGGTGATCAATCAAAACCCATCAAAGCAGAAACACAAAGGCTACAGGGAACTCAACACTAAACAAGACTGCCAGCAGGCCTGCCATGGCTCAGGGAACATTATGGAAGGGATTATAAAAGCCACAGAGTAGGTAGGAATACCCTGAGGGACAGTCCTTCTCTGCTACCTTACAGGGACTGACGGAGGCCTTAATGAACCCACAGTGAATACCATAACCCAACAGAGGAGGGCCCTAGGGAAACAGGAGTAGGGATAAGGGGGATAAAGTGTATAACATGTTAGAATACATATTTAAAAAATTGAAAGGGCTATCTCAGAAATGAAAAATAATCCATTTTACTACAAAATTTCATTCTCCTCCAACAGGTTTTCTGCAACTTACTTGTCAAGATTTGGAGTGACATGATGCTTCCACTTCCCTTTTAGCAAATGTGTGTTCAAGCATGTAGGGTTGTTGTGAAGTGTACATGAGACAAAAATCAAAGCTGCTGAGCTTGTTTTCTGGATATTTTTGCTATTGTTGTTTACATGACCTTACTTTATATATTTCTCCTTTATTTCAAAATGAGTATTTTTATCCACCACCTATATGAGAAAGATAAGACTAGGTTATGTTAAACAACTAGTCTAGAGCTGCTAAGTGAAGAAAGCAAGGCTTAATCCATTGACATTTCTGTCTCTGATGGTCATACACTTTTCATACTACATGATGAATTATTTAATTATCAGATAAAATGAATACCATGGAAATATCACAGAATTTATTATATTGGTAATGTTAGTTTGGCAGTATATGTTTTACCCTATTGTATATATAAACATAAGTATACAACATACCGTATTAGGTATACCTCTTTTTTAAAAAAATTACAGACAAGTTAACAGAACAGAGAAAATATGAAAACTGTACATATTTTTACTGGTAAGGCCCATATTTTCAGCCTCGTGTTTCCGTGTATGGAGTCCAGACTCTAAGGAAAATGATTATGTTATCTTACAAAAAAATCTAATAGCACTCACTTGTGTTTGGAACTGAAGTTTATTTATTTATTTGCTTATGTGTATACAGTATATCATATGGTGTGGTGATTAATGTATGTGTGTGGCATATACACATATGTGTGTGCAGATGTACATGCTCCATGTGTACATCCCTTGGACATGCATTCAGGGGCCAGAGAATGTGGGGTACATGCCTTACTCCCCTGTCTTTTTTCTTAAGAATGGAGTCTCTCACTCAATCTAAAACTTCTTTTTTCTCTCTGCGAGCTCCAGCCATTCTCCACTCTCTATTCCTTCCCTCAGGATTGTGGTTATGGATCTGCATTACCATTCCTGGCTTTTTATGTGGATACTGGGGAATCAAACTTAGGTGATCTCAGACATCTCAGGACCTCGTGCTTGTGGGTCAAGCAGTCTTACCAGTGTAGCCATCTCCTCAGTCATGTGTGTGTGTGTGTGTGTGTGTGCGCATGTGTGTGTGTGTGTGTGTGTGTGTGTGTGTGTGTGTGTTTGAATAACAAAGAGATGGAGGGAGAGAGGAAAGAAAGATATAAAGATATTGAGGTAGATACACATTAGGCATGGTTACTCCTCAAAATTTTATATTTAAGAACAATTAATGTTTATGGCCATAAATGATGTAATGAGTTTTTTATAGTTAAAGGAATGAGGTATTTGGTGGATGTACATTATTTGATATTTTTGTTAGGTCATGTATATTATATGTCTAATTAAAAATAATTTCTGCATATATTAATTTTCATATTGTTCTTATTCCTCTATATCAAAACATGTCAATATATATGATGTTTGCCATATTTCAGCATATATGAGGCTCATTCATTAGCAGTTGTAACCACATCAAAGCCTCTCCTCATGTAACTGCAAACCATTATCAATTTTAATTTTGCAACAAATATTTTCAAAGTAAAATACTTCCTATTACTGGATGTTAAACTATAATTTGAGTATATCAGCTGGGAATAAAGTCAGCAGTGTAGCACATTGCCTTTGTGATGCTATTAAACACTGTGAAATCGTCTTTCCTTTTGGTTTTATGCACACAGAAACCCATTCTTTTTAAGGCAGAGAAGAACTGAATTTTATATCTATTATTTGAGTATAAAAGAGAGAAGGGTGGATGCATAATAGATTCATATATGACACAAATGCATCCGTTGAAAGAATGGGTGGCTGAAAGGTGTTCTTCCTAGGAAAAGGCCATCATTCTAAGCAAGAGTTACAATAATTTGTTCCCCCCCAAAGATGTGACATTGAAAATGGAGACGCCTTCCAACTTTTCACGAATTACTCATTTTTAGAAGAACTCATTCTATTCCTACTGACCATTCAGAATGTATTTCATTTCGGCATTCTTTCTTCTAAGTCAGTTTCATTTAAACAGTATGAATTGCCATCCAACTACTTATAATTTTCCTCCCAGGAACAAATGTGATCTAAAAACTCTTACATTGTGGCACTGCAGGATTTTTATTTTGATTTAGTACATTATTAGGAAATATGGGCTAAAGTGTGTGTGGATCTGAAAATTCAAACTGGAAATTGCGTGGCTGGCTTTGAGTTCTCTTACATGTTTTCCTTTAAAAAATGGAAGCAGAACTCTATAATTATTTCTTTAGAAATTCTGTCAATGCATATGCCTATCAATATTTTGGAACTAAGATTCTTTCTGTTTCACCATATGTTTGATTTTTTCCAAGCAAGAGATTGTGATTTTGGCCTCATCACAGTCTTTACACATAGAATCTGTTGTAGCAATTTTCTGTCACTAAAACCTTCTCTTCTTTAAATTTAACTTCATAAATCCTAATTCTCCCAGTACAACATTTTACTTTTACTTTTTCTTGGTAAACTTTTGATAGGTGATTCTTCACTTCTGTGGTGGTTGGAATCAAAATATTCTCCATAGACTCATGTGTCTGAATACTTTAATCCCATCTCATGATGCTGTTGTGGAAGATTGTGGAACCTTTCAGAGGTGGAGCCCTGTTGGAGGTAGTTGTGTTGGTGGGGGACAGGCCTTGAGATTTTATAAATTAGCCCCTCTTACTCTCACTTTCTGTCTCCTTCCTCTATGCTCATGTGACAATGTAACACTGAGTTCCGGTTCCTGCCATGCTTTCCCCACCATGATATCCTTCCCTCAAAAATGTAAACGGAAGTATACCCTTTCCTTCTTTAAGCTGCTTGTTTTCAGGTACTTTGGGCTCCTGATGAGAAGGTAACTGAAAAACTGATAAGCTGCATTTATAGTTAGAATTAGTTCATTCATGGCATGGTGATATTATGATTATCATGCTCAAGTAATTGGTCTCTACATATTCTTTTTGTAACTAGAATTTTAAAATATTTCATTTATTTGACAGGAGAGAGAGAGAGAGGGAGAGAGAGATAAAGAGAGTGCATATGGGCTCATCAGGGCCTCTTGCTACTGCAAACAAACTCCAGATACATGTGCCACATTATACATCTTGGTTTATGTAGGTACTTGGGAATTGAATCTGGGCAAGGAGGCTTTGCAAGCAAGGGCCTTTAACCACTGAGCAATTTCCCCAGCCATATCAATGAGAATTTAGATAAGGATTACATAGCAAGAAGTACAGTTTTACTCCTTGGTAGGAATGAACTCTTGTTCAGAAATCTGAGATAGTTTAAATGGATTATGTAGAAATATATGAGGTTAGTTCTACACATGAGAAAAAAAAAACTTGAGAAAGCATGGATGGGGAAAGTGAACATTTTTCCCAAAGCATTTCAAAATTCACGGCAAACTAGATGATTAAATCTTTACTGATGGTTGTCACTGTGGCTCCTAATGAGCAGTGACTTACTTGTTTAAGATACCATGCCACAAATCTAGGGACTTTGTATGTTCAAATACTTATCCTACAATTTCTACATGTAAACAATTCCAAAGCAAAAGATGCACATGCTCTAATGCATTAGTTTGTATAGTCTACTTATTTTATTTATACATTTATTTTTGGTTATTCTCAATTTGTAGCCAAAGCTGGACTTGAACTCAGGGCAATCCTCCTGCCATCGTTTCGCTCAGCTTCATATCTTCCTTACTCTTGACTCTTGAATGACCTTTGCGTGGGTTGGGGGAGGTTGTTCTTTTTTTTTTTTTTTTTTTGAGATAGGGTATTGTTCTAGCCTAAGTGACCTGGAATATACTATATAATCTCAGGATGGCTTCCAATTCACAATGATCGTTCTACCTACTGGCTTCCTAAATGCTGGGATTACCAGACCTTTTTTTTTTTTTTTAATAGAAATGACCAAGTTTATTTATTTATTTTTTTTATTTTTTGTTTTTTTGAGGTAGGGTCTCACTCTAGCCCAGGCTGACCTGGAATTCACTATGGAGATTCAGGGTGGCCTCGAACTCACGGCAATCCTCCTACCTCTGCCTCCCAAGTGCTGGGATTAAAGGCGTGTGCCACCACGCCTGGCTCCCAGTTTATTTTTTAACCAGGGAAAAATAGAACATGATGTTTTTTTCTTTGAGTCTGGCCATGGTAATTTTACTCAAGAAGTATCATAAGTAATTATTCCTAATCATCCACTACAGCCACTTATAAAATTGAAGAAATATTAAATATTCAGTTTTTATAAATTTGGATTCATATTAACCAGTTTAGAAGTTATGTCTTTAATAAGTAAAATGAAAAATAGTGATAATATAATTCACAGTTACTCCTAATCTGTACTAGTATTCCCTCCAATGACTTATATTATTGTCCTTCCTTAAGGGTATTGATAAATATTGGTTACTCTTTCTTGTATAATACCTGTGTTTTTTTAATTTTTATTTTGTAATACCTGTGTTTTAATAATGGCCTTTCTTTTTTGTCTCAGAGCTCAATGCCTTGCTCTTGGAAGTAATCTGACTTTAACTTTTTCTTAAGCCTCCTTGGTATTTGGTTTTATTACATTTTTAGTGTCTATACACATCAGTGATTATTTGTATGAAAATTAATTTTGTGCCCATGCTCAATAAATTAATAAGTGTGTTTATTCTTTCCCTTTGTGAGCAAAGAACTTAGCAGTGGCCAGGACACATTCTGGTATCTGTTGAGTGAACAAAGTAAAAAATAAATGAATGAATGACTAAGCAAATGAAGTGACACTAAAATTCTCATCTGAGCTGGCTGTTATTTATTAAAATTTACTATCATTTACTGAATGCTTTCCTTTAAATATTATACACAAAAAAAAAATCTACTTTTTTTTTTTTTCATTTATCAAGGTAGGATCTCACTGTAGCTCAGGCTGACCTGGAATTCACTGTGTAGTCTCAGGGTGGCCTAGAACTCTCAGTGATCCTTCTACCTTTGCCTTCTGAGTGCTGGGATTAAAGGCATGCACCCCCACACCTGGCCATAAAACTACATTTTTGACAGGTTATTTTACTTTGTTCTTTTCTTTTCTTTTCTTTTCTTTTCTTTTCTTTTCTGTTCTGTTCTGTTCTGTTCTGTTCTTAAAATTTTTCTTTATTTGAGAGAGATGGAAATAGGCAGGGGGGAGGGAGAGAGAGAGAATGGGTGTGCCAGGGCCTCCAGTCACTGGAAATGAACTCCAGATGCGTGCGCTCCCTTGTGCATCTGGCTTACATTGGTCCTGGGGAATCCAACCTGGGTCCATTGGCTTTGTAGGCAAGTGCCTTAACTACTAACCCATTTTTCCAGCCCTTACTTTCTATTTTATTTTTTATTGCATTTAATCATGGTGGTGCACTAATTTTGGAGGTTACAATTTAAATCACTTAAACTCAGAATAAAACTTCACAACTTTGACATAATTCAAAGGCAAAAAAATTAGAGGTCCATAAGTTTGAATATGTGACTGCCAGCTGTTGGTGGCATTTTTGGAAGTTGTGGAACTGTTAGGAGGTGAAGCCTTACCGAAAGAATTGAGTCAAAGGGGTGGGCCTTTAGGCTTTTAGATGTGTCCCGCCTCCTTAATTCTCTCTGGCTCTTATTCTGTCCAGATACGAGGAAGTAATGACTCCTAGCTTTTTGCTTCTGCCACTCTGAATTTTACCTCAACAGACCTTCTTTTTCATAGTGAACTGTAGTCCCATAAACTGGTTGTTAAAACAAACCTGTCCTTCCTGAAGTTGCTTTGTCAGATACTTTATTATATAGATAAGAAAGCATAATAGTACAGAAAATTTGTACCAGAAATAAGGTTATTGGCATGAGTACCTGACCATGTATTTCCAGGGGGGATATAGAAGACCTTGACGATACAACCTTGTAAAGCTCTAGAAAGTCACAGGCATAGTCCAATTGGCCATTCTTCTGAGAGTTCAGAAGATCAGAAAGAAAGTAAAAATGCAGACAATCATAACTGTGCTCTTGAAATTTCAACAAACAGCAATGATTGTATTAGGCATTGGGCTACAGGCCATTCATACTGTGTCAGACAAGTATGGCTGCATTCATGTCCTGAAATTTTGAGTGAGTTTTAATTTAATAGTAATGGGCTTGGTTGTTTGATGAAAGGAATTTAATATCAGCATAACATTCCACCTGTGGAATAGTTGTTGATGATTACATTTAGTGAATTTTATAATGAAAATTAAAAGCAGAAAGATATAAAAATTTGGCAGTTGACTAAGGAAAGAAAAGTGGATATGGTTAAAGTTGTGGACAGGGCAAAATCAAAATATATTTAAAAAAAATACAAGTGGGGCTTGAGAAATGGCTTTGTGGTTAAGGTGCTTGCCTGCAAAGCCAAAGGACCAAGGTTTAATTCCCCAGGACCCATATAAGCCAGATGCACAAGGTGGTACATGTGTCTGGAGTTCATTTCCATTGACTGGAGGCTCTGGCATGCCCATTTTCTCCCTCTCACTCACTCACTCTGTCTCTCTCTCTCTCTCTCTCTCTCTCTCTCTATCTATCTAAAATAAATAGATAATAATAAAATATTTTAAAATAATACATCTACAGTCCTCTAGGTATCTTAATCTCATATACTTAATAGGCTCCTTAAAAAGGGTTTGCAATTGTGTTTTATGTCTTATTCAGTAAGGATGAAACTCAGAATTAACTATGTCATTATGAAATACACATGCAAGTAACTGGATATCCAGCAGTTGTATCAGTAAATATGATTTTTGTGTGGAAAGTAATGCTATTATTAAAAAATGAAGTGAAGCTTATATCTAATTTTATAAATGTCTGCTACATTTGAGATAGAGAAAGAGGCAGAGAGAGAGATAGAAAATTGGCATGTCACGGTCTCTAGCTATTCCAAACAAACTCCAGAATCATGTGTCACCTTGTGCATTTGGCTTTACATTAGTACTGGGGAATTGAATTGGGGTCATTAGGTTTTGCAGGCAAGTACCTTAACTGCTAAACCATCTCGCCACCCCCATGTTTATTTTATTTATTTATTATTTGTTTTTGTATTTATTTATTTATTTATTTTGAGAGAGAGAGAGAATTGCCACCAGGGCCTCAGTAACTGCAATCGAATTACAGATGCTTGCGCCACCTAGTGGCCATATGTGACCTTGGACCTGCCTCACCTTTGTGCATCTAGCTTACCTGGTACCTGGAGATTCCAACATGAGTTCTTAGGCTTCACAGGCAAGCACCTTAACCACTAGGCAAACTCTCCAGCTCCCCATGTTTACTTGTTGACATGTGTGGTGGTTTGATTCAGGTGTCCCACATAAACTTAGGTGTTCTGAAAGCTAGGTTCACAGCTGATGGAGATTTGGGAATTAATGCCGACTGGAGGGAGTGTTTTGTTGGGTGTGGGCTTATGGGTGTTATAGTCAGTTTCCCCCAGCCAATGTTTGGCACACTCTCCTCCTGTTGTCCACCTTATGTGTGCTGGGGGCGATGTCCACCTTCTGCTCACGCCATCGTTTTCCCCTGCCATCATGGAGCTTCCCCTGGAGCCTATAAGCCAAAATAAACCTCTTTTTCCCACAAGTTGCTCTTGGTTGGGTGATTTCTACCAGCAATGAGAACCTGTCTGCAACAGGAAAGTGGTACTGAGGAGTGGGATTGCTGCTAGACACCTGGCTGTGTGGCTTTGGCCTTTTGGAGCTATTTTCAAGAGGAATGTGGAAGGACTTGAAACCTTGGCCTAAGAAATGCCTTGCAGTGCTGTAAGTACAGCTTGATGAATTATTCTTGTCAGAGTTGAAAGGCCTGAATGCAGTAAGAACTATGGTCTGTGAGCTTTAGCTTATGAAGGTGAGAAAGAGCTTTGCTTGGACTGGGCTAGCAGTTTGTGTGAGATGGACTGAATGCATTGTATTTTACATCATGTATGGATATCAGTTTATGAGGCCCAGAGGCAGAATGTGGTGGTTTGATAAACTTAGGTTTCTGAATGCTAGGTATCTAGCTGATGGGGATTTGGGAATTAACACCTATTGGAGGGAGTGTATTGCTGAGGGCAGGCTTATGGGTGTTACAGCCAGTTTCCCCATGCCAGTGTTTGGCACACTCTCCTGTTGCCAATTTATGTTGGCCAGGGGCTGATGTCCACCCGCTGCTCATGCCATCATTTTCCCTGCCATCATGGAGCTTCCCCCTAGAACCTATAAGCCAAAATAAACCTCTTTTTCCCACAATTTGCTCTTGGTTGGGTGACTTATACCAGCAATGTGAACCTGATTACAACAACATGTAATCTTTGTTGGCTCAAGGTATAGCTCAGTGGTGGAATGGTTACTTAGCATGAGCAACACAAGATCTTTGTGTTTTCCTTTGTAAAAATATTTAGTTATTTTAGACAGGGCAAGAGGGAGAAGGAGAAAGGAGAGTGAGAGAATGAGAGAGAGAGAGAGAGGGAGAGAGGGAGGGAGGGAATGGGTACACCATTGCCTCTTACCATTGTAAACAAACTCCAGATGCATGTGCCACTTTGTGCATCTGCCTTTATGTGGGCACTGGGGAATTGAACCCTAGCCTTCAGGCTTTGTAAGCAAGTCCTTTAACCCCTGAGCCATCTCTCCTGTCCAATC
Organism: Dipus sagitta; assembly: GCA_036346955.1. Classification (NCBI taxonomy): domain Eukaryota; kingdom Metazoa; phylum Chordata; class Mammalia; order Rodentia; family Dipodidae; genus Dipus; species Dipus sagitta. The sequence continues at coordinate 75,180,776 of CM070780.1, forward strand.
TCCTGGAAATGAATCCGTACCCTTTCCCATCAAAAATACAAGAAAGAAAGAAAGAAAGAAAGAAAGAAAGAAAGAAAGAAAGAAAGAAAGAAAGAAATTAAGAAGGAAAGAAAGAAAGACAGAGAGAGAGAGGAAAGAAAGAAATTAAGAAGGAAAGAAAGAAAGACAGAGAGAGAGAGGAAAGAAAGAAATTAAGAAGGAAAGAAAGAAAGACAGAGAGAGAGAGAGAGAGAGGAAAGAAAGAAAGAAAGAGAGAGAGAGAGAGAAAGAAAGAAGGAAAGAAAGAAAGAGAAAGGAAGGAAGGAAGGAAGGAGGGAGGGAGGGAAGGAAAAAGAAGGAGATTACATTTAATAAATGTTGTTTTTCTCAGTCTCAATGTTTATCTATATTTAGATGAAAATTTAAACTATAGTTATCTAACAAATTCTGATATGTGAAAAATCTCTTATATTTTCTTAAATGAGAGAAGTCTTTGCATTATTCTTTTTTGCTTATGTATCCAACGCTTTGATGCTCCCAAAGGAATTTATAATATATTTATTAGATTATCATCAATTAGTATTAATACAAGTGGTCAAGGTCCAAACTTTGTATAAAATTTATAAGAAAAAATAGATCTAAGTATAGGAATCAGCAATGCTATACAAATAATGATTTGGATTATAATTGAGTCCTATGAACTGTTCCTCTGATAAAATTTGCACCATAATTTTACTTCCATTCCCTTAGTGGACAGATGTCTTAGTATACTATAATAGGAGCAATCATTTAATAGGAAAACACATTTATTAACAACATATTAATAAGATTTTTCCATATGTATGTGGTTCCTGGCTGCCCTGGGGCCCCTGCGCACTAGTCTCCCAGGGGTGTGCAGTCAATTGCAGAGCAGGGTCTTGAGCTGCCCTGAGTGCTACAGGAAGAAACACCCTGAGACAGCTTCAGAGAACAGCTCATTTATTTGCCAGGCGAATGGGTTAATAAGCGTTTGTGAAAGAGCAGAAAGAGGTACTGGTAGGTATGGGTCATAAGAGAATTGGTTAGTTCAAAGGTCCTGCTGATGCCTAATTAGCATGTAGTGATGTCACAGTGAGCAGGAAAGGGTCACAGGGTCTGAGTAGTGGCAGGAAAAGGTTTGGGTTATAGGTAGTAGGGGGATTAACTGTGCAAAGGCTGTTGGCTGATACCTCATTAACATATAGGAACCTGCCAGGCAAGGACAAGAGGTCACAAGGCTGTGAGGAAGGTGAAACCTATGTCTTATCAGGACTTCCAGGTGTCCCTGGCTGTGGGGAGGGAGCAGCTTCACTCCTGCTGGCCTGGGCCTAGTTTATTGGGGTCTAGGTTCGCTGCAAACTGGCGGGGGTGGGGGTCCCTCCTGCTGGCCCTAAGGCCCAAGGTTATTGGTGCCTAGGCTTGCTGTGACTTGCGGGGGGTATGTGGGAAGGAGGCACCTCACTCCTGCCAGCCTGGGGACCTGACGTTATCTAGGCTTGCTGCTACCTCCTGTAGCCTGGGGTCTTTAGCTATGCCTGGCAGCTCAGGCCCGCTTTAACCCTCCATGGCCCGGGGCTCTTACCTGTGCCCAACATATATATGCATAACTTTAGAAGAAATGAAGAGCACGTTTGCAGTAAAGGCTGAGAGTCATCATTAACATGAAGCTTGATGTACAAAATACTTTTTGACCACTGTGCGGAGACATGGGTGACTTGTCCATTCAGTTGGCTGTGGAAGAAAATGTGTCACACTCTGCTCAGGCCAAGAAGGCTTTGTTCATTTTCTCCATGGAATATCATTAGTTTCATATGAAATGTCAAGTGTTTTTAGAGTAAATGCATCAAGTCCTTTTATGACATTTTCAACAGGCACATATCATATATGTAACAAATGATAAAGTCTGTATAAAGTAGCCATACTCACCTACTAAATTACCAACATATTGTGATGAGTCCCTGTTAAACCTACCGATTTGTTTACTCTCTGAATCTACATGGTGGGGATTGTGGGGGAGGAGCAGTATGAGAATTGCAAATGGAGGAGGTAAAGCTGTTTAATGAACTGAATATGGAAACATACAACATTTATTGTTAAATAATTTGGTACACAAAGCATATTAAAATGTACCTTTAGAACAAAAACATGATTTCATTTTCTTGCATCACAGAATGGACTTACAATTATGGAACAGATGTTGGTGATTTGTCCAGTTGGTAATGAATACTGTATTATAAGCATCCCATCACCATTTCTTGGGGGATTGCTCTTAATATTTAAAGGTATAACCATATAAAAGAGAACCTTGGAACTTATGTATCTTTTCTCATCTGACAATATACATCTTGGCATATAGGTACTCACTTCTCCAAAAATCAATATTTTTCAGTATTCATTTGTTTTTCTTTTCTAAGCAATTGTCTTCATTTCTGTTCTGCTAACTCTAAACAGTGATACTCTATAGAAAGGAAAGGCCAAGACTCAGATACAACATTGCAAATGAAGTTGATATAGAATAAAGACATTTTGCTTCATTTATCGTTCTGTCAATGATGCTGTTTCTTAAAGTTCTGTGGTTGTGAAACCAATCAGGACTAGTTTTAAAAGAATTGATTGTACTAAAGCTTCTACCCCTGAAAATGTAGAAATATCCATGGCAAAGTTCATAAAGTAAGTCATATTAGATTAATGAAATTGGTAGAAGTCTGTCCCTTATTTCTTTAAGAGAACAATTGAAGAATTTGGGATAACTGCGGGTTTGAACAACTGAAGTATGGAAGATAGTTTCAAGAGGAAGGTTCCTTTCTACCACAAGACAAACAGTCTATAAGCCAGGTTCATAAAAATGAAAATAGAAGGGACTGGGACTATAGCTCAGTCAGGAAAGGTAAAGTAATAGTCTTATAAGTATGAGGACCTGAGTTTGATCCCCAGAGCCCAAATAAAAATATCAGTCACGGTGGCACAAGCCATACTACTTGAACTGGTAAGACAGAGATAGGAGCTTGTTGACTAGCTATCTGGGCTAATTGATAAGCTCCAGGTGAGTGAGAGGTCCTATCTGCTAAAGAGGTGTGCAGCATTCCTAAGGATGACACCTGAGGCTGTCCTCTGGTTTCCACATGCATGCACACATGCATATGGACCTGCACACACACACACACACACACACACACACACACACACACACAGAAGAAATAATGTGTGACTCTACAGAGGGCTAAAGATAGTTCTAATTAGAAAAAAAAATTTAAAAATAAAACTTTCTAGTTGCCCCTTGCCTAATGTTATTTGGGGAAGAGTAACAACAATAATAAATATAAACTTTTGGGGTAATATCAAAGAAAAACTTAGAAGAGAATATACAAATTCATAGAATTATTGAAGTTTTAGTTTAGTTTGGATGAAGAGGAATTTTTAGATCCGAAGACCATTAATTAGCCAAATCTATTTTACATAGTGCCTGGTGCTAACGTTTTCGAATAACTTATGATTAAGTCACCTCAGGGATCTTGATTAGAAGTTATTTTTACTGTTCAAAAATAAGCAACTGCACATATGACTGTATCAATAAAAGTTTTTTTTCTATAAAATTAGTTTTTGGGATATTTCAAGTATCCTAATATTCTTATCCACAAAACATATGTAAAATGATTTGTTCTAGGGTAACTGCTTAATACCTGCCATGTTTTTAAAATTTATTGTGTGATATAGCATACTTCTAAAGTTTTATAATGTAGAAATTTTAAGGTGAAATATCTTAGAATATTGTACAATAAAAATAAGTGTGTTGTGAATGAAACAGAAGTCATTAAAACAGATTAAAATTGATACATTGCTTATGTTTTAGTCATTACATAACATTGTAGTCCAATTTTAAACTGGAAAATGCACATCTATATTTAAAAATGTATATTTTTTAGAATTAAGTCTAGAAAGCAAGAAAGGAGCTCCCACATTCACACCTTTCCTACACTGATAATATTTTAATTACTTCTTAAAGAGTATATAAGAATTATAGCAAGGATAATTTGTGGTGCAATTTTTCACAATTATGAACTAACATTTATAGATTTTTAAATTTAATTTTGTTTTAGAAACTGATTTTCAAATTTAAATACATACTAATGTGCCATTTGTGGTGCCTAGTTATAAAGCTATTGTTAAATGTACATAAATTCTGTGACTGGAGGTAAAAAGAAGAAACAAGCTATGTTCAATTTTTACACTTACATTTTAATTGTTTGGAATTGATATTTATATTCCAAGTGAGCATTTCTCTCCACAAACTTCCAATTTATGTCCATACAATGTATTTTGTTTACTCCATCAATATTGTGACACTTTATATTTTCAGTAATTTTTATAATCACTAAACTGTTTGGGAGCTGTAAAAATGATTTTTAGATTTTATATAAGTGTGAGTATGTGTATACTTACACAAATACAAGTGATGACCACATATATATATATATAAATATATATATATGTATGTATATATGTGTATATATATTTACTTGTATTTGAATATTTGCAAAGTATTGAAAAATTTTTTTACCAAGCAGGAGCTCTCGATGTGATTGTAGAACCCTGTCTGATAAATTATACTGATGCTTCCTTGCTTTGAAATCTTTTATTTGTGAGGCTAGCTATATGCTCAGACACTGTGAGAATATGAGAAGTGAAGTACCCTGAAAAGTATCACATGATGGCACTGTTTCCATTTCCACATCCAATATTATGAAATAAAACTATAATAAACTGGCATTGAGAATGGGGTGTAATGCCAGTGTATTTTGTATAATTTATGTAAAAGAAAAATCTAACCACTGTGTTTATTAACATGGGTACTAATGTGGATTCACAGAATTTTCACAAAGTATTTTGTGAAAGTTTGCATATTTATCATGTCTAATTTAGATCACAAAGAAACAATTTAGGTAGAATGATAAACATTTCATTGGAACAGAAAACAGTTTAATTAATTACTTGAGTTGCGTTATGAAATTTTTTGTAATAGCACATTGTATTGTGTTTTCCAGTTTTATTTGGGGGAAATCATTTTGCATCACCCATGAGATTTGTTTGTGGCAAATATGCCTGCTCTTACTGAAATAGTTCTCAAAAATGCAAAGACAGCATGTAAACTAAGGCTAACTTAAAGAAAGTATATGAATCAGTCATTGACAGGATTAAACATATTTTTAAACTGAACAAAATTCAAGTTTGGCCAACTAAATATTTCAAAGTCTCGTTAGTCTGAGGAATATGGAATGTAAATGATGTGTAGTTTCAAACACCATAATTTATTTTGGTAAACAGTCTTTCCTAAACAACAGGCATGACAAAAATAGTACTGAGTGTCTATCATCTGAAGAATGCAAAATCATTTTCTGGTCACAACAGAAAACAAAAAATGTATTGACCAAAATTTGATGTGCTGTATATTGAATCATATTGAATCAGGATGTGTATATTTATAGGCAAAGCAAACATCAGTACTGTACAAAGTTTTAACTTAAAAATGAGCTGAAAGTAGCTGATATTGATGTGTTGTCCTAGTGACATGAGAGTGATGAACAGATACACAGCTCTAATATAAGGATGGGAAATGAAGCTCCTCAAGTGATAATAAAGAATCTAATGGCCACACCGGAAATGCAGCATGTGGATGCTTTAGAATACTGTAAAATGCTATCAGTTTCTAGTATTTTTGACATTATAGAAAAAATAGACCTTATGCCATTTTTCTTTTGGTTTATTAACTTGATATAGGAAAAAAAGATGTAGAAAGTTTTTCTACTTTCATTCTCTTAAAAATAATATGTGGAACTATTATATATGTAAAGAAGTTTTGATTTATCTTAATAAAATTACAAAAAAGTAACTACATATGCTAGGCATGAATCTGAGCCTGCAAACCTGAAAGAGATTGATTTCTCTTCCAAAATATGAGTGCTTTTAAAGATAAATAGCTCTGATATTTTGTTCATCATAATGTTTCTTTCAATTTTAGGTTTTTACTGTTAAATTCCTTTTGAGATAAAAAAGAAGCATACTGTCTTAGTAAGCAATCCTGAAAAAAAGTGTTTCTTACAATTTCTATTGCTGCTTTTCGGGATGTGACCATTTGCATAATAATTTTCACATATAGAAAATTTTCATTCATTATATGGAGGAACTTGTAGAGAAAGTACCACATGGTATATTGATAAAAAGTAATCATACATCCATACTGTTGAAGAGAAAATATCCCCTACACAAATCTGTTCACTTGTCTTAATGTGAGAATAGGAAGAGAAAACCCAGAGTACTGAAATAGGAGACTTCTGTACTCTCTGTATTTCACCATGCAAATTACTTGCAATTTCCAAATGCCAGTGTTACTTTTCAGGACAAATTTCACACAAAAAGGAATTCAGTGATTATTCATCCAGTTTAATTAATTCAATTAAATAAGTCTGATGCTGTCAGGTGTTCTTTTAATAATTGAATCAACATGCAGATACATAATAAGCATAAAAGCGTTTCTATGGCTGCAGTTAATTTAGATCCAAAAGAATCTGCTATTCCTCTACATTTGATATAGATTATTCTATAATATTTCAGTAATGGGTTGCACAAAGGCTGCCTTTTAATTCTTTGCTTTCTTGAATGTCTTTATATATAATGGTTTAAAACAGAAGGTGTTCAAGAGAGGGTGACCTTTTTTCCATTACCATGGTTCCTGTCATTAATGCATTATAATTTTCTTTAGAAGTCTGGAAAAATGTGTATGTGTGCAATACAGAGCAGGTATGAATCAAAGCATGCAAGGAAAAGTTTGGAATTGTCTGTTATTACTTTTAAGAGAAAGGCTATATGGGAAACATTTTTTTGTTCTTAGTACATATATATACTATTTATATGCAAAGTGATTAAAATATTTTTACATATTCTAATCACAAAAAACAAGCTGGGTTTATGCACCAGTCTTACTAAAATTCCAAATAATATATACTATATATAAATTTAAATTAAAGAAGAAAAGTAATTTTTAATTTTGATTTTTACATCATGAAAACCTCATCTATGGAATTAAATTATAAAAGCAATATTAATAAGTAAAGAAAAAAGTCTATGGTAAATGATTTACTTGGGTTCTCAGCAGTGCTTGATGTCATAATTATTGTAAATATTAATTGATGTGCTAAAAATGTAAGCAAGCCTATTTTGTATTAGATGAAAAATGAAAATAGACTGTGTACTGGTAAATAGATAATCATACAAAAGTAATTGGGGTTTTAAAACCCCAATCTATTCTGCCAGCATGAGCTCGTTTGCATGTTAATCACAAGAGTGATTTCCTACTTCACAAGGAAGTCCACACTCTTTTATAACCACTTTTAATTGCATTTAAAATGATTCAGGTTTGTAACATTAGAAATGAAGGCGTATCTGTGTCAAATTAATAAAAATGTCCCTGAAAATCTTTATAGACTATAAATACTCAAATATTTTAAGGACTTCTATTTTTAATTGGAATATGTAGAGGCCCATTGTATATTTTGAGTATTATTAATGATTGCATAGCTTTGGTACAATGTGCCAATTTTAAGAAAGATCACTTTAAAAGTAGAGTGTGTTATTACATTTTTAATTATGTGGAATTTTCTCTAATTTTAACATGCAGGTACTTATCCTTAAATGTAACTTGATATTTTTACAATAAAATATGATTTAATAATAAAATAATAAAGCAGAGATATTGTATAGACTATTTAGTTTTGTAAATTCTTATGACAAAAGACATCATTGCTCAATCTCCCTTAATTCTACACAGTATATATTAACTTTTTACCAGTAATAAGATTTTTAATGTCAAAACTTAGCCCAATTATTGTTTAACACTTCACATGTGTGAATATTTTAAATATTCACCAAAAGCATTTTATTACTGATATTATATACTTCAACTACAATTTTAAAAAATGTTATTGGTAAGAAAATGTGTAAAATCCAAAAATTATCTCTTAACCTTTAAAAACCAAGTCTCATGTCTTTCTATGACCAATGTCAGTGTGATAATGGTGTTCATATTTAAGAATTTCTTAAAGTTATTCTGTAACATAAAATGTTAAAATGAAGTTACTTATTTGTAAGACATAAAGAGGATTCAGTTTTGGTAAATTCAATGAAAGTATTGTCTTATTGATTATAAACAAGTTGTTTAAAAGACAGTCACACCCAGAAACATATAACTGTACACATATTTGTTATGTATTGGGTTGATGACTATAGAAGAAAACCTCTTCAATTTGAAAGGAGTTTATTTGCTTTTGTCACCAGATGCTCTTTCTAATATAAATGGCCAGTATGATGTTCCCATAGCTGAGCATGGGCTGCTCTAGAGATTAAATGAAAGTACCCAAACAGATCTATTAAATTTTTCATGGGGAGGGTCCACTAGGAATAATAAGCCAGTATTTCTTGTCCCATATTCCAGATGTCTTATGTAATTCTGCATGTTTCTAAACTAAATCATAGCTTTTCCAGAAAAAAAAAAAAAAAAGAAAGAAAAGAAAAAAGCACACTATGGAGACTGAGATGAAAGGCCAGAGCTGTTGAAATGTTAATTTTACTATCTGATCTTGAGGTCTGCTACCTTCTTGTATTTTTTTTTTTTCCTGACTCCCAGCAGCTCAGCTTTGTTTTATGAATGCTGTGGTGTTTCAGTTACTTGAAGTTCGAAAACTAAGAAAATGACTTTGATTTAACTTAGTGCCACACAGTATATGACAATGTGGAAAATGAACCTTATCTTCATCATTTCCTCATTCAACTGTGACATTCTCAGAATGATGTAAATGTTATTGTGATCATTGGAAATATGTAAAGGAATAGTTGTTGTTTTCCATTGTATTTATGGCCATTTTAAAAGTTATGATTGGTATAATTTATCCTAAATCTTTGAAAGGTGTTGGGATAGCTCTATTGTGACAATTTTTCATCAGTGGCCCAGGGCATAATATTACTAAAGCTTTACTTTTCCTCCAGAGTAGCTAGATGCAACCTGTCAGTAATACCTCTTCCAAGGTGAGATGAGGGATCTGAATTGATTCTGTGCTAGCAAATGCTTGCTTAGTTAGCATGCATGGGCAAGTTGTAGCTTTGTGACTCTTAGACTTCCTTCACTGGACATTTAAATCTAAATAAAAAAAATAGTAACCTTCTCTAATCATTTCAGTGACAAAAAAAATTCTCAAGAAATTCTCTACTTATATATATATATATATATATATATATATATATATATATATATATATATATAGCCATTTTTATATAATTGTTTAGTTTGCTTGAAGTTGTAGAGGTGGTGATCTTTGAAATATGGAGGCTGAGCAGCTTGTTTGATGGAGGTATCTATGAGTTGCTATGCTACCTGAAGAAAGCACAATTCAGACTCAATTCACTGGATGTACGGATTACACTGAGGAGTGTAGACAAAATCATAGCACTTGTGTTGTGATGCCAGAAAATGTCAAAATTGTATTTTCTATGTCACACAGTTGAATACTGGCCATGCTGTTTACAAGTTTGGTCTTCATATACAGATATATACATTTCTTATTCAAACTATCTTAGCTTGACATGTAACAGCATTTTGCAAAATACCCTTCAAAGTGCCACACTTACCTGCTCATACTATGAGAATAATGATGCTCTTGTAACCAGTGGGGTTTATTCTGTAGTCACTAGCATTTGTTGATACTGCTTTTTTGAAATTTACAGGTACAAAAGTTGCTGTTCTCACATTAATTTTGCAATTAAAATGTTACCTCCTATGATTTGCATCCTTACTATATTGCAACACCACCTTACAGATTAAATATCTGTAGTATGAAGTTTGACTTCTAAACATTAGTGAAATTTTATGGGGTTCATTGATTTCTCAGACATTCTGTGTTTTGGATAGATTGTCTTATTTCGTTAATTAATTTAACTCCTATAGTTAAGATCAGAAATGGTCTTAATTTTAAGCTGGATATTTCACATAGTAGGGTTTAACCTTCTGTATTTTTTAAATTTTTATTTATATATTTGAGAGCAACAGACAGAGAAAGAGGAAGAGAGAGAGAGAGAGGGAGAGAATGGATGTACCAGGGCTTCCAGCCACTGCAAATGAACTCCAAATGTGTGTACCCCCTTGTGCATCTGGCTAATGTGGGTCCTGGGGAATCGAGCCTTGAACCGGGGTCCTTAGGCTTCACAGGCAATTGCGTAACTACTAAGCCATCTCTCCAGCCCAAACCTTCTATATTTTTATTTGTAATGATCAAAAAATAATTCCATGTTTAACCTCATTCTAACTTTTTCTTTTTCTTTTCTTTCCTTTTTTGTTTTTCTTTTTTGAGATTGGGTCTCACTCTAGTCAGGTTGACCTGGGTCCACTATGTAGTCTCAGGATGGCTTCAAACTCCCCACAATCCTCCTACCTCTGCTGAAATTAAAGGCACATGCCAACATGCCCAGCAATTTTCAACATCCTCTATACCCTACCATTTTGTTATTGAGGTATCCTTTGTTCACTTCTTAAAATGAAAGCAACTTAGTATCTTTGCACATACGATATATACGAAGCCAACATATTTTTTAATTGGCAGTGGTTATGTTCAAATTTAGAATGATGTGAAATATCCCTAAATGTAATGCTTTCTAACACAATAGATTATAACATTCATTTAACAATGGACATCTAGATGGTAAGATTATGAAGTGCAGTACATTTCACACAGCATGAACATATATAGTACTTTTTGTGAACAAACATGGATCACTGAGAATATGAGAAAGATATATTCATATGTATGCTAGATTAACAAGTATCATGAAGATAGTTAAAAATACAGTGTACCAGGAAGATACATTTTTTTTTGTTTTGCACATCAAATAATATCTTTCTAAATAAACTTTTACTAAACTTTGTAAGAGATAGTAATGGTGCCTTAAAGCTAACTATAAATAATGGTCTCTCTGTGTATTAGCTAAATTCCATTTTTCTATTACATTCTGAGGAGGGCTGTTTTATATATTCTTTTCCACATTTACTTAGCAGTTTTTCTTTCTAAGTTGAGGAAAAGAGAAATGTTCACTTCCTCATTACTTTACTAGACATTTTCAGGAATCTTTCCCCATTCTTCACTTTTATAGTTTGCACTGTGACTGGCTGAGCTGCCAGGCCAACACCACATTTTACAGCCTGCTCATAAACTTAACCCACCTGGCAGTAGTTTTGACTAAGCAGAGTTATCACTGCCAAAGTCTACTGAATTGTGAGGACTAGTGTGAAAGCTGTTTGGAGGTAATATAAGTTGTATTCCCATCCGGGGACCAAGTCTCTTTTAGGCTTCATTTTATACCAGATGAGTTAGGGCACCTCAGCCCTTTGAGGATATAATAGTCCTGCCACATAAGTATACAGTGCTTATTGCTCACTGATTCACAAATTTTGTAAGATGTTACTAAAGTAATAGTAAAGAGCCTTCTTAAACTTGGAAGTACTAACAAAAAAAATCATTTGGACTGTTTCCTTCATTATGTAAAACTCAATAAATTGTGACTATTTTAAATGAAAATTATCATTCAAGCAATGCATCATCTTTTAAATTTCCAAATTGTATACAGTGTTATAGTGTGACTCAGCATAGAGCTTAAATAACAATTTCAGGCACCTCCACATTGCATGTGTGTGACAAATATAGAGTGAAAGAGAGAAACCAGGGCATCATGCATGCTAGGCAGTCATTGTACTTCTGAGCTATATCTTCAGCCCAACAACAATAAAATTATTCAAAATAACATTGGTTCTAAGAATACCCTGTTATATTATAATTCTGGAATACAGCATATCCTGATCATTGTGTCTTATATCTTATTGTCATATGTATAAACATATTTACTTGTAAAACTTAAAAAGAAGGCTTCAGATAAATTTCTAGACACAAAGAAATATAAATAAAAATATTTTTAAGAGGCAGGCGTGGTGGCGCACACCTTTAATCCCAGCACTCAGGAGGTGGAGGTAGGAGAATTACTATGAGTTTCAGGCCACCTGAGACTACATAGTGAATTCCAGGTCAGTCTGAGCTACAGTGAGCACACACACACATATAAAATTGCATCCATTTCTAAGACTTTCAATAATAATTGTCAAACTAGCCTTACAACTTTTCAACAGTACAGTTTAGTAGGTGTGGGAAACTTTGAAAGTGTACTGGTTTCAATGCAGTGTAAGTTCTTACCCATTGTGGTCTCTGCTGTCTTATACTTGCTGTGCATCCTTGCCTCTTCCCGCAGTGTAGGCTCTGCCTCTACTACAATGATGAAGATAAATTTGAAGCAGATTAAACAGGGTTTCCTCAGAAATAATTTATGTTCTGTGATAATTAACTATGCAACTTAAATATTTTGCTAAATTTAACTTGTCTTATAAATTTAAATTTACAATAGTCTTATATATCACAGAGAAGGAAATGTTAAATCTAACCCTGCTTAAAATACTCCCAAGTAATTTTTGATCATACAGCTAATGTTAAATTTATCAAGTGTTAGCCGGGCGTGGTGGCGCACGCCTTTAATCCCAGCACTCGGGAGGCAGAGGTAGAAGGATTGCCGTGAGTTCGAGGCCACCCTGAGACTCCCTAGTGAATTCCAGGTCTCTGGGCTAGAGTGAGACCCTACCTTGAAAAACCAAAAAAAAAAAAAAAAAAAAAAAAAAAAAAAAAAAAATTATCAAGTGTTAACATTTTTTCTCTTTGTTGTTAACCATCCCTATACTATAACTTGAGGATTAGAAATAAAATAATTAAATTTATTTTAACTAATACAAAATCATAAAAATTATGTATACTAGTGGTATGACATGCAATGATTAATACATGTACATATTGTATAATGTTTAATGTTGTCTAAATGTATCCCCAACTATAAATAAATTCCTTGGAGTAGAAACTTCAAAAATCTTTTCTTCTAGCTTTTTGAAATATAAAGTGAGAAATTGTTCTCTATGCTCAATATGCTCTGCATAAATTATTCAGAGACTGTTATTCCTATTTAACTGTTAACTTAGTATTTACTAAGCAGATTTTCCTTACCCTTTCTCTTTGTATATCCCCTGGCTTGTTGTACCCACCCTTCTATACAAATGATAACATGCAGTATATTATTGTGCCTGGCTTATCTCACTTAACATAATGATCTTCAGATCTATTTTCTCACAAGTGACAGATTTCATTATTTTTCTGGCTGAATGGTATGCCACTGTGTACAGATATTTAATTTTCCATGCATTTGTCAGTTGATAGGCCCTAAGGTTTTCCTGTGTCTTACCTGTTGTGATTGGTCTGCAATGGACATGGTAATGTGGTTGTCCCTTTGACATACTGACTTCATTTTCTTTGGCTATATAATCAGTAGTGGGATTTCTATGTCCATATGGAAGTTCTTGTGAATTTGTTTAAATAAAAAAATGTATTTACTTATACATACTCATAATGCCAACAAAACAGCTGAATTTTTTTTTTGTAGTTACAAAGTGGTATTCAGTTAACAGAACAATATTTCTACTATATGAAATATAAATTGTTTCATATAAGCTGCATCAGAGACAAATGAAGATAAACAAAAACTACTGTTCCTCATATATGACTAACATATGCTGTACCCCAACAAATACCTGCTTTAAATTTTATGCCAATTTACAGGCTACTGAAAAATACCACCAGAACAGGGCTATTTGAAGATATATTTAGCAGTGTGTTAGCTATACAAAGAAAAAAAAAAGGTATACAGTGTGCAGTTTAAAAATCACTTTTTTTATGTCAACTTTTTTCTTTAAAAGGAATGAGTTGTATACAGGTGAGGTAAATGCTTTATAGACCAAATAACAAAAAAAGTATCCTAGAATCAACTAATTCATCATCATCTCATCATCTTCATTTTCCTAGTCATCGTCATCTTCCTCCTCTTCCTTCTCTTTCTTGCTCTTTTCAGCCTTGACAACTGCTATTTTCTTTTACCTCTGTGGACAGCAATATCTTTTTCTTCAGCTCAGGTGCTTTCCTTTCCCAAGAACAGCTTGTCATCTGCAGCAGTGTTTTCAACATCTCTCCCAGTTTCTTTACATCACCAAGGGATGGGCCAGGCATTTTTTCTCTTCAGGATGGGGGCTGGCAATGATACTCATAACAGAACAAGAAGGCTGAAGGAAGCCTCCTTGGGTGCTTTGGTATTCTTGTTTGGTTCTTCTGTAGGAAGGATATAGGTTTTTATTTCCCTCTCCTAACAAGCCTATTCCACCATTTCCATGTCTTCAAATTTTCCTTTTTCTTTAGCAGACACAGTCCTCCACCTCTGTGAGCATTTCTCAGAGAAGTTGACCAAAGCATCTGGGTACATCTTCTAGTACTTCTCCCCTCAAGTTTGCACAAAGAATGCACATGATGACATTTGGCCTCTTGGTTGCTTCATAGAGGCTATGCCCATATTTAGTTGTTTTCTACAGAAAGGCAGAGTTGCTGTGCCCTTCTGGCTCTTCTTTGCCCCAGTGCTTTATGAGCTCAATGTACCTCAATGGCCGTGAGAGACATTATAATTCTATTTTGAAGAATTTCCTGCGGTTTTTCACAATTTCAAACCATTTAAAATTTGCACCAAAAGTGCAAAAGGGCTCCCTTTATTTCAGATCATCACCAGCTTATTACGTTTAGTCATTTTTATTTTTTTTTCTTCTTTTTTTTATTAGTTAGTTTTGTATTCAGCAAATACAGTCAGTTTGGTACCATTATTAGGCTCATCCGTGACCTACCCCCTCCCCTTGGCCCCTCCTTGTTGAGGTATACGGGTCATGCATTGTGGAGTTAGCCCACAGTTATGGGTAAGCTAAATGTCTCTGCATATCGTGACCTAACATGTGGCTCTGACATTCTTTCTGCCCCCTCTTCCGCAAAATTTCCCTGAGCCATGTTGGGTTCATTTTTGGTCTGCTTCAGTGATGAGGTGTTGGGGGCCTCTGAGGCTCTGGCTCTCTGATTTGGTAGGAGTTGACTTTTCTCTGTGTTGATCTCCTTCCCCCTTGTGCTGGTATCCGGTTCATCAGGAAAACAGCCCCCTTGCTTGTTTCTCCAATTTTTCTTAGTTTCAGCTGGGGCTCTTTTGAGGTATGATGGGGTGGTTGTCTCCTTAGGATCTACATCTATCTGAAAAAGAGAAGCAGATTCTCCAATGGAGAGTAAGTTAGCACCAGGACAAATGAGAGAACCCTTACTTTTTTTTATAGAGAATTTAATAGGTATAGGCCCTCTTGTAGCCCACAATTGATGGTAGCTTGATATTGGAGAGTGGGCTTATGTTTGGATATGGTTCTGACTTGTTTCCCAGCTCCAGCTATGGGTCCCATACCACTGAGGGGATCAGTTAGCCAAATTGAGAGCAGTTGATTCCCCACCATGGCTGTGTGCCACCACTGCACTTGTGTGGGCATCACAAGTTATTTGCTGCTAAGTAGATTAGACCATGCGTTGCTTGGACAGATATTGGTCATTTTCCCCCATTCGCTCATGTAGCACCTTCTGGCACTAGACGCGCTGACTGTCTGGGGACTGACTCTCTTCTAACTACCAGCCATGCCATTCTAATTTGCATGTCAATCACATAAGGTGTCTTCAGCAGTAGGGTCTTACCACTAGCCTTTGGTGGGTCATTGAGTACTCTGACAGAAATCTGTCTGTCTTTTAGGAAACCTTTTAAGTCTCTGATCAAAAGCTCATTGTGGATGATAGCCCCATGCTGGTTCTGGGAGTTACAGATTAGTGCCCACTAAGAAAATGAGGAAAAAGATAACTAATATACAAGAGTTAGAGATAAGAGAGAGAGAGAGAGGGAGAGGGGAAGTGAGGGAGGGAAGATGTAGAAGATTAAGGTTAGTCTTGATCATACCCTCTCCATTGTCTTGTGGTTCATGTGTTCCCTGTAAGGGTCTGGTGAAGGATCAGCCATTTGGTCTGTGTCTTAGTAAGTAGAAAATTATGGTACCATTGCCATTTGGGTCTAGATTTGTGTTTCCAACCCCTTTGATGCCCTCTCCTCCCTCCCCTTCCATCCTAGTGTTTAGTCTAGGAGATGCTTGTTGGGTATGTAAGGTATCTTGGGTAGATTCAGGATAGGTGTTGTAGATGAGTGAGAGTATGTGGCGATTTTTTTTCTGTGATTGGGTAAGTTCACTGAGAATGATCTGTTCCAGGTTCAACCATTTTTACTCAAATTTCATTATGTCATTTTTTCTTACTGCTGTATAGAATTCCATTGTGTAGATATACCACATCTTAGTTATCCATTCTTCTAGTGATGGACATCTGGGTTGATTTCAGCACTTAGCTATTATGAATTGAGCCACTACAAATGTGGTTGAGCAAATCTCTCTAGCCTGTGGTTTGAAGGTTTTAGGGTAGATGCCCAGTAAGGGAATAACTGGGTCTGTTGGTATCTCTATACTGAGCTTTTTCAGAAGTCTCCATATTGCTTTCCAAAGTGGTTGTACCATCCTACATTCCCACCAACAGGGGATGAGTGTTCCTACTTCTCCACATCCTCGCCAGCATTTTTTTTTTTTTTTTGATTTTTTGATGTTTGCTATCCTTATTGGGGTAAGGTGGAATCTCATAGTTGTTTTAATTTGCATTTGTCTGATGATTAGGGATGATGAACATTTTCTTAAGTGTATGTTTGCCATTTCTATTTCTTCCTCTGTGAACTGCCTGTTCAGCTCTGTGCTCCATTTCGTGAGTGGGGTGTTTGACTTCTTACTGTTTAGATTTTTGAGTTCTTTGTAGATTCTAGAAATTAGGCAACTATCAGTTGGATAACCCACAAATATTTTCTCCCGTTCTGTGGGTAATCTATTGGCTTTGCTTATTGTATGCTTGTCTGTAAAAAAAACTCTTCAGCTTCATGTGATCCCATTGGTTGAGTGACAGTATATGTTCATGAGCTACCGGGGTTTTGTTCAGGAAGTCTTTTTCCATTCCTATATCATGGAAAGTACTTCCTAAATTTTCTTCCCGTAGTATTCGAGTTTCTGGTCTTATATTGAGGTCTTTGATCCATTTGGACATGAGAACACATTGTATTAAAACTTATGGGGCACAGTGAAGGCAGTCCTCAGGGGAAAATTCATAGCACTCAATTCCTTCATAAAAAAGACAGAAAGGTCCCAAATCAATGACCTAACCATCCACCTAAAGGCACTGGAAAAACAAGAAAAATCCAACCCAAAGAGCTCCAGAAGGAAAGAAATAATTAAAATCAGAGCAGACATCAATGAATTGGAAATGAAGGAAACAATTAAGACAATTGACAAAACAAAGAGCTGGTTCTTTGAAAAAATAAACAAGATTGACAAACCCCTGGCCAATCTGATCAAGCAAAAAAAGGAGAAGCTTCAAATTAACATAATTCAAAATGAAAAAGTAGAGATCACAACAAACATAAGTGAAATTGGGAGAACCATCAGGACTTATTTCAAAAACCTCTACTCCACAAAACTGGATAATGTGGAGGAGATGGATAAATTCTTGGACGCATACCATCTACCAAAGCTAAACACAGAGCAGATTAATCACCTCAATCAACCCATCACACTCATGGAGATTGAAAAAGTAATAAAAAACCTCCCAAAAAAGAAGAGTCCAGGACCAGATGGCTTCTCAGCTGAATTCTATCAAACCTTCATGGAAGAACTCAAACCAATCTTCCTCAAACTGTGCCACACAATTGGTGAACCGGGAAAGCTACCCAACTCCATTTATGAAGCTAGCATCACCCTAATTCCAAAACCAGGCAGAGATGTCACAAGAAAAGAAAACTACCGGCCTATTTCCCTGATGAATTTAGATGCAAAGATCCTAAACAAAATCCTTGCAAACCGAATCCAACAACACATCAAAAGCATTATCTATCCACCTTGACCAAGTGGGATTCATTCCAGGAACACAGGGGTGGTTCAACATACGGAAATCTGTCAATGTAATACACCACATAAACAAGTTTAAATGTAAAAACCACATGATCATTTCGATAGATGCAGACAAGGCCTTTGACAAGATTCAACATCACTTCATGTTCAAAACATTGGAGAGAATTGGCATGGTTGGTTAATATCTTAACCTAATAAAGGCAATATACGAAGCTCCGAAGGCCCAAATAATACTTAGTGGAGAGAGACTGGAGGAATTCCCGTTAAGATCAGGAACAAGCCGGGCGTGGTGGCGCACGCCTTTAATCCCAGCACTTGGGAGGCAGAGGTAGGAGGATCGCCGTGAGTTCGAGGCCAGCCTGAGACTCCATAGTGAATTCCAGGTCAGCCTGGGGCTAGAGTGAGACCCTACGTTGAAAAAAAAACCAAAAAAAAAAAAAAAAAAAAAAAAAAGATCAGGAACAAGACAGGGTTGTCCACTCTCACCTCTGCTTTTTAATATAGTACTGGAAGTCCTAGCTTGAGCAATAAGACAGGTGAAGGAAATAAAAGGGATACAATTTGGAAAGGAAGAAGTTAAGTTAGCTCTATTCGCTGATGACATCATTATATATGTAAGAGACCTGAGAGACTCCATCCCAAAACTCCTGAAGGTGATTAACTCCTATAGCAAAGTAGCAGGATACAAAATCAATGCACAAAAATCAGTAGCCTTCCTTTATGCAAATGACAAAGATACAGAAAAAGAAATAAGGGACATAGTCCCATTTTCAATAGCAACAACAACAACAAAAAAAAATACCTTGGAATAACGTTAACCAAGGAAGTGAAAGATCTATACAACGAAAACATAAAAACACTCAAAAAAGAAATTGAGGCAGACTTGAGAAAATGGAAAGACCTCCCATGTTCCTGGAGAGGCAGAATTAACATTGTGAAGATGACAATCCTACCAAAGGCAATATACAGATTTAATGCAATTCCAATTAAAATCCCTACAGTGTTCTTCACAGAGATAGAAAAAATGATCTGAAATTTCATATGGAAAGGCAGAAGGCCTCGCGTATCCGAACATATCTTCAGCAAAAGAAATACCTCTGGAGGCATCACCATACCTGATCTAAAGCTATATTACAAAGCCATAGTAATAAAAACAGCATGGTACTGGCATAAAAACAGGAGTATAGATCAATGGAATAGACTTGAGGACCCGGACTTTGGGTCAAGCAACTATAGCTACTTGATATTCGATAAAGGCCCAAACAATATAGGCTGGAATAAAGATAACATCTTCAACAAATGGTGCTGGACAAACTGGATAACCATATGCAGGAAACTGAAACTTGATCCATTTAGTCATTTTTAACATTATTACTGATGAGAGGGAATACTGAGGCTTTCACTTTCTCCTGATAATTATTGGTCATGGACAATTTTTATATACTTTTGGATTCACATGTCTTTTTTTGAGAAATGTCTTCTTACACATACTGAGTGTACTTTAATATTGTCATTTGGGTTTTTGTTTGTGGTGATAATTTTTGCTATGCACTTAATATTGAATTTTGGGAATTCCTTATACAGTCCCAATATAAACCCTTTGTTTTGTATAAGTTGTGAAACATATTTTTCCATTTCTGTGTTTTGCTGTCTGTGTCTTGTGTCAGTGACTTTAATCTCTTTTGCAGGAGCAGTTTTTAATAAAATAAATTGACCAATTTTAATTTTGTTTGCTTTCTCTATCTTGTCCAATAAAATTATTGTCCATTGCAACATATTAAAATATTTCCCTTATATTTTCTTTTAGAAGTTTCATACTTTCAGGTTTTACATGTACCTCTTTAGCCAATTATGTATTGATATTTGTAGGATAAGAGATAGGATTGTGACCTTATTCTTCTGCAAGTGGATATCCAATTTTCCCAATATCATTTATTAAAAAAAGATGTTTCTTTCTCTAAAGTTTATTCTTTCTTTGTCAAATATCAGGGAGTTTGGGTGCATTTCCAAACTTTCTGTGCTAGTCCATTGGTGCGTGTGTGTTTATTTTACAACAATATCATGTTGCTTTCATTTCTGTAGCTTTGTCATTTGTTTGGAATCCAAGTGCCTTAAGACCTCCTGATTTGTTTTTTGCTTCAAATAGCTTTGACTATTCAGATTTTTGTGTGTGGTTTCCAGTAACATTTAGAATGTTTTCCTGGTCCTATAAGGAATGGTATTTGTATTTTTCTATGACTGCATTATCTGTAAATTACTTTTTGTGCTATGGACATTTTAATAATTTTGGTTTTTCACAGTCTATAAATATGGGATGTCGTTCCACCTTTTTGTTCTCTTAGAATTTTTAAAAAATATTTTTTATTTTATTTTAATATTTATTTGAGATAGAGAGAGAGAATGGACATGCCAGGGACTCTAGCCACTCCAAATGAAGTCCAGACACATATGCCACCTTTTTTATCTGGCTTTATGTAACTACTGTGGAATTGAATTTGGGTCTTTTGGCTTTGCTGACAACTACCTTAATCCACGGAGCCATCTCTTCTGCCCTAGATTTTTTTTAAATCAATATCTTATGTGAAATATGTTTATATTGTGATCATTAGAGACCCAGAAACTTCTTATGTAATACCATGTGTTTGCATCTGTGTGCTTTATCAAACACTCTACACAATTATAGTGGTATAATTTTATTCTTAACAATATTTGAGAGGTTACCCTATCTCTACCTTCTTACTTGTCATGGCCCTGGTGCTGTGGTTGAAGGTTTTTCTCACAAAGGGAAAGGCATTATTTCAGTAACCAGATTAGTACAGAGAGGAGTTGAAGGCCCTTTTATCTGGGCATTCTGATTCTGTATGTATCACTGCACATTCATGTCGGATGAACAGGTAATAAGAGGGAAGCAGAGGTAGGAGATAAAATATATAGAATGAATAGATTAGAGGAAAGAAAAAGTGAAGAGTTGAAGAAAGGAATTGCACTTATCAAAATAAAAGCTTTATATCTTTATATTGTTTTAATATAGGTAAATTAAATAGAAATAATCATTTGTATTATGTCTGCATTTAAACATTACCTACCAGAGGATATTTCCTTCAAAAGATTGTTCTTGGATGAATAGTGACATGTACTCTACGAAGAATGTGCTTCCTGAGGATATCTCTATAGACAACTCCTTTACTTCCTTCAAATATTTACTCTATTTCACTTTCTCTACTGCTGCCTGACCATTTCATTTAAAAAGAGCAATAAGCCGTTTCTTGCCTAGTTCTTCCCTCACAGCTTACCCTCTTCTAACTATTGAACCTTTCCATAAATAATGTCCTTGGTTTATTCATTTGCATTGCTTGTTGTTTGCTCTCCCCTCTGGAATGAAAACGGGGAAGGTCATGGATTTTTACCTGTGTTGTATTGGTTGACCACCCCACAAAAGTAAAGTTGGCAAAATTTGTCTAATGCATTCACTGAAGCATCAAATAGGTCTAAACCTGTACCTTCCTGGACTCCTGCCCAGTAGTTTATTCAATTAGTTTCTGCTGTGCAGAAGGTAACACCAGGAAAAAAACAACCATAAGACACGGTCATTGCAGAAGATCCTTTTTACTTACTATTGTCATACCACAATTTGGGTATTGGTTTTTGGCTCTATGATCCTTTTTATAATTTTCTGAAATCACGATGACAGAGGAAAGGATTGCTAGGGAGTGCTACTTCAGTGAACTTCAGAAACATAGCTCTATTTTTCATTGAACATGGCCATACCTCAAAGATATTCATATTAGCACAGCACAGCAAGAAAGCCCGTACATTCCCCATTAGTACTTACAGGAAAACATAGTGTGATAAAACTCTAGTCTTCGTTTGAGAGATTTCAAGATTGTTTTAGTGCTGTTTCAGTTAATCAGTGTTCCAAATGCAATCTGGGGTGTAGTGCCAGGTGGCATGCTTGAGACATAAAATTTTTATGGATAACAGATGTAGAGAAGTGTAAACCTTTCTGAGATTTACTGTAGACATATTTTCTTAGCTATGCAGAGTGGTTATTGTATTAATCAGTGTTAGATAATGGAATTTTTCCTTAAATATAGTCTTTTAAGATTCCAGTTGATTCATTATGGAGTAGATGCATACCATCTACAGTAGGACTTAAAATAAAGATACAACAATTACTTGTATAGTTAATGCTGTATGATATGAATAGACATAAATGTTAAGCATCTAAAGTTTTCATAATCTACTGAAAATCCATGTTTATTTGTGCACTAAGCTATACCTTCTTTTGAAAACTATTTCATTCAAAAGTCTTGTTCATTTATAAACTGCTATATTTTTAAAAGAATTATATAAAAGGGAAAATGCACTAGAAGAAAAAATCAAAGTTGTTTTACATTAGAGTAAAGATTATTTGTTGTTACAAGAACTATATTTTATTTGTTTTCCCCCAAAATACTAAATATATGATTTTTACAGTTTTCCAAAGCAAAATATGTTGTAATGCTATTGTTAAATTTTACCATTTTATTAAACTATTTCATTAAAAGTAAATGCTAGTGAAGTTGGATGTGTCTCAAATATGACATTATTTTACAACTATGTAACCTGGTTACCTGGTAAAAACCTGTTTTATTAAATAAGCAGAATACATTCATGGCATTTAGAAATCATTTTATGGTTTTGATACTTGTATATTATGATGTCTAATCTTGTCATCAGGCACTGTGTCTGTGTGTACTTACTAGTATTCTATACTTATCTTGGAATCATTTAGCCTGTACATGCTGAAAGGCAAGTTTCCTTCAAGGTAGTGGTTTGCAGTTGTTTTCAAAGCAAATGCTATGACTGTGAAGGCATTTCTTAATGCTTTTTCTTTCCTTCTTTTCTGGCACAAAGAACTTGATTTGTGTTCATGTTCTGAATGTCTTCGGTGTTCCTTGTATGGCTGTTGAAATCTACACTTCATGTGATCTCATTGTAGTGTCTGTATTTCATTAATGATTGATTCTGTTTAGAGCTTGGGAGTGAAATATTTTTCATGTGACACTACACAAAATGAGTACAGTACACCAGCTGCAGAAACCACAAACCATCTGATTTTGTGGATTTGAGGGTGTGAAAAGTTCAATTGCCTAAACTAAAGCTCATATCTATATTTATACCATATGGAAGTGGGACTACTGTAGACATAAGACAAATGTCAAGAATACATTCTTATCAAAAACCTTGCTTTAAATAAAGATGAGTAATGTACTTAATAAGAAGCTTCTAATGTTGGATTGGACTTAGAATCACAATGTATCTCTTTAATATTTGTCTATAAAACTAAGGTTTTCATAGTTATTATAAGCATTCACACAGGAAATAAATGATCACCCATATGATTATAATTTAAAAGATTTTATGGTAGCTATGATTACCTAGGGTTCAATTATAAAATTATAGGCAGCTGTGAGGTAGGCAATCTTAACTTTAGAATGTAAATTTTATTTAGGTTAAAATAATTAATTTGATCCAATGTAATTTTAAGTGAAATAACAGATGTTGTAAAAAGAAAATAGGCTTACTCTTAAAATAACTGAGAAGTCTCAAATTTCCTTTAAATCCTAATATGAATTTGATTCTGTTTTGGTCACAGCTTAGAAATCCACATAATATTTGATATATTTTGAGTATAGAAAGCAAACTTAATAAAATCCTGAACTATAAACAGTTTATGTACAGCTGAGATGACAAACTGTGCTTCTTTTCCTGGTATATTTACAAAACTTCCTTATACATATATTGACATAAATATGCATGCATGTGTTGTATATGAGAGGAAAGAGGTAAGACTCATGAACTCATTTATCTTTTCCATCTTTCTTAATATATTATATATATATATATATATATATATATATATATATATATATATATATGTATAATTTGCAAGCAGAGAGATACAGAGAGAGAGAGAGAGAGCCAGAGGGAAAGAAAATAAGGGTGTGCCTGGGCCTCCACAAACTGCAAATGAACTCCAGGTACATGCACCACTTTGTGTATCTGGCCTATGTGGGTACTGGGGAATTGAACCCAGGTCATTAAGGCAAGTGTTTTAACCACTAAGCAATCTCTCCAGCCCTCCATTTACATATTTTATTGTGCTGGCTTCATAAATTCCTATGGTGAAGTAGGTTAGTGAAAAAGGTATGTGATGCTGTGATTGGTATGTTAAAAAGGGGAAGTATTGTATCAGAACAGTGTCTTCAAGAAATAAGATTTTCTTGATAGTCAGTTCCTATCTTATCTATCTACACGTGGGGGGGGGGATGAGTGTGATGAAAGTATGTAATATACAATCATGGAAATGTCATAAGGTAATCAATTATTTTATATAATTAATAAATGTGCTAATACATTTTTAAAATTGTGCTGGGAAATGGCTCAGTGGGTATGTGCTTGCTGTTCAAGTGTGAGGAACTGAGTCCAGAAGCCCAGGAACCATGTAAAGCTGCAAGCTATAGCATGCATCTGTAATCCCAACTCTTACAATGAGGTGGGAGATGGAATGGGATGAATCAATGGAGGTTAGTGGCCAACTAACTGGACATGCACTGCTGCAAACAATAAAGGCACTGTGTCAAACAAGATGGAAGTTGAAGTCAGAACCCCAGCATTGTCTTCTGTTCTCTACATATATGCCATGACACATGTGTGCCTGGGCTCACACACTCAAACACGCATACATGCACATGTGCGCACACACACTCACATGAGTTTAAAAAACGTCTTCCAAACAAAAAAGAAGCCAACTCTAAGAAAAAAAAAATGATAAAAAAAGGTTTGCAAAAAACTCAAGAAACTTTTAAAATCAAGATATAAATTTATCACTATAGCCAAACATTATTAGATAGCATAATGATACAAAATATTCCTTTACTCTTTGTTATTCTTATTTACTCGAGAATTCTGAGGTGTTTTTTAATGTATGTAGATATGTTCATGTATGTAAGTGTATGTTTGTGGTGGTCTATGTGCATATTTGTATGCGAGCATTTGAAAAGCAGTGGACACCTTCAAGCACAATTCATCTTTTTTGAAACACAGTATCGTTGATCTGGGGTTCATTAATTAGACTAGACTATCTTACTGGCATGCCCCAAGCAACCATCTTTTCCTACCTCTCCAATGCTGAAATTCCAAGCATCACCATGCTTGGCATTTTTAATAATTAAAAAAAATCATACTTATTTATTAGTGAAGGAGAGAATGGACCCACCAGGGCCTCGAGCCACTGCAAACGTACTTCAGACACACGCACCACCATGTACACCTGGCTTGCATGGGCTGTGGGGAATAGAACATGAGTCTTCAGGCTTTGCAGACAAATGACTTAACAGCTAAGATATTTCTCCAGCTGCATCTATGACATTTTTAAATGGATTCTGAGCATAGAACTCTGGTCCTTATACTTTCAAGGCAAGTGTTTTACTCAACCGTCTCACTAGAACCTAGAGAAGATTCTTAATATTGCTATTGTTTTCAAAGCTTCCTACTTTATGACAGTTTTAAAAGAAGATTTATAGTAAAAATTGTTTAATAGATTTAATTATATTTAGCAACATATATAAAACTTATTAAGAAATAGTTAATACAGTCCCAATAGCAGATTTATCATTTAAAAAAAAATGTATGTATTTACTTGCAAACTGAGAGAAAGAGATAGAGAGAGAGGGAGAGGGAGAGATGGGGAGGAGAGAGAATGGGCATGCCAGGATTTCTAGCCACTGCAAACTATGTTAAGATGCATGCACAACTTTGTACATATGGCTTTATGTAAATACTGGGGAATTAAACTCTGTTCATATTAACCACTGAGCCATCTCTCCAGCCCTGATTTTTAAAAATATTTTCATATATTTGTCAGGAGAGGAGAGAGTGAGTGAGAGAAAGAAAACAAGAGAGACAATATGAGTGGGTGTGCTAAGGGTTCTTGTGGCTGCAAATAAATTTCAAATGGATGTACCACTTTGCACATCTGGCTTTACATCCATACTAGAGAACTGAATCCAGACTAGTAGACTCTGCATGCAGATCCTTCTAACCACCAAGAAATCTCTCCAGGCCAAGAGTAAAAAAGAAAACTTGTTACTTGATGATTTGCCAAGATCACCAGTGTTGAACATTTTTTTATTGTCCTTATCTCTTTTCAGTTCTCATGATTCATGTTTCTTGCCTATGCTTTGTCTTCTTTTCAGTGTTTTTTCTTCCTCCCTCTTGTCTTCTACACTCATATTTGTCTTCCACAGATGTTTAGACATGTGTTTTCATGTATTGAAAAATGATGATCTTGGGGCAGGAGAGATGGCTCAGTTGGTAAAGTGCTTGTCATGTAAGCATTTCTATCTCAAGAACCCAACTAAACAAAAATCAGGAGTGGAGGTACCCTTGTAATCCCAGAGCAGAGATGGTAGATGTCAGGCTGTGGTATTTGAAGATAAAATTCCCCTGTAGGCTCATGTGTGATGATTATGTACAGGAAAGTTCTGGAACTTTGCTAGAGAAAGTGAGTCTTTGGGAGTGGGCCTTGAGGTGATACAGCTGACCCCATCTTGGGTCACTCTTTACTTCCTGACAATGGGACATGTTACTTGGTCTTCCTGATCAACTTTATTTACCTTCTCAACCATAATGAACTCTTCCAGCTGAACCTGTAAACCATTGAAACTCTTTTCTTCCTAAAGTTACCTGGTCTAGTTTGGTATTTTGTCTGAGCTTAGTGAAGATAACTGACACACAGGCAGATGGCTATAGGGCACTGACTGCCAGTCTAGGTTAATCCGTGAGCTGCAGGCCACTGAGAGACACTCTTTCTCTCTAAAAAAAAAAAAAAAAAAAAAGTGGTCATTCAAAAAAAAAAAAAAACCTGTCAGTCAATAAATGGACTAATATAATGAACATTCAGTTTCACAAAGAGGAAACAAACAAATGACCAACAAAATGTTTTTATGGGAGTAAAGGATTTATTCAAGCTTACAGTTTTTAAAGAGGAGTTTTGTCAGCAATAGGCTCACAATATTACACAACCACAACAGACAGAGAGAAAGAGAGAGAGAAGAGCAAGAATGAGCTAGCTCTCAATATCCAGTGGGCTAGACTAATCAAACATAAGGTCTGCGCCCAGCAACCCACCTGCTTCAGCAAGACTCCACCTCTCCAAGGCTCCACCAATTTGGTACTAAGTAGGAAGCTTAAACACAATAGAATGTGGTGCACTCTTGTGGTGAATATATTTGTATATAAATATATATTTTTAATATTGAATATTCTTAGCCATAAGGTGTCAGACATAGGCAGGGCCCTGGGTTAAAGAAAACCTAAGCTGTCTGACACAAAGATGCCAGGCTATGTATGGAGGGGGTCACAGAAGCCTGAGTCACCAGTCATATCTTGGGGACTGGATCAGCAGGGGAGCTCCTCCCCCCATTCTCTGGGGTTGCAGTTAGCCAAAATCTGCTCCCCATTCTTGGAGGTCACAGTGAGTCTGGACCCCTGGATAAAATCTCAGACCTCAGATTGGCAGGAAGTAAGGCCACTCCCTCTCCAAGCACTAGATACCTGGACATTGAGATAAGACTTAGGCTTTGCCCATAACACTGTGGCCTTTGGCCAGGTGCCTAGGAAACTCCTTATATGGTATCAGCCAGCACCTTTGCATCCCCTCCCCGTGCCATTGCCTACGTGCTGGAATGAATGTCCCCATATGTTAGTTAGGCATCAGCAAGCAACCTTGTACATCCAATCCCCTTATGACCCTCAACTAATAAATCCATTTCCCTAACAATAAACTGAGAGTTGCCTACCACCACAGTTGCCTGGGACACCTTGGAGAACCGTGGCCAGACCAAGGACCAAGGAACACACAATAAGGGAAATGTAAATTAAATCTACTTTGAGATTCTCATTCCAGTCAGAATCACTATGATCAAGAAAACAAGGTCTGCAGAGATGGCTTAGCAGTTAAAGTACTTGCATACTGTTGCAGTCAGGTTCACACTGCTGGCAGAGAACACTTGCCCAGAGCAGCTTGTTGGGAAAAAAAAAAAAGGATTTATTTATTTATATGATGTCAGAGGGAAATGGTGGCATCAGCAGAGGGTGGACATCACCTCCTGGCCAACATCAGGTGGATAACAGAAACAGGAGAGTGTGGCAAACACTGGAAAGGGGAAACTGGCTATAGTTTCCATAAGCCCACCCCAACAATACATTGCCTCCAAGAGATGTTAGTTCCTAAATCTCCATCATCTGGGAACGTAGCATCCAGAACACCAAAGTTTACAGGGGACAACTGAATCAAACCACCACACCTATGAAGCTTAAGGACTCAAGTTAGGTTCCCCCGTACCCATGTAAGCCAGATGCACAAGGTGGCACATGTGTCTGGAGTTCATTTGCAGTGGCCAGAGGGCTGGAGAAATTTCTTGGTGGTTAAAGCTCTTGACTGTGAAGCCTAAGGACCTAGGTTCAGGAGGCCCTGAAGCACCCATTCTCTCCCTGTCTGCTTCTTTCTATCTCTCTCTATCTCAAATTAATAAATAAAATATTTTTTAAAAAAATAAAGTAATATTTTTAAAAGAAAACAAATGACAAGCAAATGCTAGTAATGATGTGAGTTAGGAGGAAACTGGATTTACTGTAGGTAGGAGTGTAAACGGGCAAGCCACTGTGGAAACTGTTGAGGTTTCTCACAAAGCTAAAGCTAGAACTACTATATAACTCATTCTAGCCCAGGTTAACCAGGTAGTCTTTAGTCCAAGACTGACATCAAACTCACAGTGGTCCTCCAACCTCTGCTACCAAGTGCTTGGATTAAAGGCATGTGCTAGCATGCCTGGACACAATGGAATTTTATTAAACTATAAAGAAAATTGAGGGCTGGAGAGATTGTTCGGTGGTTAAGATGCTTACCTGCAAAGCCCAGTACCCTAGGTTTGATTCTCCAGTACCCACATAAAGCCAGATGCACAAAGTAGTGTATGCATCTGGAGTTCATTTGCAGTGGCTAGGGGCTGTGGTGTCCCATTCTCTGTCTGTCTGTCTGTCTGTCTGTCTGTCTCTCTCTCCCTCCCTCCATCTGTTTTCTCTCTTCTCTCTCTGCTTGCAGATGGATGGCACTTCCTGGAGTAGTAACCGGCACACACATATGCACATGTGAGTGCGCACACACATACGAAGATTCTCCTATATTATCTATTTGTACATTTTCTCTCCTTTTTAATTTTCTTTATTATATACTTTGTTCTTTTTCTCATTCTATCTTCTCTCCTATCCCCTTTAGTAGGTGAAAAATTATTTAGCAATTTCTGGCAATGCCATTTTTAATTTTATTCACTTATTATTTTTACAGTACTGGGACTTATCCTACAGCTTCACTCATGCTAAGCAAGTATTCTAACAGCTATATCCACAGTCTCTTTTCAAATGTTTGTCATTTATGATTCATCATTTTTCCATACCGATTGCGAACACTCATAGTCTCTTATAGCCAAGTGGGCTCATGATGGGGCACACAATCATGCAACAATACAAGGTATCAATTGTATTTTACACCTACACTTTTAAAACTGTAGGTGAGGAGCTAGAGAGATGGCTTAGCAGTTAAGTGCTTGCCTATGAAGCCTAAGGACCCTGGTTCAAGGCTCCATTCCCCAGGTCCTATGTTAGCCAGATGCACAAGGGGGCGCATGCATCTGTAGTTTGTTTGCAGTGGCTGGAGGCACTGGCATGCCCATTCTCTCTCTCTCTCTCTCTCTCTCTCTCTCTCTCTGCCTCTTTCACTGTCGCTCTCAAATAAATAAATAAAAATAATAAACAAAAAATAAAATAAAATTGTAGGTGTGGATAATGACTAGGGATTCATTGGTATAGCTCAAGTCAAAGTGAGTTTAGAGTTCTAGAGAGAAATATTTGCTTCTCTCTGACTATTGCATTTTCCTCTAGTTTTATACCTTGTACAATCACAAGAATGCTTGTGGCTTCAGCTACTTTGATTTATATTTCTCAAAATCAGGACAAAGTAATTGTAGATTTGAATGCAGTATGGAGTTAGTTGAAGCAAATAGTAAGTTTTAATATTCAGAGAATTTCACTAGGGTGAGGAAATCCTAATGTTTGACAGTAGGAATGTATAGGAATAAGTAATTAAAACCAAAGGTAAAGCCTTAAAAATGTTATGAGAGGGGAACTATAAGTTTCTTTTGTAATTATTTTGATGAGAAGAGTTAGGCTAATGATGGTCAAATGAGGTCAAGTACATATACCAGTTAATGGAAACTAGGAATCCTTTCTACACATATATTCTTAATGCCTGCCATACCTTTCCAAGAGATTGAAAGACATAGTTTTAGTATTTATTCACTCTTACTTTGGAGTCACATATATTTGAGAATATGTTATTTATAATAACCTAAATCTATTTGTAAGCTTGCATTGCTTTAAGGACAGTAGGATTTTACTTAAGGTGCATTTTGAGTGACTGATGCCCTGTCTTTGTCAAGAAGGTGTTCATTGTTTTTTGCCTTAGGTCTTTACTTCTGTATTAGTTATCATATTTATAGACAATTAAATATTAAAATACATATTTATGGAACTGCATGCTGGTAAGGTTAGGTTTTATTAATTAAATCAATTAGTGTCTGAAATCATAGGTTAATCTGATTTGTTATACTTATAATGTATCTGAATCAAAAATAATTACATAACTATTCATTACACGTTGATTAAGGCAATTGCAAATGATGACCGTAGCTGGACTTTGAGATGTCTCTTGTAAAAAGATTCTATTAAAAAGATGCCAGCAGATGTGATGGTACATACCTTTAATTCCAACACTTGGGAGGCAGAGATAGGAGGATCGCCTTGATTTTAAAGCCATCCTGAGACTACACAGTGAATTCCAGGTCAGTTTGGGCTAGAATGAGACCCCACCTTGAGAAACTAAATAAATAAATAAAAAGAGTCCCACTCTTAAAAAGAGAAAATGATTTTAATCTGTCACAAAAGTTCTGAGCAACACCAAGGAAAGTAATGTTTGCCAAAAAAATTAAACATACATAAAATGTTTTGGATTACTAAAAAAATAAATGGTCATTAAGAGCAGGACTAGGGCTTGAAAGATTGTTCAGGAATTAAGGCACTTTCCTGCAATGCCTCACAACCTGGGTTTGATTCTCCATTACCCAAGTAAAGCCAGATGCATAAAATGGCACATGCATCTTAAAATTGTTTGCAATAACTGGAGGCCCTAGCACATCCATTCGCTGGCTCTCTTCTATCTCTCTCTGCTTCCAAATAAACAAATAAATATTTAAAAGCAGAACTATATTTCTCTTTTCTTTAGTCACATCTCCTTACCAGCATCAGTGATTTTGCTTTTGAATATATGACCAATGTCATACAATGAGACAGTCCCTTGACCAGTTCACATGATCTATATTTCTATATTAGTAATTCTGTCATGGTACAGCACTGACCTTTGTTATTACCTGAAATAACTGAATTCCACAGATCCAGTGCTCCAATTCTAATACTTACATTTCATTAAATCTTTTATTTTCTTGCTTCTACTAGCCAATAATGTCAACATATCCTCATTTTTTCTAACTTTCCTTTTTTTTTTTTTTCTTTTCTTTTCAGATTGGGTCTTGCTCTAGCCCAGGCTAACCTGGAATTCACTATGTAGTCTCAGGCTGGCTTAGAACTCACAACAATCCCCCAATCTTTGCCTCTGAAATGGTGGGATTAGAGGTGTGACACCATGCCGGGCTGACCTGGAACTCACTCTGTAGCCTAGGCTGGCCTTGAATTCAGGGTAAATCTCCTATTCAGTCTCCCAAGTGCTGGGATTAAAGGTGTGCACCACCATACCTGGCTTATTTTTATTTTATGATCACTCCTTTTCTCTCAATTTGAGGGGTCTAAAGGATGTCAGAAATATGAAAGAAATATATTGGGATATAGTTGTGAGGTTGTTTCTGAGAATGATTAGTGTAGTGGACAGCTTCAGATTCACTGAGATGAACTTCCAGACCAGGCACAGTTATGGAGGAAGGGATTTATTGAAGCTTACAGATCCAGGGGAAGTTCCATAATGGCAGAAGAAGCTGGCCTGCCTCCACAGGCCCAAGCAGAGAGAGAGAAGCACAAACTAAAAGCCAAAAGCCACAGCACAGCACACTTCAGGAACTCCAGCTAGGCACACTTTGCATATCTGTAGTTTGAAACCTGAAACCCACCACCACACCTTAAGATCCACACAATGGCACTGACTCCAGCCAGGTGGCTGCAGATGTGAACTGCAAACAAACAACTGAATATATTGGGGGCCATCTATTCTATTTAAACCACCACAACTAGCTTTTGAAACAATTACTACATGAAAATGAAAAGATCTACCATTATCAGTCAGTTTGGCCATGATTGAATTCATTGAGGTCTTAAGCAGAAAAAGGCACAGGAAATAATATGTAAGCTTTCTGTGAAGCACAGACACCTATTTTCTTTTGCCTTTAGGTGTTGTAGGTTCTAGTCCATGGACTTTGGTCATAGTCTATTACTAATAACATCAGAACAATCTCCAGTTGGCTCAGTTTTTTAAAGAACTCTCATACAACTCTCCATGTCATCCTTCAGCAGTAATTTAATGGTAAAATGCAATGATGAGGTGATCCACACTATACTCAAACCTTCTCTACTCTCCCTTAGACTATCAAAGGGAACAAATCACTTTAAAATTCTCCCATCATAAAAACAAATGTCCCTCTGTATTCTGAAGATAGTATACTGATTCTGGCTTAGCTTAGTCCCTTCAAATTATAGTTTCTAGATGACCTAGCCTCCCCACTCCATATCACAGAAGTTTGTTAAAAGAATATTCAGGATGCCTGTAAACACCTGCTCAGATGATTTTTATCAACTAAAAGTTCTGAAATCATATGTATATTAAAAATATACAGATAGCATTTCTGATAGTTTTAAAAAGTCAGTATATGCATGATCACAATTCTAATACATATGTGTATATTTTATGATAATCAAAATATTTTCAATGAAAGAGTATTGCTATTGTTTTTCTTTGATTTTTACATTTTTTAAGGAACTTTATTTACTTGAGGTAGGGGGCAGAGAGAGGCAGAGAGAATGGGTGTGCCAGGGGCTTCAGCTACTGTGGCTCTTAGGGAACTGAACCTGGGTCCTTTGGCTTTGCAGGCAAGTGTCTTAACTGCTAAGCCCTCTCTCCAGCCCTGCCATTGCTTTTATTGACATTTGTAATCTTGAATTATACCGTTTCTGGAAATGATTGTGATACATTTGTAATTTTCTATAGGATTACATATCTACAACTAATATTTCAGGTTTTATTCTCTGGCTTGAGAGTATTACAAGTGGTTGAAAAATACTCTTTTGTCATCAGATACAACCCCCTTCTACTTGGAGGATTCATGGAAATAAGAGTAATGGGCAGACTTTCAGTAACACACCCAGAAACTAAGGGACCAAACATCCGGCCTGACCTCTATGGAGCGAACAAGCACTGGTGCAGTTTTACTGCCACATAAGGTTTGGGTCTAGGAGGAGATCAGATTTGTTCTCACTTGGATTTACCTGTTCTGTGAGGAAGCTGGATCTACCTGAGGCTTTGGGGTTTACAGCCTGTTTTATGAAGGTATAAGAATATCCAATAATTGTATGCGTGGTGTTTATATTTATGCTGGAGGAACAGAAACGCTATATTTTCAAAGATAATCCAGTCACATCAGAAATTAGGTATATTATTTTCTCTGAAGACGTAACGCAACTATTCATTATGGCTCTGATGAAATTATTTTTAAATTGGAATAATATGCGTTTTGGATCTCTATTTCATTGAACTGAAATGTGTCACAGAGCTGACTTTATATATTTAGTCACTTACATGCTTAAAAATAAATCCTAACTTCTGATCTTGTATATCAGCGTGAAAACAAACCAGAGTTTGAATGCCTATTTGGAGTCAATGCTAAGCCCACCAGAGGTGAGGGTCAAACCTGGTGAAGAAAGGGATGATGAGCAGCTAGCCTCTTTCCTATGGATATATACACTTTTTTAACCACTGAAATGCCCTTTTTAAATATATTATTTATTTATTTACTTACTTATTTATTTATTAGAGACAGAGGAAGAGAGAGATAATGAGAATAGGTGCCACTGCAAGTGAACGCCAGACGTGTGTCCCACCATATGGATCTGGCTTATGTGGTACCTGGAGAATCGAACCTGGGTCCTTAGGCTTTGTTGGCATGTGCCTTAACCACTAAGTAATTCCTCCAGCTCACTCTTTTTTCTTGTTTCCCTAGTGACTTGGAATTCCTCTTATCTCATTCTGTTCATTCAATTTTCAGGATAGATAATCATTCTGTTGATATTTTGAGACTACAGATGACCATATCTTAAAGTGATTGTTTACTTTATTCAAACTAGTTCTCTTCTCCTTTAAGGAATCCCTGTCTTTTAAAAAATCATTTTAGTTAGCTCCTCACATTATAATTATATCAATAACACCACTGATCTCATATCACTATTGCATTTTGTAGGGTTTGGGTTTGGCCTTTTAAGAATTCACATATTCAAAACAGCAGTGTTCTTTTCTTAGTATAATAAATAAATGAGTGGGTGACAAATAAATGAATGAAAAATATCCTCTTGTATTTGGAATTACTTCTTGTTTCCACTAAGTGATTTTAGCCTTACCGCCTACTTTGCATATTGTTAATTCTGTGTGCTGTACACTTTGCTCTGGTGACTAATCTGGGAACTGACTTCATAAAATAACTAATCATCTTCTAATAAGAGGCATGACATACAGGCAGTTTTCTTCATTCAGGAGCTGGCCAGAAGGTAAGGCAAGGAAGTGGCCTCTGTGGATAAACTTAAGAATGTACAATTGAGAAATTAAGTGAGGACTCCAGGAAATAGCTGTTGAGGAGATATTTCTAGAAAGTAACGCCTACTCATTTTGGGTAAGGAAGGCTTGCCAGTTGGTATCAGTGCATGCATCATGTGTTTTAATATTGGCAAGCTCCAAAGCTTGGGTTTGAAATCGAGCAAAGCTCTGAGTACCACATGCTCTTACAAATATCTAAGTGTCAAGGAGAGGAAAAGAGAAACTTCATCAGTGAAGTTAGTACAAAAAATGCGTCATTCTAATGTTTTTATCAATGCTAAATAATGATAATAATTATTTAAAACAAAGGTAGGCCAATTCCCGGTATATTTGTGCATATAACTGGATATTCAATATAATTTTTTTTTTTTTTTTGGTTTGTCGAGGTAGGGTCTCACTCTATCTCAGGCTGACCTGGAATTCACTATGGAGTCTCAGGGTGGCCTCGAACTCACGGCGATCCTCCTACCTCTGCCTCCCGAGTGCTGGGATTAAAGGCGTGAGCCACCACGCCCTGCTATTCAATATAATTTATTTAATAGGTGCTTAATAAAATGTTTTGTGATTCCATTTCAAAACAGAGGAATGAAATGAGCACAAAGAAGTTATTCAAATATTTTCTTAGATTTATGGTCTCTAATATTTGTATTTTATACTAAGAGGATAAGTGGATGGATCAGAAATAAAAAGCCCCAATCACCACTATCAGATTTATTTATAATGTACATATATATATGTATATATGTATATATGTATATATCTCTCTTTCTATTGATGGATAAATAGAGAGATAGGTGGATAAATATGCTAACTAGACAGTTCCATTTTCTAATAGCTTAATTAAATTTTTAGGTAAACATCACAAGAAATTTTCTTGGCTCTTTGAAAATCCTGATAAATTTCGAAGGGCACACCCTCACTCATTGGGAATGTTTCATGATGATACAAGTGGGTGCATATACTTCAGTTGATTAATATAAAGTAGCACTGTATCTTTTTTTATTTTTATTTTTTCATTTGTTTATTTGAGAATGACAGAGAGAGAGAAAGAGGCAGATAGATATAGAGAGAGTGGGCGTGCCAGGGCTTCCAGCCACTGCAAACGAACTCCAGATGCCTGTGCCCTCTTGTGCATATGGCTAACGTGGGTCCTGGGGAACCAAGCCTGGAACCGGAGTCCTTAGCCTTCACAGGCAAGCGCTTAACTGCTAAGCCATCTCTGCAGCCCACACTACATCTTAAAAGAATATCTCCACAGAGTCAAATTAATGGAGACTACTACTATCTAGATAAATTTGAACATTATCAAAAAGTCGCTACAAATAGTGAAAAAATATGAAGACTTAGTGAGTCAGTAAGTAGAAATCAACAACTAGCTTGGAATTCAATTGGTTTGACTTATTGGATCAGTGATGTCATTGAGGAGCTGTTGATTTTCTCAACCATATTGACTCTCTTTCCATAGTATCTGCCTCATCCAAGGATTATCCAAAGTTTGTCTTCTTTGCATTATTTCAGCATATCTGCCAGTTACTGAAAGGACCAATGGTTGTTTGGTGACATC
Source organism: Dipus sagitta (assembly GCA_036346955.1). NCBI lineage: Eukaryota > Metazoa > Chordata > Mammalia > Rodentia > Dipodidae > Dipus > Dipus sagitta. The sequence continues at coordinate 75,217,313 of CM070780.1, forward strand.
TTAGGAAACAATGAATGGCTCGTGTCTGAAACTGAAGAGTTGATTTTTTAAAAATATTTTTTATTTGTATTTATTTATTTGAGACAGAGAGAGGGAGACAGAGAGAGAGAGAATGGGCACGCCATGAGTTCTAGCCACTGCAAACGAACTCCAGATGTATGTGCCCCTTACGCATCTGGCTAACATGGGACTTGGAGAATCAAACTGGGATCCTTTGGCTTCACAGGCATGTGCCTTAACTGCTAAGCCATCTCTCCAGCCCAAGAGTTGATTTTTCAAAAATCTTCAGTAATTACTTTCTCTAGTCAGTGAGCATAACTGAGACATATGGTACCAAAAACAATTATATTTACTGACTACAATATGTCTTTTTGGAGCATGCTTTTTTTCAATATTTATTGACCTGAATATTCTACCAAATAATATAAATGCACTTTGTAAAATTAGCTTCATTTATCTAGTAGTAATCCTATCCTTACCTACAATTGGTTCAGAAATTATCACATGGTCCAGTATTCATCAATGAATAATTAAGAGAGGTTAGATGAGGTCTTGTAGGGAAATTATTTCTCACTCTTAACATTGAGTAGCAGGACACATGATCCCTCTTCTGATTTTTCACTCATCTTCCTTTCTAGAGGAAAGAAAAAGGAAGCCATTTACTGTGATTTTTTTTTCCTAAGACTTATCTTTTGATTGTGATTAAAACCAGATTAAAAGTAAACTCAATCTACTCTCAATTCTAACCCTTCTATTTATAAATTTCCTGTTATGTGAAGATAAAGTTTCTTCTTTCTAAATCCAGAATATAAGGTTTCTGGTACTTAAAGCCAAAATGATGCAAAGCAATGCATTTTTAACCCAAACAATCTGTTGTCAGGAAAACTGGTAAAATGATATTTGGAAACTACCCCAATATTTACATTCCAAATATAAGGTCTGTAGTATAAAATGCAAAGCCAAAGATATAGCCTAAGTTATAAAGATGGTAATCACACTTAATTATCCAAGCTAATAAAGACATGACTAAATAAGTGGATAGAAAGAGGTTGAATACACATGAGAGGGGGACAAAAGTAGGTAATAAGTTATGAACATGATCAAAATATACTATATATATATATATATATATATATATATATATGAATAAAATTATCAAAAATTAAAATAAAGACAACATGTACTGAAAAGAAGGCTTAGCAGTTAAGGCACTTACTTGTGAAGACTAAGGATCCAGGTTCCATTTCCCATAACCCATATAAGCCAGATGCACATGGTGACACATGTGTCTGGAGTATACTTGCAGTGGCCAGAGTCTAAGGCATGCCCATTCTCTCTCTGTCCTATATTCCATCCCTCTCTATTTCTTTCTAATAAATAATAAATACATAAAAAATTTAAATGGCAAAGATGTAGCTTAACTTTGTAAACTAATCAAATATAATTATAATTTGAATTGAGTATTGTCTGATAGTTGTAAACAATGGATTCATTGTGCTTTTTGTCTGATAGTTATAAACAATGGATTGAATGTGCTTTATGACCTTAAAGTGAAGATGTATTTAAGCTTTATTAGGAAGCACTGCCATTTTCTACTTTGCTTTGCCTCCTTCTGCAAGGCTCAAAGTCATGGGTACCATTGCCAATTAAGAGGTAACTGCCCTTCCATTCCTCCTCTTCAGATCCTTTCTCTTTTCTTTAGATGGTATGGTAGTGTGAATAGATGCCTCCCAACAGATTCAGGGGTTTGTTAAAACTTCTTGGATTTCTAGCCACCTGGCTGGAGGAGGTGCCATTGAGCAGATCTTAGGGTCCAAACCTAAAGTGTGGTGGTGGATTTGAAATTCAATCTAAAGATATGCAATGTGCCTGAGTTCTACCTGGAATTCCTAACTGTGCTCCTGTGTGGTGTGGATTTTGGATTTTTTTTTTTGGGGGGGGGCTTTGTGGCTTAATCGCTCTCTGCTTGGACCTGTGAAAACAGGCCAGATATGCCATTATGGAACTTTCCCTAGATCTGTAAGCTTAAATAAATCCCTTCCTCCACAACTGTGTCTTGTTTGGAAGTTCATCTCAGCAAACTCAAGGCTATCTACTACAAATGGAAACCAAGGTTTTTGTAACAATGGTCCTGTTACCTGACATATGTTAAAGAATCATGAACACCCATTAGGTATAGTACTCAAGCCATATAATAAACTTACATGGCCTTAATAAGTACTTAAATGAACAATTTGCCTAAGGATGACTAAGAAGTGATCCCAGTTCCATGTTAAAATAAAAAGTACAGAAAAAATGTTATAGAGAAATACCTATGTGGATTTGATGCTTTCAAGCAAATATAAAATGATGTTTCAAAGTGTACAAGGAAAAAGAAGATCAGTTGTGTAGCTATAATGATAATTTTAGGTCTAAGAATTTTCAATTTTAAAAGCTTCTTCATTGTTTGGGGGAGAGGTTTAGTAACATGAGATATGACAAGTTATTATTTCCATACAAATTTCAGTAAAAAAATTTAATAGTAACCAGTGCATATTCAAATATTCAGCATATTCAGCTTTTGGCAATATTTAACTTTACAATCATTTTTGGATTAGTATTCATTTAACTTATTTAAATACTGTTAATTTCTTTATTGAAAATTGCTATAAAAAACAAGTAAAAACCTGCTCACATTAAGAAGCTGAGTCACTTAAGGAATAAATTTTTCTAAGATCGCATTAAATGTTTTCCATGATGATTGAAAGTAACTTAGGATGAAATAACCCTGTCCTGTGAATAATTTCTCTGTCACTGATTATTGTTACTGTTTTGGTCAGGATGATCTGCTGTAGGAAGAAAGATTATAGGTTTAAATAAAACCAAGCAAAAATCACTAAAAGAAAACACACCTACAGAAGGATAAAAAGTATCCATCCAAATTTTTTTTCAACTGGATTTTGGAGAAAGATCAGACCTTTCAATAATGGGTTTACTGATATCTTACCTGCTTATTTTGCAGATAATCAAATAACATGCAGAATTTGTTGTTGTTGTTGTTGTTCCTAAAGTTATAGTAGCTTCGGTGATTCACATTCCATTTTTTTTTCTTTTAAATAACCAAAAGACTTAATAATGGAATGTTAGTATCTTCACCTAGTATGAAGGAAAAAAGAATATTGCTGGAACAGACGATAGTATTTAAAAGTTATTGAACACTTTCTCTAATCTTACTAGTTAAGGCCTTAATAATTTATCTCTTGGCTTAAATGTTCACTGGTTTTACTTTGACACATTTGGACAACACTGGGGTTAAGTTTCTGATATTTGTGTTGGTAATACATATTAACCATATTTTAAGAGTTCCAATTCTATTCTGAGTTTTAATGGAAAAGATAAGACTCAAAAGAGGATAGTATATTCCCTTTGAGGGTTTTTAAAACTAAATTCTTAAATATAATATATGATGGAGTTTTTCTAATTTTTTAAAATTTCCTTACAATTTGGTGGCCATTAATTTAATTTAGACTCGTTGGCATATGCTACGTAGTTAATCTGAGCTTTCAAGACGATATGTGGACATTTCAGTTTTCAGTAGCCAAATGAGGACATTTTAAATTCTGCTTTAGAGCTCACCTCATTATTTAATAGCTTAATGTTTATTTTTTAAAATATCAACTTTTTATGAATCCTTGAGTAGATATTTCCCAAAGGTAAAACTGTATCTGTATTACGAAATGCTTTCATTTTTAGTTTTACAGCACAGAACACTGATAAGTAATATAAAGAAATATTCACATCAATGTTGATTTGTTCTTATTTTTTAAACCTATTCAGGTGTCCCTTGAGTGACATGTCTTAACTGTTGGGGTTGAGGATGCCAGACCAGTTACCTGGCTTCTATTTTGTCCATAGCTTAGATTTGTTCCTGTTGTCACAACTGCCGCCCCCCCTGAATAATACAGTACATGCCCATGCATAAAATGTTTGAACATCCTGTATTTGTATTTGTTTAATATTGCCAAGGTGCTACAGGAAATTAAAATTACAAAATTAGAAAAAAAATAAAATCATTAAAAAACAACAACAAGAACCTACTTAAAAAAAAATGTATTCCTAGGATCAGACTGTGATAGACAGGGAGGTAGAGATGGTCAGGGGTAAAGAGAAGGAAACAAGGAGGGAAAGAAGGAGAGAAAAACCAGTGGAGGAGGAGGAGAAAAAGGAAGAAGAGGAGGGAAAAAGAGGGGGACTATAGGGGAAGAAGAGAATATATAGAAGAGACTAGTGTACACCTTCTATGAAAGGCGGTTAGAAAATGTGGCTCATAATCATCTAATACATCAGAGGGATGGTAAATGTGAAATTAGTGCAAGTCAACAAAAATGTAAAAGAAAATTCAAGTAGTATTTTTGTCAGCCATGTTGAAATCAAGGACAACTGTGGGAAACTTTCCCACTGGGGTGATATGAACAACTGTCTGTTAACCCTAGATAGAGCTCAGATGGCAAACCAAAGCATGATTACCCCAAACCAGTTTTAGTGAATAAAAGATGATTACACCCAAACCAGTTTTAGTGAATATTGGAGTTACTTACAGGGCAGGGAGAGGGGTTATGTACTGGAGTATGGACAACTCAGAGGCAGTTTGATCCCCGAAAACTCTGCCCCAGCACAGGTGTCAAGTCATAGAAGCTGCATCTCTGAAACAGGCAACTTATCTAGTTGGAGAGGTCTTCATAAGCAATTTTTTTTTCCCTTTAAATATCTTTAGGGTTGAGTTTTACAACCTTTTACTCAGACTTGACTTCCTGAGTCTCCTATGTTACCTTCTTCTTCACAGAAGGTAATGTTTCAATTCAGAAGAAATTGCTGTAAATGTTGTGAAGTTGACAAATTATGGCTCCAAAGAACCTAAATCTTTGCTTCTTCTCTGTCAAGAACAATTGGCTGGAAGAAAGTGTTGTCCAGTCATTTCATGGTAAGCAAGCCTCGTGAGAGAACACATCACCACTGCAATACCCAGGCTCATCCAGAGTATAGAAATGGAGCAACATAAAACAGGCATATTTTTAGAAGTATAGATGCTGTCCTCATGATTTTGTTGAGTACATATTATTTGAACCTTCAGAAGCAATGAGATTTCTAGGAACCAAAATATGTTTGATAAGAATATGCTAAAAACAGTCAAAATTATCACAATAAGGTATTCAATAAACACTAATCATAGAAAGCCTTTGAAAAACATTGAAACTATTTCTGTGGACCTGCTAGAGAGAGCCACTGTAGAATAGCATGGAGCATAATGCCTGCATACACTCCAACATCATTCTTAGTGGGTGTATATGAACTAGAATACATAGAGACCCATGATTGACATGTTAGAGACCCTCTTATTTTCAACATTTATCAATGACTTTAGGTGAAAAAAAATAGGAAATCTGACTATCAAATTTAGGGATTATACAGAGGTGGGAGGAATCATTATTAGAATTCTTATTCAAGTAGATCTCAATGAGATAATAGAGCAAAACAAAGAAAGTTAAACTTAATAGGGATTCATCCATTCTTCTATTCACTACTCTTATGTTAGGTACCTTTTATATGCAAAACACATGGCTTGTTGCTAAAGAGACAGGGGTGAATAAAATATGTTCTTCATTTAGAAGTTTGGAGAAGATGTTTTAACAAACAATGGCAACTGAAGCTAATCCCTACCATAATGTAAGCCTATTCTCGTTGTAAAGCCAGGGAGCAAAATAAATAATTGAGTGCATGGTGTTAGGTACAGGTTTTTGGATGACTTGGAAAATAGTAAACATTGCTTAGTTTGATTCTACAAGGATAAGTCACGTCAGTAGCATAATAATGTATTAAAATCATATTTTTAAAAAGTAGATCTGTATTGTTTTATGCTTTTCATAGCACACCGTTCAAATACAGGTGATTACAAATGCAAAAAGGTACACAAAGAAGAGTAGATGTGGGCTGGAGAGATGGCTTAGTGGTTAAGTGCTTGCCTGTGAAGCCTAAGGACCGTGGTTCAAGGCTCGATTCCCCAGGACCCACGTTAGCCAGATGCACAAGGGGGCACATGCGTCTGGAATTCAATGGCGTGCCCATTCTCTCTCCCTCTCTCTATCTCCCTCTTTCTCTGTCTGTCACTTTCAAATAAATAAATAAAAATAACAAATTTTTTTAAAAAGATACTCCTCAAGTTAAAAAAAAAAAAAAAAGAACAGTAGATGTAAAAGAAAGTGTACTAAATAAGTTGCCTGTACTTCCAGTGAGGAAAATACCTAACATCTAAGTAAATTTTGTCCCCAAATATTTTTATGATATAAAGTCTTTTTACTCTCACTTGATATTTTACTAAGTAAAACATTATGTTTGTAATATGATATCCTTTGATTTATCATCTTCTTTAAGACACACACTTTCCTCTACTAATAATATTTGTAAATGTATATATTTGTGCAAGTATGTATTTTAAAAGTAAAATTTCACCAGTGATAGTGATCAAACAGGATTGCTAAGCAGATTTTTATAAGTTATTTCTATAAAATTTTTGCTTGTATATCTTCAATCATTTCATTAAAAATAGTTTATTAGATGTTTATGTAATATGTCCTTCCTATTTAAGAATTATCTGCTAAAGTTCACTTAACCAACTTAATTTGTCTGTGGTGAATTCATGCATTATCTTTTAGTAACTAGTTTCTTTTGGAAACATATCTTCCTTTCGATTTTATGGTAGTTTCATTGTAATGAGTAGAGTGTTGAATTTCACAAAAAATTGAATCTCAAAAGCTTTAACACAGATTTAAGGTTGATGCAAGTAATGCTGCCTTGGCAAGGTGCACATTGATTTTAATTAGTGGCTAGTTCACTTTCATTGCTGCCCATGTCACTGATGAGGCAGAGGACATGGGTTTCCTCTTGATGGAGGCCTTTGTTATGTGGCACTGGGCACTCCCTTCACCCTCGCCAGCTGGCTGGCAAATGTGTGCACTTGGTGACAAGGAGAACTGGGTGAGACTGTGTAGATGGATTGGTGCAAATTCATCACCATAGCTAGGAAAATAACCCTGAGCAAATGCCTTCCTAATGGGCAACACATGGTTATTTATATTCAGTTAAATTGTAGATATGTAGTTTGTCATTAATCTTAGAGAAAAATCTTACTTTTATTTCCTAGATGGGATACCTTCCCCTTTAAAAATTGTACTATAGTTGATGTGTTTCACATTGTCTTCTCATTTAATCTGATTCTTTTATATTTAAATTTTCCTATCTTTAGGGGACATTGTGGATTTGCAACAGTCTCGTCTGATTTTTTGAGAAATTATATGGGCAAAAAAAAAATCACATGAGCAGTGATGATTCTAGTGAGAATAAATCAGTCTGTGCTGAATATTAATCGTGAAAAAATGTTAAATCAAGCACATAATCTTTGGCTAGTGTCATTCAGACATCTCTTCCTCCGCATTTATTAGTATGATTTGGGTAAAAGAGTAAATTTAGTATTGTCTTGATATTTGGAAGTCTATGTGCTTTAAGCAGCGCAAATTAAATTAAGCTATTCACCACTTCCAAAAAGGGCGCTTAATAATGTTGAGTAAGCTTTCAAACTCAGTTTACTTCAGCATACACTAATTACTCCCATCTAATCATGCTGTATCATATAATTAATATGAACATAGCTAGGTTTCACTGTTATTTTCTTTTTCCGTTCCATGGGTTCTCATACAAAATTATATTACTTAAAATCATAACAAGCCATGTATACCTTTTGCTCTAGATGTAGTGCACATTTCATTTGGTCATCACAGACATTTCAGACAAGAAGGTCTTTGCATAATTGTACATTGCTATTTTAAAAGTAGTGAGTTTAATTTAATACAGCAGAAACTTATTCTATTTTTGAGCCTAATTAATCAGTATCTATCAAACCCTTAGTTTGGGAACAAGCTGATTACAGGATGTACCTAGTGAATTCCTGTTGGACTCAAAATGGTTCTTTTGAACTTATTCAGGATTTTGACTCTATCACCAAGTGTGTAATATAAATGTTAAAACTGAAGTACTAGTATTGGTAAGGAAGCCTGAGAATCAAGGAATGTATAATTATCTGGGATTTTCAGAAATTAAAGTGCTTAGGCAGGGCGTGGTGGCGCACGCCTTTAATCCCAGCACTCGGGAGGCAGAGGTAGGAGGATCGCCATGAGTTCAAGGCCACCCTGAGACTACACAGTTAATTCCAGGTCAGCCTGGACAGAGTGAGACCCTATCTCGAAAAACCAAAAAAAAAAAAAAAAAAAAAAAAAAAAAAAGAAATTAAAGTGCTGCAGTTTTCATTATATATATGTATATGCCTATATATATATATATATATATATATATATATACACATATATATATATATATACATATATATATATATATATATATATATATATATATATATATATAATGTTGAAATGGCTTCTGTGTTTAGAGAAGATTAATCACTTTAAAGCTCTAAAAGACTATTTTCAGGCCACTAGGGTTTAACAATGGCCCTTTACTACAATTTTTAAAGTTGTTTCAATCTAATTTTTAAAATAAGCTATAGCTCAGTACAATTGATAACAACCATAATGTCAATTTCATTTTTTAATATAGTTTCAAAAATTCCCCATAGAAAGGGCTTAAGACTTGCCATACCTGACTGCCCTCAAAACAATACTATTTTTATCATGCATGTTTATTCAACATGCCACACACACACAAAAAGAGATATATAATTTAATTCTTCAGATTTGTGTGTGTGTAAACCTATTTACGTGCTGCTAATCATTTTCCCCCTGAAATTCCTATTTTTATGAGTTTTGGGGTTTTTGCAGTCAGTATGAATTTTTCTGTCAGAGTGCAGACCCAGTGACAATACCCATCATTTAAAAACCTAATTACTTTCACCTGTTTAAATAACTGAAATTCATGCTGGAAAACGTGTGCAAACTGCCAGGGGAGGCAGTTGAACCTTTGCTCTAAGAGAGCCTTCCAGACATCCTTTTGTCCCTTGAGGTGTTTATGTCCTGTTAGAAGTCTGTATGGATTTGGTATATAGCCACAGATTGGTGGCTAAGTGGCTGTGTGATCGAAGCTACTAAACAGTAATAAGGTTTGGTAATAGCCTTTTGAGGTTTATTTCAAAAGCTTCATGTCTAATCTCATTAGAATACCTATGGGTACAAATGCTATTTTCCCCTTGCATATTCTAAACAGAGAGCAAATGATAGATCATAATTAATGCACTCAAAGGCACATTTTGCCTTTGCTTTTATTTTAAATGCATAGTTAATTGAAACCTAACATGAGTATTTTCTTTTCCATATTTTTGTTTTGTCCTATTTTTCTGTTATAAAAATCATATATATATATATATATATATATATATACACATACATACATACATACACACACTTATGCACAGAGAGAGAGAAATACACACACACACACACACACACACACACACACACATATATATATATATAGAGAGAGAGAGAGAGAGAGAGAGAGATTGATTTATCAAACTCCACTGCTTTAAGCAAATCCAAACAAAGAATGATCTAGTTTTCTGCAAATACCTCCTAAACATACTCTGTCACTGTGTGGTGAGGTGACTAGGACAGACACTGTGAAACTTCTCAGCAACGGTGGTGGTATGCGGTGTTCATGTTCCACACATTTTCCGCTGATGGACTTTTAAGCTGTCACATCCTTATTTTCTTTTCCTGGCAACAATTATTGCGTCATGAAATGATGATAATTGTAATTTTGTTTTGTCTTAGATGCCATTTATAAGATATGCTATACATATTATTACCTCTCATTCCCATTAGATTATTTTTTAGTAAAATTAGAGTGTAGTTGATTCAAGGGAATTATACTACTGCTTTTAAAGCTTTATTAGCATTTTGTTAAGATTGGATATTAAGGAATTCAAATGACCAGGTCTTTTATTAGAATGAGAAAACAAATTCCACTTAACTATTTTGAGGTGTTTTTTTTTTTTTTTAACTTCTGTGTCCTTTTGTGCACAGGCTAACTTACAGTGTGGTGTGTATGTGTGCATTCAAGTCATATTTAAATAAATAAATAAAGGTCATAGGATTAAAAGCATGCATCTAAAGTTAGTTTGCAGTGGCCGGAGACCCTGGCATTCCTTTTATCTATCTGTTTCTCCTTCTCTCCAATAAATAAATTAATAAGATTTTTTAAAGCAGTACTTTAGAAGTTTTCCATTCATAGGCTAGTAAGAGCCAGAACAGCATAGATATGAACATACTCATGTTAAACTGTTTCCAAACACCAAGTAAGCCATTACCATTAAAGAAAATGACTCCTGACTGAGAGTGATCTTTAGAACATATGTTCTCTGTACATCTTTACAGATATCTAAACACGACTCCTGTGACCTGAAACTTTTGCATCGAAGCGTTCGTATCAGAAGTTGTCATATCAGTAGTGGTTTGCTGAATAATCACATCTGCTTAATAGAGTTGTGAGCTACAAAAATGACAAACCTGCCCTCCATCCAAGCAAATAGTAAAACAACAAATGGAGTCAACCCAGCAGTGCAGTGAAGTGAAGGCATCTGTATCTCTGAACCATCACAAGTTTTCAGATGGTTGAGCCACTTTCCCTGGACTACAAGTCTAGAAGTTTCTATTTCATATTCTATGATGAACCCTGATGTGGCTGCACTACTTTGTCATTGATACTCCCCTTAGTAACCATATCATTCTGCTGCTCCTGGGGTCATTTTTTCTTGCCTAAAACTGTCAAGTATCACCTCATTCCTATAAGGTCAAAAGCAGTTATAAGCATGCATGCTGTATAGAAGTCTGTCTATGACTAGTGAAATTGAAGTTTGCAGCCTGACTTTGTGTATCAAGAATTATTTACTTCTCTTTAAAGTTAAGTAGTGCATATAAATTACTGAAATAGACACATTTGTTTGGGCCTAAGGCAAGTACTACTTGAGTTCCTAACAGTTAGCAAAACATCTGTCTGATTTTAAAAGCTAAAAGGCATGCTAATTACTTTCTTTAATTTTTAATTATTATTTTTGTTGCAGTGATACCCTCACTAGTCTGAAGTGACTTATGAAACCTGTTTTATTTACAGTATAAATTCCTAATTGAACTAAATTATACACACTGGTTAGTACTCCCTGGCATATGAAGTTTGAAAACAAAATTGGATATTTCTTATAGTATACTAGAAAGACTAGTGATATTACTTTGGACTCTCCTGACTGATACATGTGGCTATATTTTAAAACTAAAAAGAACAAGGGTATTCATTCCTGAAAGAATATCATTAGGTGAGTATTGGTCATCTTAACTATCTTGTAATCACTATGAAAAATGATGCTATATGACTTGTAACCATAGATATAGGTATACAATCTTGCCATTATTCTAAAATAAATTTTTAGTCTTGAAGGTAACTCAAGAAGAACTGAGAAGACTTGCCACAGATCCAACATTCTAGGACATGCACCACATTGACAGGGACACATGCTGCCAACGGCTGTTACCTGGGTAGCATTATTCAGTTGCAATAGCTCACAACATTGACAAGTTTGTTCTAGATGCTGGCTGGAAGCTCATTTCTGATTGAGTGCCTTAGTTTTTCTTAATGTGGGTTCCTTGGACTTCCTCAGACATTGTGAGTAAAATGTCCCAGGGTATTCCCTGAATGTGCCCCAAAAGCTTATAACTAGCCTTGTAATTCCAAGATCAGCTTTCAATGTGGAAGTTGAAAGTATAAATAAATAAACAATAAACAACCAAATTAGAAGAGGGACTAGTTTTGAAAAAGACGGTGTTCTGTGAAATGGAGGAGGAAGGGGTAACAAATGAAGGCATTGAGAGGATTTTGATCAAATTACATGATGTTCAAGTATGAAAATTGTCAACTAAGAAAAGTAATTTTTTTAAATAAAGAACTTCACTCCACTTGTAGTCAACCATCTGAAAACTTGTGATGGTTCAGAAATACAGATGCCTTCACTTCACTGCATTCTCTTTGTCTAATCTAGCAGACCAGTTAACATAACCCATACTCAAGAGGAGAATTAGGCTCCATGTCACAATATGACAGGTCACTAAGAATTGACAGTGAAGGGGTGAGTGCTGGCTTCAGTGGTCCTTGTCCATGGTGACAGATCATTCCTAGAGCAAGAATATTGTACCATCAGGCTGGAGAGATGGCTTAGCGGTTAAGCACTTGCCTGTGAAGCCTAAGGACCCCGGTTCGAGGCTCGACTCCCCAGGACCCACGTTAGCTAGATGCACAAGGGGGCGCACGCGTCTGGAGTTCGTTTGCAGTGGCTGGAAGCCCTGGCGTGCCCATTCTCTCTCTCTCTCTCTCTCTCTCTCTGTCACTCTCAAATAATAAATACATAAAAATAAACAAAAATAATTTAAAAAAAATTAAAAAAAAAAAAAGAATATTGTACCATCGAATTAAAGCAGCCTTACTGGTTGCACCTCCCACAACTGACCACTTCTCTTCCTGCTCAGAGTAAATGGGTTGTGATTGTAGACTGCCAACAAAAAGATATGAAAGTTCTAAAATAATGGCTCAGTTCCTCATATAACATCTACCTTCAAAGTGTGAGAAAAGCCAAACCTAACCTATTCACATTGTTATAGCTATTGTAGCAGACAGCTTCAGGTTGGCTGAGATGAACTTCCAGAACAGGCATAATTATGGAGCAAGGGATTTATTTACAGATTTTACAGTTTACAGATCCAGGGGAAGTTCCACAATGGCAAAAGAAGCTGGACTGCTTTCACAGGACCAAGCAGAGAGAGAGAAGCACAAGCCAAAAGCCAGAAGCCACACAGCACAGCACACTTCAGGAACTCCAGCTAGGCACACTTTGCATATCGTTAGATTGAAATCTCAAACCCACCACCACACCTTACAATTGCCAAGTGAAACTGCCTCCAGCCAGGTGGCTGCTGATGCAAACTACAAAGTAATAAAATACTAATATATTGGGTGCCATCTATTTAAACACCACAGCTACTATATAAAAAGTTCTTCAGAAGAGTTCCCCTGTGTTACTCTAACATACATTTGGCTGCCTATTGTTTCAAGCCCCTTCAACTGTTATCTAAGGCACAATATACCACAATAAGTGTCATTGTACTGATTGCATATTTGTTTTAGAATACTGTTGATTGATTCCCTTCTGTATGTAGATATCACTTTCAATTGTCTTTATGGTTATGAAAAAGTCATATCCAAGAAATCATATCTCCTAGTTCATTTATCAGATAAATTCAAAAGTACATCTTAATGGAAAGTGTTTCAGGTAAAATTTGCGAGCATGTTGTTCATAAAAATTGATTAGGATAGTAATATAAAGTGTGTAATATTCCAATTAAGCCCAATTATACTAACCTATTAATGATATTGAGTGCTGGGGAAAAATCATGTTGCTTTTTCTGTAGCTTGTGCTTTAAGCTTTAGAAGTATTATTATGTTCCATGCCGTTCTTGGACATGTTCCCCTCTTTTGAACTTTTCTTTATTACCATGCACTCTTCCTAGTCTGTGACTATACTGACCCTTCAGATGTCTTCTCATTAGGTGTTCTTGCATGGTTCATTAAAGGGGCCTTAGCCAGACTGAGATCACACAGAACACAAGGAAGCAATGTCCAACCCCTCTCTGACACAGAGGAATTGTGCCCCAATGACTTTAGGGGCATTGGCTTGTCATATAGTTGGCTTTTGGCCAACAGAGAACAAATTAGTTGAGTGTACCTGTGTTGGCTCTGTTCCTAGTCTCGTTTATATAATTGATGTCTTGTGGCTTCATTATGAATCATTAGCATATCAATGTGATGTCTGAGCCTTGCAAAGTGCTACTTGGGCTTAGGCATTAGCCATTTACCATAGTGTGTGAGACAGGAGGAACTAGACCTCCCTGGATCTGTGTGAAGTCTGGATGGTGAACAAGGACGCTCACATTCAGTCACTGCTTTTGTTTGGATTTGTGTTAGACTATTTTTTTTTGATAATACAAAATAGTTTTGTCAACAATACTTGGAATACATAGTCCTTTGATATCTTCAGAGGTTACTTTACATTCATAAATTTCATTTTCATTGCTTTTGTGTCTAATTATCTGTTTTCTTATATCTGTGATTAAGAGTAATTATGCCATGAATGCATTTTGTTATTTTTTTCTGCTTTGTTATTTTATTTACATACATACACACACACACTAGTGTGTGTGTAATGTCTTTCTAGGTAGCCTAGGGTGATCTTAAACTGTGATTTTCCTGCCTCAGCCTCGCAGAACTAGGATTGTATGCTTGTGCTACCACACACCCAGATAGACAATATTTTTTAAGCCAAAGAAATAACAGCCTTAGAGATAGTTTTGATTTTAATAAATGAAATCAAATTAGTCTTAATTGGCATTCACATTGCTTGGAAAGAACCCCAAATTATTTCAGAAACAAAATGAAGTAAAAATGTTTCTCTAGGGTAATTCTTAGAAAGTTTCTAATAAATTAGCAGTCATTTGTGATACAAAATACAAGTGATATGTAAGTGCAATTTCCATCCATTTAGTGATTCTAATTTCAGGTAGATAGTAACAGCTGAGGATGGTATTTTAACATTTATTACAACCAAATATAAAATAAAAAGAAATTAATACTATTTTAAGAAGTAAGAATAAATATATCCATATTTGATGTAATTGATGTGTTTAGAAGTGCAAAAATGGACCCTGCATTTAAGATTTTGTTTATTACAACCTATGGCTTACTAATGCAGGATTTCGTGGTTTGGGATGGTCTTCCATATTTGTAAAGCTCAATTTTGGGGGTCTTTATCCTATTTTTAACAAAGAATTGATAAAAAGAGATTTGAGGACAATTTATAAATGATTAAGTTTATTTAAGAAGAATTCATTATTCATGAAGTTTATTTAGGGGAAATTGGTATAGAGAAAAGGCTGGAGCAGTTCCACATGCATGTGGAAAACAGGACCTAAAACCCCACGCATAAAGATTTAGAGGAAACATTCCCATACTCGCATGGCAGCAAAGCATCAAAACACCAGCCCTGCACCTCCACACAGGAGAAAGTTGGAAGGTTCGTTGGTGATGGCTTGAGGAAGAAAGAAGGAAAGTGCCAGAACAGACACTGAAAGATTCAGACACAGGAGAAATGAATAGTAAAGAAAGTCAAGAGAGTTATTTCACATTTGATAGACCCTACGTTTAGAAGATCTGCACACATAACAGGCCCAGAGCTTAGAGGATATATCCAAGGGATAAATCCAGAGTTCACGGGAAATACCCATGTGGTAGATCCTATGTTTAGAGGAAATAGATCAAAGAAAAACCATACAAATAATCAAAATGTGAAATTACTCCAAAGCATGACACAGATGGAAGGCAAGCAGTGAAATACCAGGCCAAGAGAGGAGCCCTCTCTGTGTCTCAGGCAGACTTACACATGTGTGTGTCCAGACTGGGGAAGAGAGGGATGTTAGTAGGCCATAAGTCCTATAGCTAAAACGGATTTTGTCATGAGGCTCAGGTATGTAAGGGGAAGACCTGATTGGCCATTGGATTCAGAAGGTTGATGGAAAGGCTAACCCACCTAGTTAGTGTGCTAGCCTGGGCAGGCAGCAGGAGCTGCTGCAACCGATGTGGATGAAACTAAATCAGCACTGAATTACACGTCTGCCAAGGCAGGTTCTGTCTTAGGGCTCCTGTTTCTAAGTAAACTGTATTTAAGGAGCTACCTTTCTCCTACTTCCTTTAGTATTACTTAGTTTATTGAAAATGTCATGGGAGTGGAGGTGGCTTATCTGTTAAGGCACTTGCCTGTGAAGCTTAAGGACCCAGGCTTGATTCCCCAGTACCAAGGAAAGCTAGATGTACAAGGTGACACATTCATCTGGATTTTGTTTGTTGTGAGTAGAAGCCCTGGCATGTGCATATTCTCTCTCTCTCTCTCTCTCTCTCTCTGTCTCACGCACTCACTATCTGCTTCTCTCTCTCCAATAAATAAATAAACAAATAAAATATTTTAAAATGTGTGATAAAATGAAATTAGAAAAAAAAAAGGTGTGTGTGTGTGTGTGTGTGTGTGTGTGTGTGTGTGTAATTAGTGTCCTTTCCTTTCCATAGAAGGTAATATTTTGTCATTTTAACTTTCTGGCCCCAGTGCCCCCTATGATTAGCTAGTATTCAATAAATGCTTGAATTAGCAAAAGAATGAATAGAAGTCACACATACCATTTTTTAATCAAAGTCTTGAGGTCTTGTTTTGGTTCTTTATATCAGTTTGCTTCTTATTCTGGGACAAAATTCCCAGCCAGATACAGCTTATTGCAAGGAAATGGTATGACTTCCATTTTGAAAGAAAGTTTAAATATGGCAGTCAAAGCATGGCGGAAGGAAGCTAGCATCACAAAGTGGCACAGAACATGTGCCACACATCCTGTGAAGCTCTGCTATACCATCTCAAGGCCTACCTACCTCCCGATAACATGTTTACTCCACCAATGCTCCCTCCTAATGATTGCATAAACTCTGGAACAGCGCCACCAGCTGGGGATGAGGCATTCGAATACACAAGCCTACAGGGGACATTTTACATTCAAGCAGCCACATTCTGCCCTTAAACTAGGGTTAAAGGCACCATGATCATTTCATGATGCAAAATGAATATAGGCCAACTTAAAAGTCCCCACAGTCTTTATCAATCCAAAAGTTTTAAAAATGGGATGAGCATTATTAACTTAGAGAGCATTTAATGGATGTAGACCTCTTATAGCCCAAGATTAGTGGGAGTTTGATCTTGGAAAGCAAAACTGTTATCTGGATATGATTCTGACTTGTTTCCCAGCTCCAGACCTTAGAGAACAGAGTACTCCTTCCACATTTTTCGCTTGAGCCTTTTCCTTTCCAAAGAATTTTCATTCTTAATATCTTTAGCTTTCAATCAACTGGGTCTTTCCAAGTGCCCAGTGCAGAGTAGTAAGATTCTCTTGAATGGTGGTAATTTTTAACAAGTACAGCTAAAGTGGCTGCAATATTTTACCCAGAGTTTTAAACCTGTTCATTTTTCTTTCCATACTAAACTTCACATTTTCACATCTTTCTGCTTTCCTTTTTGTTCTCTTTCACCATACATTTGAATAATAGAAGCTAACACAAGCTACACCACAGACTCAGTGTTATTCTTTCTGGAACTTAGTTCTAACAAATGCATTAGCCGGGGCTGGAGAGATGGCTTAGCGGTTAAGCGCTTGCCTGTGAAGCCTAAGGGCCCTGGTTCGAGGCCCGATTCCCCAGGACCCACGCTAGCCAGATGCACAAGGGGGCGCATGCATCTGGAGTTCGTTTGCAGTGGCTGGAAGCCCTGGCGTGCCCATTCTCTCTCTCTCTCTGCCTCTCTCTCTCTGTTGCTCTCAAATAGATAAATTAAAAAAAAAAAAAAAAAACGCATTAGTCCATTACTTTTAAATTCAGTTTTAGTCAGGATATCAGAACACAAGCAAAATGCAAATGAACTACCTTTATCTTTTATCTCACTTTCTTTTTCTTTCTTTCTTTCTTTTTTTTTTTTTGTTTTTGTTTTTGTTTTTGTTGTTGATGTTCAAGGTAAGGTCTCACTCAAGCTAAGGCTGACCTGGAATTCACTATGTAGTCTCAGGGGTGGCCTTGAACTAGGCGATCCTCCTACCTCTGCCTCCCGAGTGCTGGGATTAAATGTGCCACCACACTCAGCCTTCTATCTTATTTCTTTTTTTTAATATTTTATTTTTATTTATTTATTTGAGAGAGGGAAAGAGGGAAAGAAAGAGAGAGAGAGAGAGAGAGAATGAGCATGCCAAGTCTTCCAGCCACTGCAAACAAACTCGAGATGCATGTGCCACATTGTGTATCTGGCTTATGTGGGTAATGGGGAATTGAACTGAGGCCCTTTGGCTTTGCAGGGAAGCACCTTAACCATTAAGCTATCTCTCCAGCCCTACTTATCTCACTTCTTGATAGAGTGCCACTTCCCTTGGCAACCCCATGAATCAAGCCTCATTATCTACCTTCCTTTTGGCTTTCCAGTTTTCTGAACACCAGACAGAATGTGTCCTTAAGCTCTGTGTACAGTACTCAAAGTTTTACCTGGTCCACACTTCTAAGTCTTCCACATTCTTTCCACAAACCAGTTCCAAAAGACTAAAATTCACATGGTAATGTTTATCATAGAAATAGCTCCACGTTTTAGTACCAATTTTCTGTATCAGTTATTGTCATGTTGCTGGAACAAAATACCTAACTAGAAGAGGAAAAAAAAAAACTTTAAATAATTTGGCTTACAATTCATTGGGAAGTTTATCCATGGCAGATGGGAGAGGAAAGCCAGCGTCATATTGCCGTACAGGAAGCAGAGGGATGACAGCACATAAGCCCGCCTGTAATACTTCAAACAACCCTGTCCTAGTGACACACTTTTTCCAGCAAGGATGCAGTTCAAAAGGTTCCATAACTTTCCAAAATAGTGCCACCAATTTGGGATTGAGTGTTCTAACAAAGAGCCTATGGGGAGGATTACAACTGCATCCTACGTTATCTCTCCATCTCCAGATCTTTTTTCTGTTCCATGTTCCATTGTGTCTCCTTATGCACATTTTAGACTTACACAATAGTTAATGATAAAATTGGTTTTTATCTTGACATTTCCTAATCTTTAGCAGAAACATGAGTCTAGAAATATAACTACATATAAGATTTTATATGCCAGGAAACTTTTAAACCTGTTGACACATCATTCATTTAACCTTTATATTCCAACCAAATATCTGATAAAATGAAGTTTTGAGGCAGTCTACTAGAGTTTATTGTAATATTATTAAACTTGTTGACATCAGGGCTGGAGAGATGGCTTAGCAGTTAAGGCGCTTGCCTGCAAAGCTAAAGAACCCGGGTTAAACTTCCCAGGACCCATGTAAGCCAGATGGACAAAGTGGCACATGCGTCTGGAGTTGGTTTGCAGTAGCTGAAGGCCCTAGTGTGCCGATTCTTCCTCTCTCTCTCCATCTTCCTCTGCCTCTCTCTCTCTCAAATAAATAAAATAAAAAATTGTTGACATAGTAAAGTCTCAATAAATCACAGCTTTATTAATTTTTTCCTTATATAATAAAAATGATTGGTGTTTATGGAAAGTACTTATACTACCTGTTCATGGTTTACACTCCTAAACAAATCAATAAAGTAATTTAATATTTATTGGGTTTCCACTGTATACAAGTTGTTAGTGACCCAAATCCTCATGAACTTTGTATGTCCAGGGAGATTATAATTCAATAAGAAATAGACAGTTTCTATTTGGTTTATTCCAGGGATTCCACTGGTCATCTATTTTAGGACTCATTATTTCCTACTTTGAATAATAATTGTCTTTCCAGTATTATTTATCTCTCCTGTCATTCTGTAACTATCTGGTTGAAGGGATCTTGATTCCTTAATTTCTGATTCTTCCCAGCACCAGAGGGCACACACCATACAGTGTGAGTGTCCCATCAATAGCTTTTGAATGAATAGGATATAAAACACCAGCAGTACAATATGCCATATCTGATCTGCCAAATGTGTAGGAATGGCAACAAATGTTGAAGATGTTCCCTGGGAATGAGATCCTTGGGTGAATTTTCACAAGGATTGAGTACTTCAGTGAAACATGTACTGAACAGAAAAACTTAGAGAAGCGAGGAGAAGGCATTCACAGGAGAGGAAAGATGGTACAAGCGATTTCTAAGGCTTTATAGATTAACCTTTAATAGGGGCTGCAGAGTTAATTATAGGGTAAAAACTTTTGTAAACAAGTATAAAGTCAGGTTAAAATTACTGTGCAGGTCCTAAGAAACCTATTATATCAATTTATATCTTATCATTAGTAAACATCAAGGCAATTCATTTCCTTAGAATAATAAAGTACTGGTTATATGGAATAAAACATGTATTCCTACAAGATTAATCTCTCTCTGGAAGAGAAAAGTACAGAATGATTCATGGTGAGGAATTACTGGGTCCATGTTTATACATAATCCATCAAAAAGGAAAGTTTCTGTTCATGTGGACAGGTAGTGCACGTACCTCTGTTAAACTCCATGACACTCCCCCTTTCAGCCTAATCCACAGTGACATGGTGCTGTATTTCCATGTCACCCAGCAGGAGAGGGGAAGCAGAACCAAGAGAAGTACCCTCTTCCTTTCAGCAGCACAAAGTACATCATGCCACATCCCTAAAATGAAAGGAAGTAGAAGCCTCCAAGCACACACAGGATTCTGGATGTTCTGGATCACTTGAAAATTGAGGTTTCTGTCTCTATGAGAGAAACTTGGAGAGTAGCTCTCAGGAGGCAGTTCAAAACATCTTGTTGCAATATTGTGACCTCTTCCCTTCTTAGTTTCCTCATGTGTGAAGTGCAGATGAGGAATGTGTCTACTTCACAGAGCTGTGATGAAGAGTAAATGAATGACATATGAAAGAACTTACTCTCTGGTATAGATGATAGCTGTTCTTTTGGCAAAAAGACAGTTCTGGGCGTAGCACAGTTGGTTGAATATTCACCTAGCATGTGTGAGGCACTGAGTTTGATTCCAAGAACCTCATGAACACGTAAACCAGGGGTTGTAGCACCCTGGTACAAAATTGTAATTTCAGGACACAGAAATTTAAGGTCATCATTGACCGCATAGGAGTTTGATGCTACACTGGGACCAAGTCCCTGCCTCAAAAATAAAAATAAAAATAAAATGGACAAAGTTTATTCCAACACTTCTAGGCACTGTTCAGACCTACATAGTCTCTGAAAGTTAAAACTGTTCTGAGGTTAATATACTTATAAGCAAAATAGCAGTATAACTAGAGTATAAGGATAACATATTGGATAAAGAACTGTGGAAGAGGACAGGAGGGAAAAGGCAGAAATTTGACCAAGGAGATAATGCTTGAGGATGACCATAAAAACTTAGTTACGAAACTTGAGTCTTTTACAAGACAAGTAAGTCATTCTGGTTTGGAAATGGAATACAGACCCAAGGAAAATGTGAAAAAAATATTTTTTTTTTTTTGCCAATTTCCATTCCATCCTCTGTGCATTATGGTCCTAACCCATGCTGACTACAAGAGAGATGCTGGCTGGCATTGGGCGTGTCGAGTATGAAGTCACATTCTAGGCAGTATACCCAGGTCTCTTCTCCTTAGTGTATCTGGACTGATGTTGTACCCTTCTCTTTAGTGGACAGTGGGTGTCCACTCCTGGAGCTTCAGAAGTCTGCTTATAGATGAGTGTGTCATGGGATCTAAGCTATGGGTGTATTCTGCAAATTCTAGATATGCCTTTTCTCTTTCTATACCCTTCACACATTATTCTCACTGCAGCCTTAGTGATGACTTTAAGAAACAAGAGTTGGATTTGGCTGCAAACTGATTAATGGTTTTCCATTTTCCTAAGGATGTAAGGAAGAAGCATCCTACTCACCTGTCATTGACTTCCTTTCATTTACACATCAATCACAGGTACTTCTTAAAATCAGATTATTATTATTGCTTTAGTCAGTCTTCCTTGCCTAGAGTGCCCAGTTCCCTTCTCTCTCTTCCTCTCTCTCTCTTCCTCCTCCCTCTCGGCCTCCATAGTCTCTACAACTTATCCTTCTCAGTTTGACTTAGATTTTCTTTTAGCAAAGAAGCCTTGCTTATTCACCCAGTTCACTCCAGTCATTTTAACCCATAGAATTTTTGTAAAGTTCATCCTAGTTATATGTATTTTTATAATTTATCTTTATTTATTGATTTGAGACAGAGAGAGAGGAATAAAGAGGCAGATAAAGAGACAAATTTGAGTGCCAGAGCCTTCAGCCACTGAAAATGAATTTGAGACACATGTGCCATCTGGCTTATGTGGGTCCTGGGGAATCAAACTGGGGTCTTTTAGCTTTTCAGGCAAGCATATGCAATGTTTTGACCAGACAAATAATTCTTGGATGAGACTTTCCTTTAGTACAAAGTAGATTTAAGGTCCTGCAAGAGAGTACACTGTCCTACTAATCAATGGGTTTCACATCTGTCTCAACCTCCTCTATGGAATGTAATTGAACTGTAGGTGGAAAAAAATTAGATAATTCTGTACCTGTTTTACTATTGCCAACATCCTGATTAGAAGACCACCCTTGTCTGTGGCCCAGATTCTCTCAGAATTGAATTGATTTGCCCATACATTATATAAAAAGGATGACAACCACAGACCTCTTTTGTCTAGTTCCTACAAGAGTGACATGTTTACTTCCAGTGTTTATATGGCAATGCTGTTACCCACCTGCCAATATCTTACATTAGGGAAGTGTTTCTAACATCATACATCAAGTAGAAAATAATAACAGCTATGATACTTTTTCCTACTGTAATTTGTAGCTCTTTGAAATATCTTGAAGGCTTAATAAAAACAGCAAAGTTTAAAAAAAAAACACAACAAAAATGAACAAAGGGGTAGGTTCCATGGTATAATGGTGATTACTGTAGACTCTGAAAATAACATGGAAGGAAATACAGAAGGTAAGATGAGGTGCTCCTCATTTTCATTCTTGTAAGCTTTTTTTTTTTTTTTTTTTTTTTTTTTTTTGGTTTTTCGAGGTAGGGTCTCACTCTAGCCTAGGCTGACCTGGAATTCACTATGGAGTCTCAGGGTGGCCTCGAACTCACGGCGATCCTCCTACCTCTGCCTCCCGAGTGCTGGGATTAAAGGCGTGCGCCACTACGCCCGGCTCTTGTAAGCTTTTTTAAAATACTTCATCTTACAGAGCAAAAGCACAGAACCATAATAATCATTGGATTTGTTTACCAAGATAAAGACATCCTAGAAATGAGCAGAAAAAAATAAACAAAAAACAAATACATGGTATTCCAGGTCACATGTTCTCATAAACTACCTCATGGACAGGCAGATCAGGGCCTCCGTGATGGTGGGAAACAGTGCTGAGGAAGAACCTAGCCTCCTGGTCATAGGAGGGAGAGGCAGCTACACGTGCTCACTTTCTTCCTTCCTCTCTTATCTGTTCCTCCTCATGTTTTAGGGTAGACGTCATGTTGAACTAGATGGATAAGAAATAGAGGAAAAAATGGAAAAGTTATCCTAGTCAACAACCAATTACATTCCAAGGCAAAATTAAAAAGGAAGGAAGGTTAATTTCTAAAATGGTTTGGGCATCAAGGGCCTTGGGCATTTCCTGAACAATCATCTGCATATCATCTTATTATAATTAATACAGTGACATTTAAAGTTCTACATATTTTTATATTGCCAAGTTATATATTTACTGATGAAACTTTGAAGAAATACAGAAATAATAGTAATGATAATAATAATATAATAATGAAAATAATTAGTGCATATAATCATATCTCTCCTCTCTTCCAAATTCACCTTTTTCTTTTACAATTAAGCATTATTAAACATGATTATGGACAGGTTAACCTCATCACAAACAAAATATTTAGAAGAACAGTTTTTTTTATCTTAACAAATAACACAAGTATTCATCTAGGTAGTTAATATTATGTTAATTTAACTCTGAAAATCAAGTGCTATATAAATGCAGACAGGAAAGCATAAACATGCTGGAGCTCTATTACCCTATAATGGCTGACATTCCCTCAAAACTTTCCCCATTGATTGTTTAATTTATCCATTCAATTTTTGTGTATTTTTAAAAGAAGTATCTTATAAACACATACTTTGAAAACACCTGTTTTCTGAAATACAGAGTTATTTCATGTGAAATGTAGGTTAAGCGTCAGGTTTTTTTTTATTACAACAGACCATTTGACTGAAAAAAAATGTATTCTGTTCTCTTGAGGCAATTATATCCATTGTAGTTCTTGAGGATATTACTTCATTGTAAGAAATGAATATAATGCACTAGTCAAGTTTAAATTGTTAAGAAACCAATGGAAAACACATGATTGCTTTTGGGGAAATGTTGGATGTCAGATTTTAGTCTTTTGTTTAAGGATTTTTTCTTGTTTATTTTAGATTAAGAAGATTTGGGGTAATAAAAGCATATTTCTCATGGTAGGTTGAGCAATAAGATTTGGGATAAGATCCAAGAATCAAAGAAAAGCCAGTGAGCACAATAGTCACACAAAATATTATAATGGGAAAAGTGGAATGAAAAATAGAAATTTTATGGAATTTGTGGAAATCCAGTTAAAAATGTTTTGTAAATTATTATGACTTTTGATTCTTTTTCGACATGTTGCTTTTGGAGAAAATAGAACATTGAACTAGATTAAGGGTTAAGGAAGAAGTTGAGTGATATGGATTAAAACACTATAAGAAAAGATTTTAAATTTCAGACCTGTCACAATGGAATGGCTCCCTCTCAATACTGTAATACAACTTTAGTTTTTAGTTTCATCTTAAGGTTTCAGTCATATTGTTTATAAATTCATATTTATTTTATTTTAATTTTATTTGTTTGTATGTGTGATGTGTATGTGTGTGTGCACGCACGTACACACACGCCAGGTCCTCTTGCTGCTGGAAATGAAGTCCAGATACCTGTAACACCTTGAATCTGACTTCATGGGAATACTGGGAAATAGAACAGAGAGAGAGAATAGGCACACTTAGAGCCTTTAGGCACTGTAGTCAACTTCAGATGTGTGCACCACTTTGCGCATCTGGCCTTATATGGGTACTGGTAAATCAAACCTCTGGGTTGTTTGGTTTTGTACCAAGTTCCTTAACTGTTGAGTCATCTCTTCAACCCCTCATCATTCATATTTCAAATGTATGCATTGACCAGGAAAAGTGTAAGACTAATACTTGTGATACATAAGTGCAAAAGAATAGATCTAAATTATAAGTTATTACATTGGGCTTCTTTCTTTCTTAATAATACTTAATGCTAAATTTTACCATACATTTAATTTATTTATTTTTATTTTTTTATTTTGGTTTCTCGAGGTAGGGTCTCTCTCTAGCCTAGGCTGACCTGAAATTCACTATATAGTCTCAGGGTGGCCTCGAACTCATGGTGATTCACCTACCTCTGCCTCCCAAGTGCTGGGATTAAAGACATGTGCCACCATGCCCAGCTTCTACTATACATTTTAAATAATGCATTTTTAAAATAGTATAAAACAAAAAGTTAGGACATTGGCTATTACAGTTGATATTAAAGGTGAGATTTAACATAAAATAAAGATAAACTACCAAAATAATCAAACCTGGGCTGAAAATACACTATACTCTAGCTAAGATGAGCTTGTCCTGAATCAAAATAATAGACACTTCACATTATAGATATGATGAAGCTGATGCAGTTGCCTAATATTGATATTGATTTCACTACTTTCTTATATTATAATGGCATAGGTTCAAAACAAATTCAGTAAAGAATAATATAGCAGACTGAAATAACAACTTATTGTACCAGTTTCTAATTATATTTACAAAATACCCTTGAAAGTTTGGAGAAATTAAGAAACTGTTTTTTTCTTTTCTTTCTTTCTTTTTTTTTCGAGGTTGGGTCTCACTGTGGCCCAGGCTAACCTGGAATTCATTCTGTATTCTCAGGGTGGCCTTGAACTCAGGGCAATCGTCCTACCTCTGCTTCCAGAGTGCTGGGATTAAAGGTGTGTACCACCATGCCTGGCAAGATTGTTTCCAATTATGAGCTTTTAAATAGAGCTGAAACTCAGACATGGAAAGATTGCTGAAGAACTGTTCTGCTGGGTTATTGACAAAATATTGACAGTTTAACTTAGAAATCAATTAGCTAGACTTTAAGGTTATCAAGTATTTGTAAAATTTAACTAAGAATGTCTTTTTTAATCTTATTTAAATATAGAATAGGATTTTTTAGAGAAAACTAATTTCTTAAGAAAAGACATGTGAAAAAATTACTGAACAATTCTTGTTTTTCAGGATAAAGATGATTTTAGGCTCAAGAAATTTCAAAATTGATGATAGATATTAAATAAGATTTAAGCCACCTTAATTTATGGTAAGAGAAAAATGTGTAGAAAGGTCAAAGAAAGAAACATTAGAATGAAATGTACTTTTGTGGTACAATTATTTTAAATTGGCTTTATTATAAGATCGATATGAACACACTGAGAATTTATAAGTAGAAAAGGTCATATAAACTATTATCTTAAGAAATACACTGGAGCCAAGCATGGTGGTTTATGCCTTTAATCCCAGCATGTGGGAGGCAGAGGTAGAGGTAGGAGGATCACTTTGAGCTGGAGGTCAGCCTGAGACTATGTAGTGAATTCCAGAGCTAGCCTGAGAGTGAGACCCTACCTCAAAAAGAAAGAAAGAAAGAAAGAAAGAAAGAAAGAAAGAAAGAAAGAAAGAAAGAAAGAAAGAAAGAAAAGAAAGAAAGAAGGAACGAACGAACGAACAAACGAAAGACACTGAATTACCATTGAGAGGTAGGCAGAGTTGGGTCTTATGTATATCAGTCTCCACTGAATGTCATCACTACCACTATATTTCAGCCCAGAGAAGGTGCTAAGGAGCAGAGCTTGAATTCACTTACAAGGGAGTTATATAAAAAATACTATTACACTGGACCTTCACAAAACTGGATGGGCCTCACCATTTGTTACATATATTGTAAATGGATGTTTTCCAGGCCAGATTCTCTCATATGTATGTATGTATGTATGTATGTATGTATGTATGTATGTGTATGTATGTGTGTATATATGTGTGTGTGTGTGTGTGTGTATAATTGAAAACAGTTATGTGATTAATGTTTTCAATGATATTTTTATAATCCTCTGGCCATTTGTTAAGTTCCACCATGAGGACACAGAGAAGTCCTCATTGCAAATCACATGACATCTATAAACCCTGGCTAAGCATCAATCACCCATGCATGTTTCTGCAGCTGATGGTGCTAAAATCAGTGATGTGTTCCTGTTTAAAATGTACTTTATGGGCTGGAGAGATGGCTTAGCAGTTAAGCGCTTGCCTGTGAAGCCTAAGGACCCCGGTTCGAGGCTCGACTCCCCAGGACCCACGTTAGCCAGATGCACAAGGGGGTGCACGCGTCTGGAGTTTGTTTGCAGTGGCTGGAGGCCCTGGCGCGCCCATTCTCTCTCCCTCTCTCTATCTGCTTCTTTCTCTCTGTCTGTCGCTCTCAAATAAATAAATAAATAAAAATAACAAAAATAAATAAAATGTACTTTATTAGAAAAATTGAAACACAAAAAGTGAGCTTTTCTGTCCATGGCCAACTAATGTTTTACAAATTATCAGCTTATATTTTTGCAATGAATAAATACTTGACCACCTCAACATGATGATTTTGATATATATAAAATCAAAATATGATTATCATTATTAATTCTTATTAAAATAAATGTAGTAGGTCTTTATAGTAAAAACATGGTAGAGCAGTATATGTGGTGATTTTGGAGTTGAAAATTTTAAATTCATTAGTTAATAAAATTTATATTCAAGGGAAATGCCTTGTTCAGATATTTAGTAAAGTGCTGGGTACAGACCCAGGATTCTATAATTGTTTCATTGTGCCTGACTTTCAGCATGTCCAAGTACTAGTAGGGAGGGTATATTCAGAGAGAGAGAGGGAGAGAAAGGCAGAGGAAGGGAGGGGGGAAGGGAGAGGGAGGGAGAGAGAGAGATTCTGGTAGATTGATAGAGATGAGAATGTGTGCCAAAACAGAAGAACAAAACCAGTGTTGAGTCATTTGGGAAGCCAAAGTTCACTCAACCAGACTGAAAGATTAGAGGAGTGTCAGTCAGAAGGTTCTAGAAGCCATAGTTATCTTGTGAGAACAGAAACCCATGAACGAGGGTGATACAAGTAAAACTGAAAGTAAAAACAGAGGAAGGAAAGCATGGCCCAAAAGACTGGCTTCTCAGCTTGTTTTGAGAGAGAATTGCATGGGACATGGGTGAGGTATCCAGGTTTAAATGGCTAGCAGCAGAATGACTTTTTTTTTTAATAAAAATCGAGTTGATCTAAGAAGCAATTCTTGAGAAATTGTCTAGTCAATTAAACATCTGAATGGCGTTTTGATAATTTTTCCCCCCTGGGTTCTGATTGTTCTGTTTGGTCTTGTTCCTCTTCTCCCTGTATGCAGGAACCCCCAACACAGTTTCAGGCTGTCTTCTTATGGTAGTCCCCAGCCTTCCCTTCTCATTTTATACCATTCAAGAAGGGAAGATAGGATTGGTTTCCTAGCAACACCAGGATAAGTGACCCAGAATTAACCTTCTCAAGGACCTGCCTTTGCTCTAGTACCAGGTGAATGGGTGGTGCTGACTGGCTAAGACCTAGTTTCACACCCATTTCTTACCTAAGTGTTATAGCCTATAGAATAAGATAAATTGATGCTTAAGAGACGTAGAGGCCACTTTTAGAGTTTGATGTGGTGTTACTCCAAGCCAGATTGCTGAGGCATTGTAGTCCACCGGAAAAGAGTTGAATGGACTCTGGTGAGGAAACCCATAAATTTTCAGCATATGGAGGGTTCAGTGTAATTAACAGTAACATCAACATGTCCTACCAGAGATATACCTAAAGGATTCCATGTCCTACAACAGAGGTACTTGCACATCCATGTTTATTGCTGCACTATTTACAATGGCCAGGAAATCAAACTAGCTTACATGTCCATCAACAGATGAATGAATAAAGAATGTATGGAACATATACTCAACTGAATGTGTTGTCAAAAGAAAAATGCAATCATGACATTGGAAGGAAAACTGGATGGAAATGGAAATTATTACATTAAGTTAAGTAATCTAGACTCAGAATGGCAAGAACTGCTTGTTTCCTTTCATGTGTAGAAACTAGATTTTAATTACCATATTTATATGTGTGGGTGTCATGACCATAATCCACAAGATGAAAAAACAAAGTATTATTGAAGGAGGAGGAAAGAGGGGAGAAAAGATGGTAATAGAATACATATATACATGAAAGCTGAATGAGGACTACTGGAGGCAAGGGGAGGAAGGGGACCAGAGGCAGGTGGGCAGAGAGATGAGGGAAAGTACGGGGAAGAGGAATGCACGAAAATGCCATAGTGAATGGCACCAGTATATATCCAGGTGAAATGCAATGGAACCTTTGTACAGCAGTTGCTGCTTATATAATTTCCCATGCTCTGTACTCCAAAGACAATTAGAAGCATTTTAGCTCTTCATGTTAAAAAATTCCTTTACAAACAGTGAGATCTCTTCTTCACTCCTCCATTTCTTTCCTCCATTCTTTTTGCCCTTGCCATCTTGATCATTTAAGTATCTTCTAGCAGACTAACAGTGGGTTGAAGTCATAGGGACCCAGAGTAGTATGTCAAGTTAAGTAAGGAGGGAAACTGTCTAAAAGAGAGAAGGGATCCTGGCCACAAATAGGAGGAGATCCACTTGAAAGAGTAAGCTGGCCTAAAGAAGGAAAGCCTTATAATGTGGAGAAAGGGATCAACATGGGATAAGTATTCTCCAATGAAATTTTAGAGCCAAAAATAAATGGTGACAACATCTTTTCAGAAGGGCTAAGTAGTGTAATAGCCTCAGTAGTGTGAAGGAACATTTGTGTGGAAAAACATCCTGACAATTTGAGCCCTGTCTAGGAGAAAAATCATTCAAGAAAGACAAAAGTAGAGGTGAAGATGAGAAATAAGTTGATCATAAAAGATATATAGATAGATAGATAGATAGATAGATAGATAGATAGATATGAAATGTCTGTGATTCAAATATAGAAAACAGAACACTTAAATGAATCCTAGGTTATTGGGTTGAAATTACAGGTAGTTTATAAAACAAAATTTCCTATGATGTGAGTACAGGTATAGCTTTAGTTAAGATATTGATATAGGGCAGTAACAGTTTGGAAAGAAAGAAGAAGAAAAAAGGAAAGGAGGGAGAGGAAAAGAGAAATCGCTTATCTCTGTCCACTGTAAAGTCATGGAAATAGACGTACACTCAAAGCAATCAATTTCCAGATTTTCTTCTCTAAATGCCATTTTTCTTAAGAGAAAATAGAATCTGGTGTGCAATTTGCATGGAGACAATGTAACATAAATTGGGAGCATCCTGTGTCAGAAATTAAGGAAATGATGACGGGAACATGTTAAAGAAATATTGAAAACAAAGGAGCTAATTAGACATCAAAATAAAATGGAATAATTCTCTCCAATCAGATAGAAAGTAAATAATTATGAGTAACTTACTGAAAAAAGATGTATAAATATATTTATACAGGCACATACCTAGGTTAAATGTTCATAAGAAATCAGATATTTATGTAGTTTAAAAGTAACTCCTAGGGGCTGGGAGATGGCTCAGATGTTAAAGACACTTGCTTGCAAATCATAGCTGACCAGGTTCACTTTCCAAGCCACCACATAAAGCTGGAAAGGTATTCATTTGTTCATTCATTCAAGACTCTGGAGTGTCCCCCTCCCCAACATTGTTACATGTGTAAGTAAATAAAATCCCTAACTCAACAAAAGTTTATTTATTGTAAGAATCAGTAATTTTAGACTGCAGAAGTCAGGCCAATATCATTTTAATCAAGTGATCACATTGAACATTGTTAAGTAGAGAGATATACCAAAGTAATACAGAAACTGAGAACTGTTCCAAACTGGAGCTGACTAATTAGACATGAAAACCAGATGCTGTGTGTGGGTCTCTCTCATCTGGTCCTTTGTTAGGGATGACATGGTTAGAACAAGTGACTGAAATTGGAAGGAGGCCAAATGTGAGATGGTTCCAATAATCTATGACTATACAGTTCTGGACTTTGAGGATCCAACATTAATGCAAAGAACATTCCTTCTTTATAACAAGTGCACACTACAGTGCTTGGAGGTGAGAAGAACTTCTGTAAGTTTACCACGGTGATGTTTTTCAAAGTTCTTATTCATCCCCTGTTTTTCATCTATTAAGAATGCCCAGGGAACATAAAGAAAATACACTAACCAGTGCTTATGAGGATCAACCCAAAAAGGCATGACAATACAGAAAGGGGTAATCTTGATGGGTAAGATTTAAAAAAGACCATGGAGGCTTTCTGAGCCTGATTGTATGTGTTGGGAGTGACAACTAAGCCATTCCAAAGCAAGAGAAAAAACAGGAGAAAATCTTGGAAACCTGGGCTCAAGCATGAGGATTGTTTAGAGAGAATAGAAGAATAAATTTTGAAAGAAAATATCTGGAGCTTCAATGCCAGATTCTGTGTTCTAAATATTATGTTTAGAATAAAGGGAAAATAATAACTTTTATATGTAATTGAGCTACACTAAAACATTTTATATGAATTTAAAACATCAATGGAATTACTAAAATAAATTCCTGTTAATATAATTGGCAATGACAAAGAAATGAGGTGTAGACTTAGAGAATATGATTATGACTGTGGTTAGTGATTTATGGTATTTTTCTTTCTAAGTCTATTTTATTTTAAAACATAATGCCTGCTAGGTTCATCCATGATGCAAAGAACAGGCTTTTGTCCATTTATATCACTTAACATAATTCCATTATTTACATATCCCACATTTCCCTTACTCATTTATACTTTGATGGATATTTAGTTGCTTCCATAGGGAATGAGTTTAAGGATTGGGCAAATATTTATCATAGGATACAAAATGTTCGTGAAGGAGGAATAAATTTGAGAAACTTATTGTATATCACATGTACTATAATTAATAAGATAGTATAAACTTTCATGCTAAAGAGTATATATGCATGAGGAGACAAAAATAAACAGAAAATTGAAGGAATTCCAAAGAAAAAAAGACATAGATGATATAAAATGAAATAAATTGATAATTGCAAAAAGCAAACTATATAATCAACATCTAGAATTAATCCTTTCTGACATTCTTTAAATCAACAAAAATAAGCAAACTAAGACATGCAGGATATTAAGGAGATTCTTCATCAGGAGGAAGATAAACCCTGCTGGCTGCAGGGTCAGCTCCACAGACTGCACATTATATAAGTTGCACAAATTCAAACATATATCTGGAGTTCACTTACTGTTGCAAGGGTCCAGGTTGATCCCATACACTTTCTCTCTCTCTCTCAAATAAATAAAAATAATTTAAAAAGAAAAGGGACAAAAAAGTATGAGTAAGAAATTTATAAAATAAAAATAACCAGTGTAAATGAAAAAACACTTTAAATTCACTAGTATTTTTATAATAAATTACACAAAACAGGATGTTATCCCTTTACTAGCAATTTTTAGAAAGGGTATAAGTAGGCAGTATAGGATAAATTTGCTTATGATGTCAATTCTGATGGTTTTCCTAACTGAAAATTCAGAAACAGAGAAATGTATTGTATTTTATATATAAAGTTTTAAATTTATTTTATTTTACTTTTAGAGAGAGAGAGAGAGCGATAATTGGCACAGCAGGGCCTCAGCCAATGCAATTGAAATCCAGACACTTGCACCACCTAGTGGACATGTGCAACCTTGTGCTTGCCTCACCTTTGTGTGTCTGGCTTACGTGGGATCTGGAGAGTTGAACATGAGTCCTTACACCTTGCAGGCAAGTGCCTTAACTGCTAAGCCATTCCTCCAGCCCTATTTATTTATTTTACTTATTTATTTTTATCAGGGAGGGAGTCTAGTGCAGAGCTGAAGTCTGTCCTGTTAGTTCTCAGCAACCAGGCTTTTGACTAAGGTTTCTGGTTTACCTTAAAGATGGAGAGGAAGCCAGGCATTGTGGTACAAGACTTTAATCCAAGCACTTGGGAGGCAGAAGTAGAAGAATCACTGTCAGCTCAGTTGAGGCCACCCTGAGGCTACATAATAATTCCAGGTCAGCCTGGGCTAGAGTGAATTTCAGTATAAGTAAATAAATAATAATAATAAAAGATGGAGGGGAACATAGTAGTTATCTCAGAGGACTGTTGTGCATTTATAACACTCAGTAATGCTTAGCAGGTAATGAATACTAAATAAGTGTTAATAGTTACTGTTATCTAACATTTTACCTTTTGGCAATAGTTTAAAAGTGGTATCTTTATGGTTATTTCTTTTGCATTGTTTTGATCACAGTAAAAGACTACCATAAAAAAGCAATCACTTTCCTTCCTTTAACTTGATTAATCATGTATTGCAATACATTTTTCCATTAGATTTTTCTTATTTTTTAATATACATGCAAAAATTCATGATATATAATGGGAATTAATTCTCTTACCCCTACTCAGAATGGGAGTGATTGAACCTAGACCTTTGCAAATGCTAAAAAAGCATACTTCCCCCAGCAAAATAGGCAGTAAATCATGGTAGATTATGTTTTTCAAACGTGTTTTCTCAATTTCTAACTACCTTTTACTCTTTCCATAGTGTACTTTTAAAAATTGTTATTGAATGAAAAGTTATACTTGACACTCGTAAAAGCTTGGGATGCATTTATGAGCAAGAAAAAAATTCCTAACATACTTCACTTGGAGTGGAAGCAGGGGAAACAATTTTTAATAATTATCTAAATAAATAATCTATATGTAAAAGCTGATAAAGTTTATGGCATGGGGGCTGGAGGGATGGCTTAGCAGTTAAGGTATTTGCCTGCAAAGCCAAAGGACCTAGGTTCAATTCCCCAGGACCCACGTAAGGCAGATGCACAAGGGGGACCATGTGTCTGGAGTTCCTTTGCAGTGGCTGGAGGCCCTGGCATGCCCATTCTCTCTTGTGCGTGCTCTCTCTCTCTCTCTCTCTCTTTCTCTGTCAAATAAATAAATATATAAAATATATATTAAAAAATTTTATGGCATGGGGTGTAGGTTGGGTATAATAGTGGGAGACCAGGACTAAATCCTTAATTTTAAATAAGTCAAAATCATTATTTAATCCATGAATATCATAATTTTCTGCCCTAAATATTGAAAACAAAATTTAAAAATATTTTTAAAATAAAAAAGCTATTTTTTCTAATGTAAAAGTCATACACAGCTATCATCATATGTGATATGAGCAAAAATAAATTATTCAATGATGATGCCTAAAAATGGTAGGAAGGACTTTATTTGCAACCTTCCCAGCCAGTGCATACAGCTCTGGAAGGTGGAAAATGTGTAAGAAGAAACCTCAGGATTAAACTGACCTAACAGCATTTTTGCTGGAACATACCAAGATGATGTGCCACCCCTAGGGATGGAGCAGGCTGAGGAATCAGGTGAGATGTGAAGGACAGACATAAGGCTATGAGTAAAATGACTTCCACAGAGTTCTGATGGCTAAAAAACTGGATTTTATAAGCTAGTCCAGGAAAAGGTTCAGAGCCTGACTAAAGTTTGGCTAAGAGAAGAATGTTTGTCATTAATCCCACAAATGTGGCAGACAATTAAAAAGGAAACACAAAACATTGATAATATTGGTATTCAGAGAAAACTGCCATTAACATTTCAGTGCTTATTCTTACAAAAATTTGCACGGAAACATTTTTTTTAAAGAATTAGTTTCGTATATTGAATTGCAGAGATAGACTCATAAAGTTCATATATGTTTTCTAACCTCCTCACTGCCCCCATCTCTACCAGTAATAGTTACATTTCCTGCCAGGCACCTAGTACATATTGTCTTTCTTAAGCGCCAGGAGATCAACCCTGTTGTGTCAAAATCATCATTTGCATGTTAATAGTAGAGGAAAGGGAATCCCCAGAAGATAATTGTTTTGCAATTAGGTGATTCATTTTTGAGGTAGAACAGAAGATCCAGGCCAGGTCTGTTAGTCTTTGCCCTTTGCTTGTACTGGGTTGACCGCTCACATGTACTTAAAGGCACAACACTGCAAAGTTCATCTTAGTATTTGATGTGAAGGTCTTTGAAATAAAAGTGAATGGAATTCTACCTGTAGTGTACTTTTTTAGGATGCTGTGTACATCTTAGGATGCTACCCTAAAATAAAATGATGTCCAAAAGGATATAGAGTGAATTGAAAGAGAAAGAGAAAAAAAAGTATCTGGACATCTATCGCTATTTCTAAAAGAGAGCCTGAATACCTTTTTCTTGTTTACCTAAGAGAAAGTAAAACTGTTGAAAGTAGTTGGTTCAGATACAAGCATTACAGCAATTATGAATTAAGCCGAAAACACAAATTTATTAATGCAGTTGCACTGTTGGACATAAGGAATGTTTTAGTTGTCAACATGCTTTGAAGAATATCTCTAATGTGAATGAAAGTCTTGGAAGAAGAATGGACTGATAGAACTCCTGTTACCATGGAGAGATGAAATATTTTAAGATCAGAACCAAATTACCTTGTTTTAGCCCCTCAATAGCCACTTATTGCCCACTTCTGTGTCTGACCTGACAGCCTTATGACTAGGTGATCAGGTGAAACCTTTTTTTGGAATGTACTAACAGACCACCAGCTACCACCAACATAAAGGCTAAGAGTGTCAACAGATAACATCTAACGCCTATTGCAAAAATGTCCCCATATTTGCTGAACATGGAATTTAGGATAACTTCAATCTGTGTTCCTGGGCCATGGGCACTGATATTTGGCTCCATGATAAACTATCCAGAATCCCTTCGATGGGAAAGGTATGTATCCTCTGTTGACATTCCCAGAGATATTTATGTATCATATGTGAATCCATAGGACAATTTACACAATTACCTGTGGAAGTAAGTAGTAGACTTTATCCACAGGACCATTGAGGAAGGGCCCACTATGTGCCAGGCACTGTGCTGTGTTCAGGAACAAATAATCTTACTTAGAACACATGAATTGTTCAATGTACACTAGTCTGTCTCCAGTGTAAGAGCTCTGTAGCATGTTTTATCTAATTATTTTATTTATTTATTTATTTAATTGAAAAGAGAGAGAGAATGAGAAAATGGGCAAACCATGGCCTCTAGTCACTGCAAATGAACTACAAATGAATAAGCCACCTTGTGCATCTGGATTACATGGGTCCTAGGAAATAGAACCTGTGTCTTTTGGCTTTGCAGACAAGCACCATAACTGCTAAATCATCTCTACAGCCCTGTACCCATATAAAGCCAGATGCATGGAGTGGCACATCCATCTGGAGTTTGTTTTCTGTGCCTAGAGGTCCTGGCACACTCATTCTCTCTCCCTATCTGCCTCTCTCTCACATAAGTAATAAATAAATAAGACATGTTTTAAAAGTATTAAAAAAAGTCAAAGTCTCATGTCAACTTAGCTGTGTTTTACTGCCAAGTGCATTCCAGTTAATTCAAGGTTTATCAGCAGCTGAGTCACCACAAAAAAAGAAGAAAGAAAAAAGAAAAAAGAAAAAAAATGCATATTTCATGGAGCTATTTTAAAGCATGAATGTTTATATGAAATTGTTTACCACATTTTGAAGGAATTCTTGAGCTTCACTTGGATATGTGAAGCACATTACTGTGGGATTTACTAATTACCTGTTGAAAAGAGGAACTGCTGCTCAGTAGTTTTCATGGTGACCTTTTTAAGTAAAATGGATGAACAGAACCTGTGGAGCTCAAATATTCTGTGTTGTTTTGCTCTGTTTTTTTTTTTTTTTTTTTTTTTAGGTTTTGCAGACAGGCTCTGGCTATATAACATAGGCTGTCCTAGAATCAATCAGTGACCTTCCTATGTGGGTCTCCCAAGTATTTGAATTCCAGGCATGCACCCCCATGTCTTGGCTCAAGCATTTTTTTCCCATAAAACTATTCATTTCAGACTATCTTGAGAGATACGTTTTTGGAATGAATCAATACCCTTTGGGGAATGCTTTGTTAGTAGCATGAGAAGACTGTAGCCTGCTTTTAGCATAGTCTTTTTGCATTTTTAAATTCATAATTGATTTAATGGACTAAATGAGGCATAAATATAACCACCTAGAGGATGGTGGTATGTATTCCAAAGTGACAAGGAGATAGTCTGGGGTATTGGGAAAGGTCGTGATGGGGACCATTCTCTTGAGCGCCTCACTTTATAACTCTATATTCAAAAGTCTTTTTCATTTGTTTGTTTGCTTGCTTGTTTAAAGCACACATAACATGTGAAATTTGCAGGACAATTCACCTCATACCAACTATGTTTTACTAGTCAATTTAAATTAAATTAGCAACTTGTTTTCAGATAGGCAGGACCAACCCTCTTTTTCTTCTTCCTGCCTGTGAAATTGACATTCATTCATTAGGGATAGTGTTGTAAATTCATGGCTACTATATATAATGTCCATTTATCCAAAGAATAAACTACAATGATGCTGAAATTAGAGTAAGTGGGGCTGGAGAGATGGCTTAGCGGCTAAGGTGCATCGTTGTAAAGCCTAAGGATCCAGGTTTGATTCTCCAGGTCCCATCTAAGCCAAATGTACATGGTGGCACATGTGTCTGTAGTTTGTTTGCAGTGGCTAGAGTTCCTGGTGCACCCATTCTCCCTCTCTGTATCTAATAAATAAATAAAAATCTTAAAAATATGAACTTAGAGTGAGTGGGTAAAAAGGAGTCAAGATATCCAGTACTGCAACTGCACAATTTATTAAATTTTTTAAGATTTACTTTAGTATACCTGGAGAAGTCTCACTCTTTGGCAAAGTAAATAAACAAACAAACAAACAAACAAACAAACAAACCTGGAAATACAATTCAATCAAGGAAAATGTCATGCTCTCAGGCAATGAAAAGTCACAGCCCATGTAGAATCTGAAGGAAAATAGTCCACTTTTAAATTCGTGTGAGAATAAATACTGGGTAATAAATTCTAGTTAGCTCCATAGATTTCATTGGGTATTATGAGACACTGGTTTTCAGAAGAAGAGGGATTAGAAGGATAACTGACAGATTTCTACGACCTAAAGATTGGCTCTCCTGGAAGGTCTGGTATTTGTTTTGTCTGTGGATCCTTGCTTTCTCAGAGTGAGGCTCATCATTTGCTTCCATGAAAAAAAGTCATGCCCGCATTTAAGAATCCAAACCTTTTCCATATTAAAGCTTTATCTGTGTATAATAGGTAAACTACTGTGAAGTGTAGTTGCCTGTTTAACTTGAGATCTGCTTTGATTTGGGGCAGTTTAGTTAATTCAAATAAAATTTTGTGAAGTTAACCACTTTCAAGAAAAGGAATAGGAGCTCCTAATTTAACCTAGAGTATCTCTTTTATTTCTCTGGTATTCATTTGAAGTGCCCTATCAGCTTGAACTGACCAACTTCAGTCATTTCCACCCTTTTATTTTTTTCCTCTAATGTAAACTGAAATTCCCTGCTGTTCATGGTATTTCACTGTTTAGCATCATTTAATGAGCAGGTATCATTAAACTTAAAAGGGCCTTTTCTGTATATTTCTGATTAGTTAGTGAAGGAACCAAAGAATTTTTCTCACTATAGTTTGATGTCTGCCCATTTTATATTTAAGTGCCTTTTGATGAAGTAGAGAATAATCTTGATTAAAGTAAGATGGATTTCATTATATTGAATATGTGGTTCACTATTCAGTTGTAGAATATAAATCGTGTACAAATGTCAATATATGATATTTCCCTTGTAAGTTTATGTATATGATTTCTTAATTACTATACTTTTATTGTTTTAGAAAAATGTATAATTAAATAGTAGTTTTAACATTAAGGTCCATATAATATCAATTATAAAAACAAAATAAATGAAAATTCATTTCATTAAACAATTTCATAGTATATTTAGAACTCATGGCGATCCTCCTACCTCTGCCTCCCAAGAGTTGGGATTAAAGACGTGCGCCACAACACCTGGCTAATTATTGGGTTTTTTTTTAGTTATAATAGGGAATAAACTGATAATAAAATACATAGTAACATCTATTAATAATACATTTCCTGTTTTAGGTTCATGCATACTGTACCTGGCATTGCTAATATTTCATTAGTTCTAATTTTGCTTTTATGTAGGAAAGAATATCTGTGAGCTAAATATCATGGAGCAAAATTAATGAGGGCAGAATGCAAGCAAAGTTCAGATATATGTAATAAGTTACAGATGGCCTTGTGTAACATTAACATCAGTAACAGGTAAAAGATGTAATAGTGCTGCCTACTGGTAGGAAGTAGCAGTGTTGAAAGAGTACTTGGAAATAGGTGTAGTCGTTGAGCAGTGTTAGGTGATATACAGGGCTGACTAAGCTTGCTAGTATTAACAGTGATGCAAAGCACTCTTTTTGTAAGCATTAATGCAAAGTTAATGGTGACATTTTTATGAGAGCAAACATTCTAATGTGGTATTTTTAGCTATTTATAATACTTTTTTGCAGATCTCACTTGCTTTCTTTTACTCAGTATTACCTGTACAGATTTTCTCCATGTGACCCTTCTTTATTACATTGAGGTTTTGTTGGTTTTTGTGCTCAACATTTCCAAAACATGTTTATTTGAAAAATAAAACATTGCCAATGGGAACTAGATGTCCATTTTAGTAACAGGCAGGTGGATATTTATTTAGGCTGTCCACTGAAAACACCAGTTCACAGAGAGGTATTTATTATGGTTGCTTCAATCTACAAGATAAGTCTAATGAGTAAAATGAAATTAGATTTCTTATAAAGCTTTCATGTGAAAGACTAAGAAAATTAAAAACCAAATGTGACTCAGTACAACTTGCTCCTCTTGTTTACCCCTTTAAAGTAACTTTAGATTTTTCTGTGCTAGAAAGAAAGAATTTGCTAAGCTTGCTTTGGCATATACATGGCATGATTTTCCAGTGGACTATTTTTTTCTATTACCTATAAAATAAATCATGTTACTTTTAACTTTATCTTTTGAGTTACTTTTAACTTAAGTAATAAAAAAACAGAACATATATTTAATATTTGGTAAGCTATTTCAGTTAGATGTGATATGGTTTGTATATGATAATCTAGTTATTCTAATCTAAATGCTTATCATACACATTTTAGCTTCTTCTCCAAGTTTGTACTACACCACCATACATAGTTGTTAGACAATGAGGAGAATACTCCATTACATATACATTATGTATAACTTTCTCACATACAAAATGCAGTTCCCATTCTGAAAAATAATTGATTCACAGCGAAAGTTGTAAGAGAAAGTTGTTCTGAATTCTAAAACTTTTTATAGGAAGAAAACTGAAGTTCATATTGTCTTCCTTAAGGCATAAA
Source organism: Dipus sagitta (assembly GCA_036346955.1). Taxonomy (NCBI): domain Eukaryota; kingdom Metazoa; phylum Chordata; class Mammalia; order Rodentia; family Dipodidae; genus Dipus; species Dipus sagitta. The sequence goes on from CM070780.1 coordinate 75,257,502, forward strand.
ACACAAGGTAATATTAATGTCTTTTCATTATTCCTTTTTTCCCTACTTTCCTCTCCAAATGAAGTATTTCACTCCATCTTCAAAGTTTTATTCTACATCAGGCTAGACTAACATTGACATTAAAATATGAAAAAGAACTCAAATTGGAAGTGTTTAATAGTTTGAGAATTTTGTCTCTGTTTGTTTTATGTAACTTGGAAACAAAGAAAAAAAGAGAAGATAAGAGAAAGAGTAAGGAGAGAGGAAAAAAGCTTTAAAAGGGTAGCTGAGAGTAAGCAAACTAGTAATAAATCAGATTATATTGTATGCAAAGTTTGTGCATGAAAACAAGGCAAAGTGTGGAAAACTAATTGTGTGAGAAACTGATATTTGTATTATTGAAATCTTTTTTTTGATTTTCAAAATAATTAATGACTAAGTAGTAAATAAGACATTCCCAGAATGGTTAATGATCTAGATAAGGTTATTGGAAACACATTTTTCATTTACTTTACTAAATATTGAAACCAAGAATCATACCACCAAGAAAATGGTCATACCATTGAAAAAAACAGAGCCATTCTTGTTTTGAAAACAGCCGGTTTATCTGAAGGTCCCTATGGGTCTCACAGCAAAAAGCAATGGTGTCAGAACCAGGGGCGAACAGTAGTAGCACTGTGGCCTCAGATTCTTCAGTACAAACAGTAATGGACATAGTTCTCAGAAATGGGACAGGAGAGTACCTTACACTGGGAAAGGTGCTAGACTTCAGAGAAACATGTCCTTCTTAATAGTATCAGTAATCATTTATTAATTGTTTTTCTTCAGTAGTGAAGAAGAAAAATTATATTGAGTAACAGACATTGTTTCTCTAATGTATATATTATCTATTTTATTTAGCTGCAAATATTTAAATGGTTGGGTTTTATTTCTTCCTTAACATTTGTATTTATGTATAGCATTTTACAAGACAATATAGGTGGAAGTTAAGGGATTAATGGCTTTGTCTAGGATGTGCATGTTCATGTCTTCAATAGCAGATGTGTGAGTATAACTTTGGTCAGTGAAGTCATGCTTGTTTTTTCCCATCTCTTCAGCCATATTTCTTCACACTCCCAGATTTCTTGTGTCTATTACAACTAAAACACATTTTTAAAGGAGATACAAAAAGTATTCTCAATTTTTGTAAGGCTATGATTTTCTTTATAAAATGTAATGCAAAATTTGTCTTAATGTTTATTTATGAAGGTAAACAATAATAATTTATTACAATGCCTTATTAGCATATTTGTGAACATATTTCCTAACATTTTGGGATGAATTTATTTATAAGTCTTTTTTTTGTCATAAGAGAGACATTAGAAGTATGGTGCATACAACAAATACCTTAGTCAATAGATTGATCTGAGGTAGGAGCATTGCTGAGTTCAAGGGCAGCCTGAGGCTACATAGTGAATTTTAAACCAGCATCAGCTAATGTGAGACCCTACTCAAAAAAACAAAAAGAGAGCCAGGCATGGTGGTGCACACCTTTAATCCCAGAACTTGGGAGGCAGTGGTAGGAGGATCACCATGAGTTCGAGGCCACCCTGAGACTCCATAGTGAATTCCAGGTCAGCCTGGGCTAGAGTGAGACCCTACCTCGAAAAAAAAAAAAGAAAAAGAAAAGAAAAAAGAAAGTTTGGCCCTTTCTTTTTGGTTCCTTGGTTACTTTTTAAGTTTTAATTTACATAAAGCATAGCTTTATAGTATAATTGTAAGAATCTTGATTTGTAAAATATGCCAATAACCTAATTCATACCTGATACACCTAGGTAATCATTTTCATGCTTGTGATCCCATATGATCCCTTTTTTCACATCATTCACTATATTTTTTAGGATGTTCACTTCTTAATAACAAATTTGAAGCGACAAGGGAAAAACAAACTTATTTTTGTATAATCTACATTAGCACTATGATATTTGTCTTCATTGATGAGTAAAACTATTTTTCTTTTGCTGTAATTCTGCTGTTCTGTCATTTCTTGTACATGAAATAGTGCTTTGAATTTAGATGTTCACCTGTTTATTATGGGAAGGAGAAAGATATCTATTTATTTATTACCATTCACTTACCTCATTTTTTTAGTTTGGGGGAGAAGTGGTACTGGGTAACAAGTGTAGGGCCTTACACATGTTAGGGAAGTGCTGTACCATCTGCTTTTGGTATACTCATACTGGACATTTTTACCATTAAATTATGTTTAAATTTTTAGATCCATGAATTTTATAGTCCTTTTCAAATTATATTTCCTTAAGTGAATATAACAATTAAATCACTGAAACTATTTAACAAATGAAAAATTATCATTAGACATCTATATAGCATAGTCAGTCTTTTATTTTCATAAGCTAATTATAACATTAATGTGATCCCTCCTGTTTGCACACTTGGTGTTGGTGCTATTTCTTACTTAACTCAGATGGAGTGTATTGAATGCTAACTAACTTAACAAGGGCTCAGCTACAGAGTCTCAAAAGTCTCAGTAGTGTGTGTGTGTGTGTGTGTGTGTGTGAGAGAGAGAGAGAGAGAGAGAGAGAGAGAGAGAGAGCGCTGCTATCTTCCCCATCTGTATAAAAATGAAAATAAGTTTTATCATAAATTTAAAGAACCTTAAAAAAAGTTATTTTGGGGAAGAATAAACTAAATACATTTTATAGATGCATTATTGCTTTTCTTTTTTCTTGATATGAACATTTTAACTGATTATTTAACTCTCCTTTATCATTCCATACACAATTATTAGCTAGCCATGTCACTCTGGAAAATTAGTTAATTTTTTTCTGCTTTGGGTTCTTCTCTAAAATAGGAAAATTGGTATTATATACATTACTGAGTTATTAGGATTGGTTCCCAATTATTTTCTTTTCTCTCATTTCTACCTCATTATAATTTTAACTTGAACATTGGTGAAAAGAACTTTCCTATATCATTTCTACACTTATCTTTTCATAGTTATTTGCTGTGTTTTCATCGAATATTTTAAATATGCCATTTATTTATTTATTTGAGAGAGAGGGGGAAGAGAGAGAGAGAGAGAGAGAGGGAATGACAGTGGGCATGCCAGGGCCTCTAACCACTGCAAACAAACTCCGGACGCAATGGCCACTTTGCGCATCTGGCTTATGTGGGTACTGGGAATCAAACCTGGATCCTCAGGCTTCACAGGCAAGCACCCTAACTGCTAAGCCATCTCTTCAGCCCTTCATTGAATACTTTAAATTAAATTAATTAATTGCACGTGTCTGTGTATACCAGGGTCTCATGCCACTGCAAACAAATGCTTGTCTGGCTTCATTTGGGAGCTGCGGAATTTAACCTGGGCTGTAGGCTCTGTAGGCAAACACCTTTAAGTCCTGAAACATTTCCACAGCACCCTGCTTTGTTTTTGACTCAGGGTTCCACTCTAGCTCAGGCTGATCTGTTATGGTTATCCTCTTTTCCTTAGCCTCCTGGTTGGTGAGATTAAAGGCATAAACCACCACTTCTGGCTACCACTCTGTTTTGGCAGTCATTATAGCTTGGACTCCCACTCTGGCACCCACATTTCAGATCTGGCTAAAACTTCTGTATTCTATTATTTACTGAACTGGTCAGTTTCAGTCACTCTGCAACTTAAACTTATTATGGGATACAAGTCACGCTTAAGTCTATAGTTTTGCGATTTTTTACAGCATTCTCAAATATTTTCCCTCCTAAGAACATTTGTCTATTCTTTGGAGGTAAGTGCTAATACTATGATGTTCTCCCTGCAGTCTTTATTTCTCACCTGTGATCATTTCTAGCTCAGAACACAGATTGCTCAGCATTGTACTTGCTCGGTGCTTTGACTACCCTCAATCTTGTATTCTTAGTAGGCTTAGATACATATTTATATTATTTTTTCAGGAATTTGGAGGGCACATCCTAAATCATGCTTGACTAGCAATTCCTAGTTGATAGTACCAAACATTGTACTCTATACATGAAAGGTGGAGGGAGACATTGTGGCGTATCAGAAAGATTATAGGCATTTGAATGAAAATGTCTCAGATTTGAATACCAAATTAAACATTGTTTGACCCTAAGCAACTTAAATCATCAGTACATTAACTGATCTATAAAAATAGTAATATTATTACTTACTTTTCAGGCTCAATGCAATGATTAGAGATAAGGAATGCAGAACATTTTAATATTACCTAGATGTAGTAGATGCTCGATAAATATTACCCTTTTGCTTTATGTGGCAAAACTTATTTTCAACTGTCTGCCATCTAAAATATGGCA
>CM070780.1:75271791-75279291 GCA_036346955.1 Dipus sagitta
TTTTTAACCCCTCTTCTCACATTGGTGAGATATAAAGACAGTTCTACAAAGTACAACAATAACTTACATTCTAGTTACTACACATTACTATCAACTCAGTTTGTGTGGTGGTTTTCAGCAACAGAATGAAATAAACTTTCCCAAAGCTTCCCTCTTTGTTAAAAAAAAAAAAAAAACAAATCTAGAACGGACATTTTAAACAAGTTAATGAATTAAACAATTTAAAAAGTATAAATTAACTTGAATGTATAGATTTTAAAGGATCAGCCATTTATTATAAAGTTTGAAAAGTAAAGATTGGTAGTTATACATTTTCACGTGTTTAGGAAAGAGATTTTGCAAAAGAAATTGTTAATGACTATGTGAGACTAAGCCAAGCTTTTAGAATATAAAGCTAAATATAACAATATCATTGGAAATATTTTTGATTTACTGTGAACAGAAGTCATTGAGCTATAGGGCAGAATTTTAACATTAGATTAATACAAATCTTCTTAAATCCTATTCTTCCAAATTTACAATTTTCCTTTTGAAAAGTAAAATCATAAGAATAAATTTTCATTTTTAGTAATTTATATTTTTCTAATGAAAATTTTCCATAGTTCCTTTCTTACTTTTGAAATTATTTTATTTGTTATTACTAGGATAAAGCATAGTATAGTAGGCTGCTAGTTTAATTAATAGACGTTGATTTGGAAGATAAGATTTCCTTGTTCTACTCTTAAGTTTCTCAGAAGTTTGTCATTATTGAAGGTCTAACTTTCTGTTTGCTGAATGAAGGTAACCATCATCATATTTTTTAAAATCATGTTAAAATATACTACTATTTTGCATATCTGTCATATTATGACCTCTTTGACTGGAAATTTAAAGTTTTATAAGGTCACATCCTTAATTTGTGTGTAGAATTTTAGGCATTTTGTCCAAACCAGTACAAGGCACTGAGAAATATGTTATAAGCAAGTTCATTTTCATCTGCTTAAAATCATATCTTTTTCTATAATAAAATTATATCATTTGTTATATGCCAGATATCTTTCAAATTGTGTTTTAAAGAACACCCTGTTTCACTTAAAAAAATTAAAAACAGTCATGAGCTTTTTCAATTTTTGTTCTTACACATTCAAGTATGTCCTTCATATTTGGCATTTTGATTTATTAGGCAATCTTAGTATTAAAGACTTTTAGCCAAGCAGGGCTGGATTTCAAATGCACTGTGCATGGTGTCCATGATGAATGAACTCCATCAGAGCACAGAAGTTATCAGTATTTAAATGCTAGTTTCTTTCATAAGTTTCACATCACATTCAAGTTTTCAAATCAGAATTCAGCTGATCTTCAGAGGGAAATGTATGTGTTTTTGAATTGCATGTGTAGGTTTCCTGGCCCTGTAGTCTCTGAATCTGGATAGAAATAATTATGTGTAATATCAAGACTTTCAAATGATTCAATAAAGCATCTTTAATAATATATGATAATCTCTAATATAATAGTTTACTTTTCTTTACATGTTCTATTCCAAATTCTTTGGATTTATTGTGTATATTTTGATAAATTTGTTTGGTTCTGGGAAAAAATCACATATTAGCCATAATGATTATCTGAATGTCATTACCAATAATTTTAAGAAAATTATAATAGTTATATATATTTTATATGCACTATTATTCCTAATTTTTCAAGCAGTCAATGATTTTTTTTATTCAGTTGATTTGATTGAATGATAAGGTACCAAATAAAACACAGTTACAATTAATGTGCCCCAAATATCAAAATATCAAAATATCATAAATGTCTATTTATGTAGATAGGAGTGTGTGGGAGTGCAGGGTATTTTTTCTTTCTTATTCTTGACATGCATAGTTGGATTCACTGATCAACTGTTTTTTTCTACCATAGATTCATTCATAAAGATGTAAGTTTATAAACATACTTGTTGTTGTGTAATGGAAGAGAAGGAGGAAGAAAGGAAGAGAGGGTGGAGAGATGATAGGGACATAGAAAAGATGAGAAAGACCAGAAGGAATTAAAAAAAATTAAAAAAAAAGTAAGTGAGCAACCAGAACCAATAGTGTCCCTGGTGGCCAATGGGATAATACAATTAACTGTACTTGCCCAGGTCAACTTCCACACTTTGAAACATTGCAGAGAAAGTTGTAGTGGACATACATCACTTTCTGTTATCAATGTGGCGTATAACTATCTCACATAGTACAGCTTTAGACCAAAAGCACCTATAATTCCAAGAAGAAAAAAAATAAAACCAACAAGTCTAGCATTCAGTACTACCCTATCATAAACTAAGGAGGTCTAATTGAGCTATGTCTTTATATCCTGCTATTTGTACAAATAAAAGACTACATCTTGGTGCAAAATAAACACAAAAGCACTGTTGTGACTATAACAGGGAGTCATATACTAATTTATATAATAAGTGGTTGTGCACGCTTTATTCAAGATTATGGCTGCAAGAAATGGCATGAATTGCTGGGTGTGTTTAATGCTGGATTATAGCAATTTGAAACATGTCAAACACATGGCTAATGCCTCATGCTTCACTCATTCTTGCGTAAACCTGCATAGCCACCATCCATTATACCCTTGGTAACAACACAATTCTGCAAGTAAATATTGTTACACTAAGTAACCTTTCAATTCAAGTTGTTTAGGAAGAGAAAATGCAATCTTGTGCAGTCAGTTCCAGTGTCAGTTTAATGTTTCAAAAGGGAAGTGGTGTAGAGAATAAGTATCTATACAGTGACTTGCTTTTAAAAAAAGAAGAAAAGAAAAAGGAAAGAAAAAAATTCTTAATCCAGGAGAGAAAAGTAGAACTGTATCATCTAAGTGTAAGGTCTGAAGAGTTAATTTCTGATGTGGCTGAGAAGCTTTGTATGATGAGAGGCTTGAGGGTTTAATGTACACTAAAATAGTGCCTTACAAATTCACCTTCCCCTTTAATGACCTGGAATTTATTTTCACTGATTTTTATAAAATGTTTGTGATGGGATTGAAAATAATGAATAATTTAGTTTGATATGTTTGGGAATCACAAGCACATTCACTCTGAAAGAACATTCAGAATTTATAATTATTTGAAATATACTTAAAAGGTAAACAGCACTTAAAATTATGCTAGAACATGTTCCTGTGTTGGGAAATAAGTGGGCAGATGTTAGTAGGAAATATTTAGTAAGTACTAGAAATCACTGACATCATGCTTGAAGAAATGTCTCCTTTATAATGGACATACTTCAAGCTTTCTTTAGGTGGAATGCATACTATAATCCTCTAATGACACAATTTTCTTACCATTTTATCATATTGATGTTGGGTCAGATGCTCCAGTTTTGTAGGACAGAAGTACTATTACTGTTACAGTACTCTTATCATAATTTTACTAACTTATAAGTGACTAAACTTAAAATGTAAATCACAATTTATACTCTAGGGCTTTATAAAGACAAAAATTCCACAAGGGATATTAAAATCCTTTAGTTAATAAGAATTGGAAGTTATATAGGTCTGTCTTCATAATTGTAATAAAGAATTAGACACATGACTCTCTGCTTGTGGATTATTCTTAATTATTTGATGACCTTGATTATGACACAGTAATACATGCAGAAATCTTTAATTCATCCAATTGATCCTGACACAAAAACACAAAGGTTAGTATCAGATGCTACACTTGCCTGCTACATTTTAAATTACCTTTATTCATTTTTATTCTTTGTGTTGGAAACTCAACCCAGAGATAATAAGTATTTTAAATCAAATTGGGTGTTGAAATAAGATAAATACAGTTGCAAACCTTGACCCCAGAAATACTGTCCAGAGTAAAATTTAAGTATAATAAGTAGAAGTTACATAGATCTGATTCTATAGTTGGAGAGGACTGAAATTATAATTTTCATATAACCAGTAAAGGCAATCAGACTCTTTCTCTGAATATTTTAAACATTGTACATGTAAAATTTATGCCTAATTTGAATACTTATTAGCTGCCTAATCTCAGAAAGGAGTATTAGCTTTGTTTTTTTTTCTAATAATATCCATCATTGTGTATCAGTTTTCATATGTATAATTTTTCTTTGTTATTATGCAGTAAGATGTTTAACAAAACCTATTCATTTGTGAGCTCATTTGGTTTAAAAGTTGTTTGCCATATAGTTATGACAATTGCTTGCTTTATGTTCATATGTTTGAGTTGCTACAATTATTTTGATAAGAACATCCTTAGATTGCATTCATAGTGTGCTGTGCTAACTTGATTCGCTAATTCAGCTCCTGATGGTCTGTCATAAACCAGTTCATCTTTTCACAGACTTTTCCGAATTATAAAGATGATCTAACAATATAGGGTTTGGTGAAAATATCTGTTAAGTTGTAAGTATTTATTTAAATAATTATAAGAACATTCAAAGACATCTTTTGGTATGTGTTTGTGTTTCTGTGTGTAACTGTGTATATATGTGTGCATGATAACATTTTTGAAAATATGTAAGGAAAAACTTCTATGACAGAAAGAAATATTAAGCTTCCATTGAGTGAACAATAAATGTTTTTCATATTTTCAATGGAAAAAGTCTTAAAATAAAACCAAGTTTAGAATATTGAATCATATATACACACAAAAAAAGACTGAGTGGTAAGTTCAGTGTCTTCTTTAGGCTGAGTCTACTGTGTAGGTAACATTTCTGTTAAAGTCACAGTGCAGGCAATAAGGCTGTTATAGAAAATTTTGTTCATAGAAGTAAAACAGAGAAGTACATCTCAGCCTGTGGCATAGGATTCACTTGTATCTAAAAGCCAAAATTCATCTTTCTAAAGCCCATATTCGAGATGTACTGTGAAATTCTGGTTTGTAATGGTACAGTGGTTCTTTATTTACTGCAAGGATTTCTACTGATCTTGGCAGGACATCTCATTGCTATCCTGAAAGTACAGTATATTTATGCAGTGAAAATGATAAAACATTTATTACTATAGAGAAGGTAATATGCATAATTTATGCTGTTTTTAGCACAATCATTAGTGATATTCTTGATAGATTTTATTTCCAGCTTTCATATCTAATACATGCCTGGAAAATTAATTTTATATCTTTCATTTATTTGCCTATGTTAAAATTGAGTTTTAAGTCATCTTCAAGTGAACAGTTTGATTGCTGCTCATGCATAAGCTTAATTACTTCCCAGGAAGGACAGTATTAAATGTTTTAAATGTCAGAAAAATAAATGAATATGAGCTGTTTGATTAAAAAAATAGGCAATATTTGACATGTTTGCAGCAGGAGCTTTTCCTTAAAATGCCTCCAAGGCAAAATTTTATTTAGCCACCAAAAAAAAAAAAAAAAACCATTATACTATTTATCATTGGTTGATACCATATGATTTGTAACACCCTTACAAAATTTTAATTTTGTATGATTAGCTGTGCATCATTAAACAACAGTCTTGCATAAGAAGTGCTGTAAAATTCTGACAGAATCAAGATAGTGGATATTTAAAATAAGGCTGTAGAGTCATCCATGGTTGTCAAAGGTAGATAATAGGAAACAGAACAGAGTGTGCAATCATGCCTTCATTTAAACTGGTTTTATTGGGAGGCTTTAAAATGTGATCGTTCATAAATGCTATTGACCATGCTATATGCATGGTATGTTACCTTGACTGTTAAATATAACCACACAAAAAATTGCATATAGAAACCATAATTTCAGTGATTAGTATCTGTATGGAAGCAGAATTTGTATTGCTTTTTTAGTAAATGACTATCCAAGCCCCTATCCCCCCCCCCTTCTAAAGATGCTGTCTCTGTAATTGGCAGAGAGGGACATCTTGATAATGGAAGTGTGAAGGTGTAACGTGTGTTAATTGATACTTCTTAATCACTTTTAGGTATTAAGTCATGATGCAGGAATCTGCGACAGAGACAATAAGCAACAGTTCAATGAATCAAAATGGAATGAGCACGCTAAGCAGCCAATTAGATGCTGGCAGCAGAGATGGAAGATCAAGTGGGGATGCCAGCTCAGAAGTCAGCACAGTGGAGCTGCTGCACCTGCAACAACAGCAGGTAAGTTTTGTTTGCCTTGGTGCTTCCTTAAAACACATATGCCTACTTTCTTGAATATGCAGAGTGTTTTCTTAGCAAATTGAGCATGTTGTTTTAGTGCTAGAGGATACTGAGAATTTATTATTGTTTGAAATATGATTGAAGGATGAGTAAGTAGGGTTTTCATATCAGTTACGTCATAATAGCACCAGAGTGCCCTTTGGGTGTCAAGATGATAATTAAGTTCATGGGTGATTTTTTTTTTTTTTTTGGAGAAGTTCTTTAAAGCTTTGTAACAAATATTTTACAGCTTCTAGTTTACTGTCTGACATTGTGCTGCAGAACCTAGTACTTCGTTTTCCACCAGAGGGCCACATTACTTGATACTCACTTATACAATGAATTTCTGCCAAGTCTAAGCTAAGGTGAACAGGACCACAAGGACTTTTTACAACACAGATGGCTGCCAGTGATAGTTGTAAATATTAGTCCAAATCTGTAGAGAGACCATGAAATCTGCTAAGAGTCCTATCATCTATGTTGATTTTCTCAGAAACTCATTCCAGAATGTTTTGAATGTGTATCTTTTAATCTCATTAAAGAGCTGTTGTTGTTTTTTTTTTTTTCTTAGTGTCTCAGAAAATACAACTGTGCTCTCTAAATCTAGAAAAATAAGCAAATAAAATATAAAGGAACATTTTTAATAGTACACTATTTATAAGACAGACACTTTTTTAAAAAAAAATTGTCAATGACATTTTCTTTACAACCAAATAGTCATTTCCTACTTCCCTGACTCAAGTCCATAGAAACAGCGAGAGAATATAAAAGCATGACAAGAGCTGTTTGAAAGATTCTCCTTTTTGTTGGTATGTTTTAAGGTTATTTCTTTAAGCTTCCAAGTTGCATTCAGAGTAAATGTAGAAAAAAATCATTGAAATTAAATCATTAAATAATTATTTTAAAAGTGCTTCCAAATAAGTTTAGTATCATTCAAATTTTAAAGCAATATATGTTGAAATAACTGCCTCTTAAAAGATGAAGCAAAAGCCCACACTCAAATAGGATTCAATAATATCATTTAACAGCATTTTAAAAGTTATATGGATTGAATAATGTCTTTACTTTTAGGCATTGTTTTCAAAAACAATCTTTTCAAAGAGTTACACATAACACTTGGAATGGGGTTATACATTACTTTGGAATTATGATATTTTCATACAAAATAATTATTTAGATGATAATTTTGGTTTTGTTTTGAAATATTCTTAATTATCATGGAAATTAAGTACAAACCAAGTTTCCCAAATTAGTCTACTTTATAGGTTAATTTAGCTTCCAGGATTGTCTTTTTCTTCTTTAATATATTAATAGGGAATATCATACCAGTGGAATATAATATTACACTCCTTCCTCTAAATTTCTTGAGAATTTATAGCCAGG
>CM070780.1:75284291-75346791 GCA_036346955.1 Dipus sagitta
AGGGTGACGTTTATAATAAAACAGGTAAAAGATTGTTTAATGAATATGAGAAAATTGTAACTATTCTACTAGATCATTTTGTTGTGTCCCTTTGAAATGCATGTAATTAATTTAAATATATCTGGTTCATGTTAGACACTGAAATGTTTACATTGTTCTGATGATCTGTTAATCCAGAAAATGAGATGTCTCTTTCATTTCATATCACATTTGAAAATGTGATTTAAATTCTTACTTTTGAATATTTACCTGCTAAAAAGTCTAATCTTTACTCTGTTTTTGAAAAAGATGATGATTTTCCACACAAAAGTAGTTGAAAAATCATTTAAGATATGTTTTCAAAGACATATCATCTAGTCATGTTTTTTTAATTGTTGGTCTTTCCATTTTTGAAATAGACCATTATTAAAGATATTCATTCACATCTTCAGATGGCCAGACTTAGCATCAGTTTATTTTTGTTACAGGAAATAACTGTACTTTCTTGTTAGGTGTATGGTACATGTCTTAAAACTCATGTAGTAATATTCCAACTACATAAAGAATTTACATTAAAGGTGCTTGCTATATTTTATTTGTGCTTTGACTGTGGACAAACATGTAGATGAGATCTAAGTCAGTTAGTTGACAATAGAAAAGAGCTAAACCACTGCATCAAAACTATTAAATTAAATTTTAATTAATGATTCCCAATTTATACAATAAATTATATCAACATGAACAATTGATGATTATAAACTAGTATATAAGCTTGCTGTAATCTGGAGCAGAAGTGTTACACTCCTAGTTTCCTACATTCATGTGATAAGAGGGGTTGATATTAAGGCTGTGAGTGACAGGCCTGACAAGGTTGATATATTGAGAATAGGGTCCTTAGATTTGGCCCTGCAGTGACTCATGGACACCACAAAATATTATGACTTTTGACTTTTGATTCAGGGAATGAACTAGTCCTATCTTTAGTTAGTTTTTTTTCCTCTCTCTCTCTATTCTCAGTATCTCGGGATTGTTTATGACAAGTCCGGGCTACAAAATCTTGCTGCAATAACCATCTATGAAACCAAATTTTGGATTCCCATTTGAGATTCAAAAATAGAAAAGGAATATCTCTTGCTTGGTAGGGAATAGTGTCTAAGGAAATAATTGTAATTCATTGGAAATCTGAATATTTATTTCTGTTTACAAAATACTTGTTTAATTCCTAACTTTAGAATAATCTAAAATTTTCTGTAACATTCATTTCATCTTTTTTATTACAATGTTGAACATATACTTTTAATATCAATGAGGGGTTTTAGAGTAAAGAAATTTGATTGATTATATGTGTGCATAATGGTAAATTTAACATTTTTAAAGATAAAGAAAATTATGGAGAAACAAGGTACATACATGTAAACATTGGAAGATCTTCTTTAGTACATGAAATGTTTATAAACACATTATAAATAACATTAGGTACATTAGAATTAAATATATTTATACTAGTTTATAATTTTAAACAAATAACTGTGTAGTGAATACCTAAAATAAGAATTTATAAAAGTAAGCACAAAATATATTCTCTGAGGTAGAGAAGACTGCCATATTTTACATTTAAATAGTGACTGAATGATGAGAGCCCTAAGGGGGAATGTCAAGTTTCAAGATTTTTAGTGGAAGTTACATATTACTAGATCTTTTACTATTTGTGGATATGCTCTGATAAGATATATTTACTATGAGTTTAATGCATTCATCCTATTTATATGTATTTTTATGCTTGAAGATAAACTATTATCATGGGTAAATGACTATTCAAAAACATTACATTGAGTATGACAATTGAAGCAGTTGTTTATAAGTACTTTATGTCATGCTAAAGCATAAGCAATGGGTAATAATTGCTTTTATGCGCTGTAGTAGGAAAAGGAATAAATCAGAAGCATGATGCCATGTGACCTACTTCACAACATATGCAGGTAATAGATACCATTAGAAATAGTGTTCACAGTCTCATTTTCTAAATTTCCCAAACAGGTATGCTGCATGTATTGAGGTATGTCCTAACAGAATTCATAACATAAAAAAATAATTTCTTATGAAAATCTACCTTTACTCTTACCTTGCATAAACTCTTTCATTGTTCCCCTTTAGGACTAAATACATTCTCCCTCTAGTTGAGCACCTTACGTAAAGACATCTATAGGTAGGGAGACACAATTTTTGATGAAGTCTAATCAAGTATACTTTTATTTTCTATCTACACTAAAATAGCCTGTTAAGAAAATAAAAGTAGCGTGCATAAAACAGCTATTCAGTGAAAAGTCATATTTGTCTGGTATTATCAAGCTTCTCTGCTTTCCACAAGTATATATTTGCTGTCTCATAGATTTTATAAGAATTTCCCAGAATGTTTTTTTTTGATGTGTGTGTTCAACCCTTAGATATTAATTATAGGGCCTGATAATATAGCACAGTGGTGCAGTGCTTTGTAGGAGGCCGTGGGTTCACCAGAATCATGGATGGCTCGAAGGAAGGGAACGGTAAAGAAGGGAGAGAGGAAGGAAAGTTAAGAAGGGAAATAAATCATTTAAATAACAAAATGTCATGCCAGGCTAGGTGACACACACCTTTAGTCCTAGCACTTAGGAGGCAGAGTTAGGATTGCCTTGAGTTCAAAGCCATTCTAAGACTACATAGTAAATTCCAGGGCTAGAGTGAGACCCTACCTTGAAAACCTAAAAACAAACAAACAAACAAAAAAAAAACCAGAGATAATTCCTTTATATATATAAACATTTTATGCTACATTTTGAAATTTCTAGTGGCTTATAGGGAATGTACTTTCGTTTCTCCTGAATAAAAAATTCAAAAATATCTCACACAGATATAATTCTTCCATAACGGAAGTTGTCTTAAATAAAATTACAGATATGAAACCTCAGAATCTGAATTTCTTTAAAAATTTTACTTTTGCAGCTTTTAGTATAGGAGTTATTTGTACTGTGAGAGACTCGTATGTGATATGAGGACTCACAGAAGGGGTAGCAATTGAATCAGTCCATTTTGTCACAGGGGGCTCTGAGGAAAGAAACTGTAACTTGTCATGAGCAAAGAAGAGTAGGGGGTTCATCAGGGTAGAAAAAAAAGTGCATAAAGACAGGAAGGTGTAAAGCATAGAATACTGAAGCCCATTCCACTTATTGGGATTCCTCATAAGTATAATGTTGGAGGGAAATTGAAAATGAGTAAGAAAGTAGGATCGAGATATGGCTTTCAATAATCATTAGCCATTGGTGTTGGATAAATTACATAATTTATGATCAGTTTTCTTTATGAACAGGATAAAAATATCTAAAACATGGGGGCTAGAGAGATGGCTTATTGGTCAAGGCATTTGCCCATAAATCCAAAGGACCCAGTTTCAATTCCCCAGGATCCACTAAAGCCAGGTGTGCAGGTTGGCACATGCATCTGGATTTCATTTGCAGTGGCTAAAGGCCCTGGGCATCCACTCTCTTCACTGTCTCTCTACCTGCAGCTCTCTATCCCTTTCTCTCTCTCAAATAAATAAATAATAAAAAAACTTAAAAAATTCTAAAACATTTTGGTAATTAATAAAATTATGCTTATAAAATGCTTATTACACTTGTTAATTTACTAAATAAATATGTTTAACTACCCATTTTCCATTACTTACTTTATTAGAATAAAAAGTACTGAGTGAAAATAGATGTGGCCCTGGCCCTCATGAACCTCACTGACTCTGCATGGAATATAGGTACCAACCAGTCATGTTCATAACTGTGAAATTGTCATTGTGAAAAATCCATTAAAGAGATATGGGTGTCACTTTGGGAGCTTAGAGACTGTGATGGCATTGGCATTGGAGGTAGTAAGGTCACCTATGAGCAACTGGTAATCAAATATTTCTTTACACTGGCATACAATAAACATATACTTAACTAGTAGTAGATATTTGGAAAATACAGGCTCATCATTTTGATTCTCGACAAAGGCTGTAGAGTGCATGCCTGTGCTTTCCCTGCTTGAGTCATCGCTATTCCATAGATGAACAGAAATCTGATTTCAATTGACTAGTAGCCATATGTGTCACTTCCAGAGGAGATGTGCTATATAGATAAAATAGACCTTACAGTCTGAAGACTTATTACCAAAGGGAGAATGCAAACATCTAATTTTTGTAACTGACCATATGCTACAATGTCTGTCGCTCCAGCCACCAGGACATTGGCATCGCTCGTGTCTAGGATTTCTGGACTGGCCTGGACTATAAAGCAGGACCTATGTTAAAAAATAAAAATGTTAAAAAATAAAAACTCCTTTATAATGATGTTTTGGAGTATACCAGAGTAAATGAAGTATATATTTTAAAATCCACTCAATATACTTTTTAAATGTGGCTACAGCATTTAAAGTTACATGAATGAGTTGCATGGGTATGACGTGTCTGTGAAATACTGGAGAGAAGACTGAGTATCTTCATTTGAGACCAGAATTAATTTTCTTTCTATAGTTATACATAGCTTACCTAAAATTTTATAATAACCCCAAGCATGCATATGAAATGGCCTCAAATTAGAATGTTTTATTGACTCTTTCCTTCTGTGTGGTTGCTATAGAGCAGGAGCAGGGCCTCCAGGAAAATCATTGGGAAGTGTTGCCACCAGGGCCTGGCACTGTGCTTTCATAGAGGAGCAAATACTGAGGAGATGTCATGAATTTCTGAAGTGTAATATTACTGCAAAGAGGAGAAAAACCCCTGTGCATATGTTGAAAGTAATCTTATCCTATGGAAATATAAATATTTTTATTCATAAATAAATATAAAAATAAAATAAAAATATCAATTATTATGAATAGTTTTGGCTTTTAAAAACTTTATTTATTTTTAAATATTTAGTTGCTTTATATATTTGAGAGAGAGAGAGAGGAAGAGAGAAAGGGAAAATGGGTACATCAGGGCCTCTAGCCACTGCAAACGAACTCCAGATGCATGTGCCCCCTTGTGCATCTGGCTTACGTGGGTCGTGAGGAATCAAACCTGTATCTTTAGGTTTTGCAGGCAAATTCCTTACCTGCTAAGCCATTTCCCCAGCCCTTAAATTTATTTTTCTATTGACAACTTCCATAATTATAGACAATAATCCATGGTAATTCCTTCCCTCCCTGACTTTCCACTTTGAAGCTGCACTCTCCATTATACCCTTTTCCCTCTCAATCAGTCTCTCTTTTAGTTTGATGTCATCATCTTTTCCTCTTATTATGATGGTCTTGTAATAATTACATGTAACAGCTAGTTTTCAAAGGGAGCAAAATAAGAAATAACTGAATATTATGTTGGTTGCTATTATTGCTACATAATTTTTTCACTCATATCATTTAGCCCATTTTAGAGAAATTTGCTGAAGAATAATTAGGAATTCAAACATTGGCATACACAGAAAATAAACACCCTAAGTACACATGTAGAGAATTTAAGTGATGGTTTTCATAGTTAATTCAGACTCAGTACCTTTCTATGTAGCATAACTTTGGCCTCATTTGTCACATACAAAATTCAATACTAAACCATCACAAAATCACACTTGTAGATACTACTCATTTACTAATGCCAATAATAAAATGCCAAACCCAATTTGTCTTTAAAACATAGAAGCAAAGAATATGTATGTGATCTGAGAAGACAATGTTTAATTCCTCTGTGTAAAGTTGAAATAATTGAAGAAATTTAAGACATGTAACTGTGTATTTTAGTGAAATTACTTTAACAGACAAAATACCTTAGCATAAGTTAGCCTATTATATCTGTCTGAAGTCATACAAACTGGATATCAACTCTCTTTAATTTTGTTTGCTTATATCACTGTGATCCCGGACTCAGGAACATGAGACAGGAGAATCACTTAAACCCAGGAATATAAACCCTACTTGTGTAAACCAGCAAGACAGGCATCATTGAAAAAATACAAACAAAAGAAAACAAAGCACCCTTGACATGTTGTAATAACACATTTTTCTGGACATCAGTTTTCTGAAAGACAGAGTGAAGTTTTTGGATCAGAAAATCTTCTCCTGCCTCAATATCCTAAAACACAGTCCCACTGTATGGGGTGTGCTGCATTGGTAGCATCATGGTTCTGTTCTGTGAGCCACAGCTACACAAGGGTCACAAACCTCAACCTCACCATCCTGTGAGTAAAGCAACAGTAGTTTTGTGTCTGCTGTTGGAACTGCATAAGAATCATAAAACTTAAGATATCTTTGACCAGTTGCTCCATAATTCTATTTTTTGAAGAAATATACCACTCCTAGAATGTGATCATGGTATTCCATTTAATGAATCAGTCTTCTTACCTCCCAAGTTACCAATACTTTTAGCAACCTACGAGTGGATATAATCATGAAAATTCATATTTTTATGTGATTTTTCAAATAATGAACAATTTTATTATACCAATACCTGATATTTTGGATAGTTCTTAAGTTATATACCTATTATTACGATCCCCACTATATAGATGGGACTATTGAGACTCTAATATATAACTATCTGTTTAAAATCATAGAGCAAGTAAGAATCAATCTCAAAGTTTCTGACCTTAAATCATATAACTATTAAAATAGTACATTATCATCATTTTTATTTCAGAGACAATGTTCAGTTACTTAAATAATGAAGACATTTACTAAGATTAATACTCTCAATAAAATTCTATTGCTATTGAATTATATCCTTCTTTTGATGGCAGCACACTGTAGTATGTGAGTGAAGGTTTTAGATTTGTTTCCATGTGGCCAGCCATCTCATCTATTTCTTTTACCAAGTTCATATTATGGGCATCACCTTTCCTCAAGTTCTTATTCTTTTCTCACTATGTGATTTGACAGTTTCAAAGTTCTTAATTAAGTGTTAGATAGTTTTATGATGTGATTGTAATAGCTATAGTAATTATCAAATAAAGTGGAATATACTCTGTTAGCCCAAGGATCCCCACTTTTAATAACTTATAATTGATTTTTAGAAAATACCCTCAACACTTTGCTTATATCTGCCTCTTTGAAATATATTCTATCAAAATAAACAATTTCCTTAAAGTTCATGATAACATAGAGTATATAAAGTATATCTATAAATTGCTATTTTAGACAACCCAATTTAGAAATGAATAAAATAAGTAGAGATAATTTATGTAAAATGATAGGCAACAAACATACAAAAAGATATTCAACATCACTAGTCATTAAGGATATGCAAAACCACATTGAGATTCTACTTTGATCTTATTATTGTAATATCTATAATATTAAGGGGCAGACAAGAACAAATATGGAAACATAAGACATTGATATACTTTTAGTGAAAATGCAATGGACCACAATGGAATTTTTTTATCAGTTTTTTTTTAACAAACATAGCAGTAATAGTGTGTTCACTTCATGCTTCTTGTTAGAATATGGCACAACAGGGGCACGTGGAGACCAGCGTTGAAACCTTTATCCTTTACCTTTCTACCCTTCAAAGGTTCAAGTTTCAGGAGTCATCACTGGCCCTCCTTTGTACAGAACATGCTGAATGATGGTTGTCAGATAAATGTGAGAAACTCTGTGCCTGACTTTGACTCTCAGGTCAGCACTCTTGTTTTTGAGATGTGATCTAGAGACTGGCTGAAAAACACACATTAATCTTCTCATGGATTAGGAAAAGGAAAAATATAGAGTGATAACCAAAACTTCTCAGTTAAAAGGAGCTTTTAGTCTTGAAATCACCACAACCAGCACATATCCTAAAGACTAATATTACTTACTCTTCATTTAATTCTCTTGACAACAATAATTAAGACTGGAAATCATAGGGCTAGAGAGAAGGCTCAGTGGTTAAAGGTGCTTACTGGAAAGCCTGCCAGCCTAGGTTTGATACACCAACATCCATGTCAGACACACAAATTGGTTTATGAGTCTGAAGTTCACTTGCAGCAGCAAGAGGCCCTAGTGCACCATATTCTATCTCTCAAGTTAATTAATTAAAAAAGATTGGATCTCCTCTTTTATTATCATTAGTAGAGCTTTGTTATCTGATGTATTATTTCCCTCTGAGAGTGCTGTGTTTTAATACAGTCATGCCTGTGCTTATTTCTTTAACGTGCACAAACATACTTACTGTATATATAATTTTTGGACTGAAAAACAGTACAACACACACACACACACATATATAATATTTATGAAATATATTTCTTTTTAAAAATATTTTTAATTAGTTGTAAGCAGATGTAGATAGATGATGATGATAGATAAATAGATCAGTAATTAGGTAGGTAGATTGATAGATAAGATACACAGATAGATGATTGAAAGATAGATAGATAGATGGATGATAGATAGATGGGAAGGAATGGGCACTCCAGTGTCTCTCTGTCACTGCAAACAAACTCAAGATGCATGCACCACTTTTTTCATCTGGCTTTATGGGGGTACCCAGGTCATCAGGCTTTTCAAATAAGTACTTTTAACCACTGAGTCATCTCTCCAGCCCTACTTTTTAATACTGATGACTTTATTTGTATAATTATTGAAATTCTCTGTTACTATGATATATACAATCAGGAAGGCTGATATCCAACATGATCAATGTGACATACATAGTTGATATGTATTATGATAATTATTGAATGAAAAGATTATGATAATAATAGTTATTTCTCCACAAATTTATCAGTAAAGGATTTTTAAATTTATTTTTGAATTTCTATAATTACCATACATTCTTTACTTTGGATAAAATAACACATTATTTAAAAGAAGAAAACTATTCCTCTACAAGCCCAGGTAACTGATGGAGGACAGCATTTGTATTTTTCTCCTTAGTTACTCCAGCTCATACAAACCATTTTTAGCTCACTGACATCTATATGAATTGCTAAAATTTATATCTCATGCATTTCTATATCTGCTAAAATCCTGCCACTGACATCTAAGAGATCAGATACTATTTAGCTGACACTGCTATACTTTGGCTTATCTGTGTACATGTTAAGTAAGGCAAGCCTTTGGCATTTCTTAGAACTATTTGAGGAACCGAAGAAGCTTATTAAGAAAATAAGTGTATGCCTTTTTATTCTCTGTAAATAACAAGAGATTTGCTGCAGGCATCAAGCCTTGGAAGTGTTGTAGCGACCCTTTCCTAAACAAGACATAAATTGCCCTTCAACTAACTCAGGATCATCTCCAACTTCACAGTTCATTTCCATTTATGTCTGTTTTTAGCATGGTGTATTTGTAATCAAAAGCCAATTTTTAAATTTTATTTAAAATGAAAGAATTAAACCAAAAATCAGTGCTGCACCAAAATCAAATGATGTCTATGCCCTACCTTATGGATATCAAGTTTCTTACTATACATGTGGTCTTCTCCAATGGGGCGAAAATCAATTATATAAATTGAGACTAAGTATACAAATAGTAAGTCCTACTTTGATCATGTTAATTTTATTGAAAATGTTAATTTTGCAGAGCTGGCTCAGCAGTTAAAGGCAATTTGCTTGTAAAGCCTGCTGCCCCATGTTCAATTTTCCCCAGTACCCATGTAAAACCAGATGTACAATGTGGCACATGCATCTGTGGTTCATTTGCAGGGACAAGAGGCCTTATCTCTTTCTTTCTGTCTTTTCTCTCTCTCTCTCTCAAATAAATAATTGTATTTCCCCCAATCCCTGTCCCTGGCTCCTGCACGTGAAGATTCATAACCCCTTTTTGCTTGAATGATGAATGAATGAATGAATGAATCTAAGAGCTATAAGGAATTATTCAGAGTGGTTTCTAGAAGACAAAAAAGAATTTAAGTAGGTTAATCTTCATGAAATATTCCTTAAGAATGCATTTAATCTTTTCAGTGTTACTTATAGACAGAATATTAAGTACATTTCAAATATGCAGGTTTGTTGCAGAGTTCATGTATGTATATTGTGAACTTGTAGGAAAAATGCTTTTAAACCCTCTTTTGGTAATTTTATGATTTATATTTTAGTTGTAAATGTTGTGGCATGATATAAGTAGTTAAAAAGCAGTCTCTGGCAAATGGAGTGGTTACACATGTAAAGAAAATCAAAATCTGATTTTTGAAAATGACTACTGATATTAATAAAAGCCAAATGGATTTCATGCAAGTCTGGTAAATAAAGATGGGTTTTGAAGCTTAGACTTTATATCTCCCTTGATTCATGAGCTAATTTTCAAATCTGAGTTGTAAGCTTTAGTTTTTTTTACCTGAGGCACAGGCAGACTCTTACAACAGCTGTACTTCAAGTGTCACTGTAACATAGTAAATGTAATAAAAGCATATTTTAAAAAATGTTAAAAAAACTAATTTAAACTTGGTAACTGAAATTTAAAGTTTAATTTGATGTACCTTTCTGGCTTCTGTTATCCTATTGATACATCTGCGGTGGTGCTACGGACCTTCATTGTGACTAGTAGTTATTTATCCACTCTGCTTTAATAGTCATCTGGCATCTGAAATTTCTGAGTATAAACTCAATATTAATAGTCAACAGCCCTTAAATTCCCATTTTCCTTTAACTAAGTTTTCATTGTTTCAGGTGAGTTTAGGAAGTTGCAGGGCTTTATGAATTGTTACTATTGGCACATATTCATTTGCTTGGTAGGCTTCTTTTAGAAGTCAAGCAGGAGAAAATTTGAGTTGATAAGTAAGCAAAATAAATTTTTGGTGAAGATTCAATAAATATTAGGAAACTAAAGTAAAAATATGAATATAAAAAGCATAGTTTAGCATTTTTAGTAAGTAATCTCAAAACAAGTTTGTTCTTTTAAGCTTTCATGAAAATTTTCCTAATCTCTAAATTGGAAATAAATATAGTATTATCTTCATCGGATACTGGTGAGAACTGAAGGGCTTATGGATTAGAATCTGACACATTGAGGCTACATGTGAGTTGTGTGTTTCTTATCATTACCATGTTCATGTTACAGAAAATACGCTAAAGGAATTTATAAAACTGAAAGCTAAGCAGATAGAATATCTAAAATTGTCAAACTTAAATATGCCTCATACTTGTATAAATACTACTTCAAAAGGGTTAAAATGCTGGGCTTGTGGAGATACCTCATTGGGTAAAAGAACTTGCCATGCAAGCGTAATGTCTTGAGCACAGATTCCAAGCACCCACATAAAAGCCATATCTGGTGGCATGCACTGTAATTCCAGTGCTTAGAAGGTGGAGGTAGGAGATTCCCTCAAGCTTATTGACTATCTAATCTAGTTCAATCAGTGAGCACTAGTTTAAGCATCAGACCCTGTCTCAAAAACAATAGCGACCATTAGAAAAAAAAAAAGACAAGAACCTCCTCTAGGGAGATGGTGGTAGACAGTGAGGAGATGCAGAAAATTCCTTAAAGAATGAAATGAGAGGCTGCTGAGAGCTCAACACTAAAGGAGACTTGTCAGGTCCTTCACTGCTCAGGAAACATTGCAGAAGAGGGGAAGAAACAATATAAGGGTGGGAAGATGTACTCTGAGGCATTGCTGAACCCCACCCAAGACTGACTGGTGTATTCATGATCTCACAGTGAATGCCAATAATCCCATGTACCTCAGTAGAATGGGGGCAGGGGAAAAAGAACATTAGGACATATTTGAATGGGAATATGCCCAACATGCAGTATGTTCATATAATAAAGTTTTCATTGAAAAAATTAGCAGACACACTTAGATTTTAAGCTAACAAAAAATTATACCTTATAATTATAAATCCATATAAATTTCATTACTATTATATTAAGGAGGACTATAATCTACATTTTATTTTGTAACTATACAGAATACTTAAACATCCATGTAGGTATTTATATATTGAATTATGAATTAATTTAAAGTTGAACAAATGAGGAACTGATTCTAGAAATGTTAGATTCTTAGCTAATTACACAAGTTCAGATTTTCTACTAAATTATTCATTTGCAAATACCAGCATGCTTTGTAAGCAAACATCAGCTTTGAGTCTCAGTGCCATCAGGTTGAATATTACTGCAGGTATTTAATACACATAACCAACAATGTATGTCCTCCCTTAGTGGGTAATTTTATTTAAAATATTAAAGCAGACATGGATTACACAACGATAGTGTGAAACAATGTGAAGGCTTTATTCTTTAGACATATATCAAAGCTGTGGTTGAGTTGGAGACAGGCTAAGAAGGTGATGGATTTAACCA
Source organism: Dipus sagitta (assembly GCA_036346955.1). Taxonomy (NCBI): domain Eukaryota; kingdom Metazoa; phylum Chordata; class Mammalia; order Rodentia; family Dipodidae; genus Dipus; species Dipus sagitta. Next base: position 75,296,523 of record CM070780.1, read on the forward strand.
GGCCTGACACATTAGTATTATAAGTTCTCTGCATTTTAATACAAGAACAGATTAAAATTAAAATATGTAGGTTGAGTGAGAGTGGTAAAATTTATTGAGATGGGAATATATAATTTCCCATATTTCTGCCCAAGTAGCATTGTGTTATTTTGTTCATTTCTTTATTATTAATCTCTGAAAATGACAGGTGTCAGGGGTCTTGTGTGATGCACGTTCAGGAAAAGTTTAGGTCAAGAGGCCACACTGCTGTGATGTGTTAGTCGGTAGACCTGTCTCTTGTGGAATTTGCCTTGTTTGAAGTGTTTCCAAAGCAAAATATTTTTTCTGTAATTCACATCAGTTAAATAATGTGTTGGGGACAGCCTCACATAGAATAAAAATCTCTGAAAATCCTTTATGATTATATTAGAAAAACACTTATACACAATGAAACCCTTCAAAGTGCATAGAGAATGCATAGTTTAAGGGAACATATTTTCAGGAATTACATTAAATAATGAAAATGCATATTTATGACATTTCAAAAATACAAGTTAGGCTGTTTAAAAAATTAGAAATATAGGTATCATTTTACATAAAGTTCTTTATAATGAAAACAGTTTACACTTAAAGTACAATGTTTTATTGTTGAATGTTTTAAAATATTATCAGTTTTTGACCTTGGACCATTAACTAAAGTTGCTTCAGTCATCAAATTGAAATTTGATGAAATAAGTACAATAGTATCTATCCCACGAAGTTTGGAGAAATAAACAAGTGTTAAATGCCAGGTATTCCTGGGGCATACACACTTAATAAATGGATGTGTCTTGCTTTTGTGTTTAACATAAAGGAAGTCTCTCTCTATCTTCAGTTCATGCACCTAGTGCAACATTTGGCTTAGGATACCTGCCTAATACATGAAAGTGACTAGAAGGTAATTGCAAGTTGTGGAAATGCTCTAGAAAAATTTTAAAAAGGAGTTTTGATAAAGAAATACAGAACATATCTACTTCATTTCGATAATGGCTTTGGAACTAGCCAGGAGCAAAATGGCAACATGAAGGACACACAAAGAAACTAAGAGATCCCCCTTGGACATGAGGTGTTTATATAAAAATCTAATTGTAGTATTACATAGGAATATCATTATGTATGTTTACTGAGCAGAAGTCAGTCATCCTTTGAGCCCATTGTAAGGTCTAGGAAGGATCTTATATCTGTATGTCTTTAAATGCTAAAACACAATTCCTATCATGGATCTGTCATTAGTTTTATTACTATAGTGTTTGACCACATTTTTGTCATATATGTTTAAATGTTGATGAAATCATTTTTCTCTGGCCATTTCTCTTTCAAAAACTGGAATCTAAGTTAATTAAATAATTCTTTTAAACTATCTAACCCTAAGTAAGTTCATTCATCTCTGGTTCTCATCCATATAATTCATTTATGAGAAAGGGTCTTGCTCTGGTGCCCTAGCTGCACTAGAACTAACTTCTAGACTTAAGCAATCCCCCTGCCACAATTATGTTGATAGATTAAAGTTAAGATATTTTTCTAGTGATAGTTTATTTTATTTATTTATTTATTCATTCATTCATGGTAAGGTCTCCCTTTAGCTCAGGCTGGCTTGGAACTCAAAGTGATCCTCCTACCTCAGCCTGCCAGATGCTAGCATTAAAGGTATATGCTGCCACACCCTGCTATAGTGATAGTTTAGATAAATAAGATCCTCAGGGGGAAAAATGTACTCCTTGAAAGGATTACTTTCTACAAATGATACTGTGTGGTTAACTTATTCTTCAGATACCATCTTACAAGGTTTTACAGAATAAAAATAATAATCCACTGATTCAACCATTCTTATTAGTGACTTGCAACTTCTCAAAGAAGTTATATTGGCAGGAGAAATTTGAATAAAAGGCTACTGCATATGTCATATTTCCCATCAGCAGGATCTTTATGTCATTTTTCATAAAAGTTCTATTGGTCTGTTTCAAATACAGACATGAATAAAGCTCAGATAATCTTTGAACATTGATCAATGCTATATCCAATTCCTTCTGTGTGAAATTTAGGCTGAATTTAAGATTTGTAAAATGTCACCTATGATAATCAGCTTATCTTCAGTGAAACCTATATTCTAGTCTTTCTAAATGAAATTATACTACCTCTTGAAATTTTTGAAAAACATTAACAACAATGTTGCATATTTAGATCTTAGCTAAGTGATCCACAGTATGTGAAATTTTGATCATCTAAATATGGATAATATCAGAGTCATACTTAGTACTTCACTGTCTCACCTTCTTTTCCACTTGTGCCTCTTAGCAATCATGCTAGTTTTCTTGTTAAGCATGACCTTCTTAACAAGCTTAGATGCCATCTTAACTTCCTTCTCTCAACAACAGTTCTTGAGCCAATCAAAATGGTTACAAATAGATTACTTTTGAAAAGACTTACTCTTTGTCAAGAATAGGATGGAGTGTTTGCTTCTCTTTAAAATGTAGAAGCAGGGCTGGAGAGATAGCTTAGTAGTTAAGCACTTGCCTGTGAAGCCTAAGGACCCCAGTTCAAGGCTTGATTCCCCAGTACCCATGTAAGCAAGATGCACAAGGTGGCGCATGCATCTGGAGTTCATTTTCAGTGGCTGGAGGACATGAAGTGCCCATTCTCTTGCTCTCTCTCTCTCTGCCTCTTTCTCTCTCTCTCTCTCTCTCTCTCAAATAAATAAATAAATAAAATATTTTTAAAAATGTAGAAGCAGATCAAGAAGTTCAGTTGGAGTAGCAGACACCTTATTTCTGTCCCAAAACACCACCCAGAAGCAGTTTATGGAGGGAAAAGTTTTATCTTGGCTTACACTTTTGAGGGGAAGCATCATCTTGGTGGGGTAAGCATTGGATGTGTAGGAAGCTGGCTCACATCATCATATTCCAGTAGCAGAGAGGAAGCACAAAGAGTGTGGTAGCTCTGAACACCCAACAGGGCTAGACTAATAAACCGGAAGGTCAATCTCAAGTGTTATACCACCTCCAGCAAGGTGCTAGCGCACAAAGGTGCCATCAGCTTGGCTTTAAGTATGAGACTTAATCACAAACGCATGAGGCTATGAGGGACATTTCACATTCAAACCAGCACATTTGGAGACTTAAAAATATGGAAAGGATGTAAACATATTCCGTGGAGTTGATCTATGTCCCATACAAAGAAAATACCTATTTTTTTCCAGATGTTTCAGATCAGTTAAGATATTTGCATTTGTCTAAAGCTAGCCAGTGACAGAAATTGGAGAAAATGATGACTCTGGAGTGACATGTTTAAGTCCTGCTCAGTTGCTGACTGAGGGGTTGTTTCACTAAGTCCTCTGCTGTTTCTGGTTACTGGCAGTGCAGTGTGAACAGAACCTCTCTTCACTAAGATACAGGTGAGCCTCATGCATGGATTCGGGCCTTTTCAACAATATTTAATAATTCTCACTTTTTTCTCTCTCTCTGATGTACTTTTTTTCTTTATTAGTTAGTTTTGTATTCAGCAAATACAGTCAGTTTGGTACCATTATTAGGCTCATCCGTGACCTACCCCCTCCCCTTAGCCCCTCCTTGTTGAGGTATATGGGTCATGCATCGTGGAGTTATCCCACAGTTATGGGTAAGATAAATGTCTCTGCATATCATGACCCAACATGTGGCTCTGACATTCTTTCCGCCCCCTCTTCCGCAAAATTTCCCTGAGCCATGTTGGGTTCATTTTTGGTCTGCTTCAGTGATGAGGTGTTGGGGGCCTCTGAGGCTCTGGCTCTCTGATTTGGTAGGAGTTGATTTTTCTCTGTGTTGATCTCCTTCCCCCTTGTGCTGGTATCCGGTTCACCAGGAAAACAGCACCCTTGCTTGTTTCTCCAATTTTTCTCAGTTTCCGCCGGGGCCTTTTGAGGTATGATGGAGTGGCTCTCTCCTTAGGATCTACATCTATCTGAAAAAGAGAAGCAGATTCTCTAACGAAGAGTAAGTTAGCACCAGGACAAATGAGATAACCCTTACTTTTTTTATAGAGAATTTAATAGGTGTAGGCCCTCTTGTAGCCCATGATTGATGGTAGCTTGATAATGGAGAGTGGGCTTATGTTTGGATATGGTTCTGACTTGTTTCCCAGCTCCAGCTATGGGTCCCGTACCACTGAGGAGATCAGTTAGCCAAATTAAGAGCAGTTGGTTCCCCACCATGGCTGTGTGCCACTATTGCACTTGTGTGGGCATCACAACAAGTTATTTGCTGCTATGTAGGTTAGACCATGAGTTGCTTGGAACTTTTGATCAGAGAGACCTACAAGGTTTCCTAAAAGACAGACAGATTTCTGTCAGAGTACTTGATGACCCACTAAAGGCTAGTGGTAAGACCCTACTGCTGAAGACACCTTATGTGGTTGACATGCAAAATAGAATGGCATGGCTGGAAGTTGGAAGAGAGTCAGTCCCCAGACAGTCAGCGCGTCTAGCGCCAGAAGGTGCTACATGGGTGACTGGGGGAAAATAATTCTCACTTTTATGATGTAAAGCCAAGGTCCTTTCTCCTAGTACATGATATAATCTATAATGTACCTCATTCTTCTACAACACAAAGCTGCCTGGAATTGCATGTTTTTCTGATAACTAGCAGTGTATTCTGTTGCATAAGCCATACCAGTTCTGGCTCTATGTGTTTTCTGTTTTGTTCAGAAAATGACCACTTCACTAAGGCTGAGCCATTCTTCAATCCTTCAAACTGTAGATCAGCTTTCTCTAAAAGCACTTACCCTCATTCTTATCAAAACTACAAGGAATATATTCCATTTGTTGGAATAATATTCTATATGTATTTCTACCATGACATCTACTATCTTCATTGAAATGACCTTTCACATATGTGAGATGTTTGTGAAGGAGTGGGAGGAGGAGCCAAGTAAAAATAGATGATAAACCTAGGAAGAAGGAAAGGAATTGATCACTAAGATCACAAAGAGGGGTGAATATCATGCTACAGATTTCTGAAATGTAATAAGACCTGCACTTTTATAAACATAGACTGTATTTTCTCTGGAAGATGTAGGATTTCATGGACCACTCCCTCATCTCTGATGAGATATTAACAGGCTCAGTTATGCATAGGAAACCCCATCTGCTATGAGTCCATAAGTGTAGTATATTTGTGTATCCAGAAAACTGCATTAGGCAGTCCCACTTCTCATCTTTCTGTTCTTACATTCTTTCCACCACCTGTTCAGGGAGATTCCCTAAGCCTTGAAGGGTGTAGTTTAGATGTCATGTTTAGGGCTGAGCACATACTACTCTTTTTTTTAAAATTTTTTGATAACTCTGTCATCTTTGGATCCCTGCATTGACCTCTACCTTTTCCATAAAGAAACCTCCATGTGGCTGGGGAGATGGCATACACATAAATGAAACTTGCTTACAAAATCTGCCAGATCAAGTTTGCTTACACAGGATGCACATAAGAGCAGATGAACAAACTGACTGTGTGTCTGGAGTTCTTTGTAGTTTTAAGAGGTCCTGGCATGCGTATTTCTCTCTATCCCTCTCTCTCTCTTTCTTTCTTTCTTCTTCCTTCTTCCTTCCTTCCTTCCTTCCTTTCTTTCTTTCTTTCTTTCTTTCTCTCTCTCTCTCTCTCTCTCTCTCTCATACACACACACACACACACACACACATACACACAATATTTTGAAAGTAGTTCAACATGTGGTAAAGAAAGAGGTTAAGTGAGGGGATCAAATTGAATTGTTTATATGCATAAAAATATCAAAAATAAATAAAAAGAAAATGGATTGTGCAGAGAAAATACTGAATGGAGTCATTACTTTCAATTTCAATTTTACATTAAAAAGAGAGAAACCATGACTTCTATAGTTAGGCTGACATTTGATTGAAGGTCAACACTAATGCTAGCTTTGTCATTTTTGGGTATCTTATTACAAACTTTTTCAACTTTCATTTTCTTATTTGTCATTCTGTTAGTGACATCATTTATTACCAAGAATTATGACACTATAAAAAGATAGTGTTAAAAAGTGGCTGCCTTGCATTAAACAAAATGCAGATTTCTTTTTTTTTTTTTTTTTTTTTTTTTTGGTTTTTCGAGGTAGGGTCTCACTCTAGCCCAGGCTGACCTGGAATTCACTATAGAGTCTCAGGGTGGCCTCGAACTCACGGCGATCCTCCTACCTCTGCCTCCCGAGTGCTGGGATTAAAGGCGTGCGCCACCACACCCGGCCAAAATGCAGATTTCTAATCCACATTTTAAAAACATTTCTATACATTCTGTAAATTCTGAGAAAATATAATTTGTGTCTAAACATATAAAATCATAAATTATATAAGCATTCTATGGTCATCATGTTATTATACACAATAACTAAATCATGGAAACAAATGTATATCAATGATAAATGAATTAAGAAATTGTGATGCAAAATGTGTACAACTGAATGTGATTCAGCCTTTAAAATGAAGGAAATCCTACTGTTACAGGAAGGATAAACCTGCAGGAGGATACTATGTAAAGTGAACTAAATCAGCCAGAGAAAGAAAAGTGCAATCTTATTTACATATGAAATCTTAATGAAAGGGCATTATCAGAAGCAAGAAAAGGGATGGAGGATGAAAGGTATAGAGTTGCAAAAGTAGAGAAATCTGTAGTGTGAGGTATCTTATAATACTACAACATGCTGAAAATTTGTTAAGATTTGGGTTGGGGATTCTTGATACAAAAGAAAAAAGATAACTGTGGAAGATGATGGATATGTTAGTTTGCATGACTATAGATACTATCTCATGATCAAAACCAGATAGATCTGAAATAAATATAATAAAAAATTTAAAATAATGTAGATTAAAACTACTTAAGCACAAGGAATAAATTTATTTTTACAAAATGTCACCATCATTGATCCTTAAACATTAATTTTTTTAAGTTATAAAATTAAATTATATTATATAGAATATTTAAATGAAATATTTTGATAATGTGTTAGAATCCATATTTTTAATTTAATTATTTAGATTAAAACCTTATTTCCAATTCCAAAAACAAACAGATATTTGCTTTGACTAAAATACAAGATTCTTTTATGAATATTGTGTCTCTTCTCAATCTAATTTTTTTCATTGAGTCTTCATATAAAAGAAGTTTTAATTACATGGAAAAGTCATAGTTAGAAAAAACTGTTATTAATGTTCTTACATAATTTATTTTAAAAGGCTTAACTTAATCTTATTTTATATAGCATTATCAAACTAAAATATATTTTCATTTCCTATTATCAGGATAATAATTTTAAAAGACAAATAGATTCTGCTGTCCTTTCTCAAATGTTTTGGAAAACAAAGGAAGATTCCAGTAATATAGAAAATAAATCCAACCCAAAACTCCAGTGCTGTTTTTCAACTTTAGCTAAATGATAAGGCATTCTAAACTAAATTGTCTCCACACACCATAGCCTTTCTCCACTGAAACATGGGCTTGTGTAAGCTAAATCTAAGAAAGGAAACTTCTTGTGATTATAACTATGAAGAAAATAGATATGATTTATATTTATATTTATATTAGAATTAGCATAGATAAACTTATTGCTTGTATTTCAGCATCCTTCTTTGCCTACCACTTTAAGAATTTGCCTAAACTTTAGGGTACACTTGGGGTGTCACAACTCTTATAAACATCATTTAATAGGAAATTACAGGCAGGATACAATGAATGAGGGGCAGGGGTTCAAAACTATACTAGTCTAATTTTCTAATTCATTAGGAATCTAGACTATCTTAATAGCCAACCATTACAGTGTATTTTAAAATCATATTTCTAGTTGGTTATTGTTGCCTACGACCTTTTGTTTTGATTTTTGATATTATTTACATTTTAGGGAAAATTCTAATAGTTTTCCACTTTGACCTTTCAGGTGCAAAAACACTGTCCACTTGAGGTACTTATTTATTCATAACTAACTAAGTTAATAAAATATCTTGAATAGTGATTGTTTTTTGTGATTCCATAGGCCAGGGAGAGTATGAGCGGGTATTAACTAACTGACTCCTTCTTTCACCTGAAATGGACTGAGGTCATTCACATAACTGGGCTGGCTTTTTCTGATGGTTGGGCTGGGTTTGAACTTGTAAGGAAACATTAGGCAATGGGGCCAGGTTTGGTAGTCTAAGGAAACATCAGTTACATAGTCCATTTCTTGGTGTTCCTCTGTGGCTTTTATTTGCCAGTGCTCTGTATCACTGCTCAGCATCTAGCCAGAACCTAAGTTCTTCAGGGAAACAGACTATCAAAAGCAAAAGGAAAGTAATAACACTTCTGCCTGTTTTCATTTAGCCAAGGTAAATCAGTAATGTTGAACAGCTAGAAAAGAGAAGAGATTGTTTGCCTTTTTATTTTACTTTTTTTAATGTGTTTGAGACAGGGTCTCACACTATATAGTTCAGGTCTTCAGGCTGGCTTAGAATTTAACACAATCATGTCTCTGCAAGGATGACAATCCTGAGCCAACAGGTCTGGCTATTCATACTCCACCTCTTGACAGAGGAGTGCCTTGACCCCATGTACCCAATAAGAACTACTAGCAGACATCTTTATCTGCCATATTCTCTATATGTTGAAGTAACAATCATTGTGGACATATGAAAGACATTCCAGTTCCCATATTACAAATAAGAAAACTGAAAGAAAGTCACTTTAGAGTCAAAAGCTAAAGCCATTATTTCCTGGCTTTGGCCCAATAATTTTCTCCTTTGAATTTACTTAATCCATATTATTCTCAATGCTGTATTCTAACATTATTATGGATTTGTAGGTAAACTGTTATGTAAAGTTTTCTCAATTGTACAAATTAGATGTTAAACAAACAAACAAACAAAAACCCACCTGGTAGCAGCTTCCAATTCTGCCTGTCATCCCAGTAATCAGGGGGCTGAGGCCAAGGGCTCTGGAGTTCTAGACCAGCCCAGGTTCTCAACCGCACACACAATAACACCACATGCTACATCGTACAAATCCAAAAGTGACTTTATGTTCACACTAGAATTTTCATGAGTATACCAAGGAAGAGAGTGCTGTAGGGAACTTGGGAATAACTTTTATTCCCCTGGAGATTTCCTGTTGTTTCACCCCTCCCCTTCACCCCTCCCCCTAGCCACTGCGCCTCCGTCCTTCAGACTGTCCTAGTGAGCTGCATTTTATATATATATATATATATATATATATATATATATATATATATGTGTGTGTGTGTGTGTGTGTGTACACATATACGTGTGTGTGTGTGTGTGTGTGTGTGTGTGTGTGTAACATGTTGGATATGAAGAAGAAAACCCTGGTGGAAAATGAGATATTCTGCTATATCTCCTTTTCTTAATGGACCAACAATCTTCCTGATCCTGCATCATTTCTCTGTGAATATTGAGGTCTAACATACCTATCCTTCAGTTTTAAAGTCATGTTTACTGATGATTTCCTCAAACTATTCTTACCTTAAACACACAGCTCTCTTTTCTTTGAATTTTATCTTTTTTCTTTGTGTTTTTATATTAAAATCTTGATAGAAAATTTCTTTATGCTGTCTAATCACAATGCATGACTGTTCTGCTTGATCTGTAAACATTGCCAGCAACTATTTCTGACATATGTGCTATTGTACTTTGCCATGATTATGTCTTTTTTGTATTATCTTTCTGAAGAAGAATCATCATTTCTACATTTTTATTTTTTAACTATTTTTTGGATGTGAATCATGACTCCCATTTGTTTTTATATGCTCACATCATACATAAAATTAAAACTTTGGCCAATTTGCTTTACTTTGAATTGAATTTTTAAGTTAATATTTGTTTTATATAATTAACCAGGTTTTTTTTTTTAAATTAAAGCTCTGCTATGACTTTATCTTTTAAATTTGCCAGTTATCAACACTCCTCTTTCTATTCCTTCCTTCTTTTCATTCTTTCCTTTTAGTTATTCAGCATGTTAGTTACTAGTTAGTTTTTATTCTAGATGCTCTCATGTTATGGTTCAGTATCTGATACAGGGTCTTTTAAATTTCTGTCTCCACTTCATTTGTTTATTTTATCTTTTTTACATTCTTCATTGTTCTATTAAAAATTATTCTTGTTCAATAAAAACAAACAAACTAAAGCAAACAAGCAAACAAAAGTTGTCATTTCATCCATTCAGCAGAGATTAGCTAGGATTTCTGTTTGTGCATGTCAGGATTGTATAACAGAATGAAAAACAAAAGACAGAGACAAAGAAAATAAGAGCTAGGGCACCTATTTGCAGCATAGTATCTTTTTAAAACTTACTTATTTATTTGAGAGAGAAAAAGAAAGAGAGAGTACTGGAAACTCTTGCCACTACACATGAACTCCAGATGCATGTGCCACTTTATGTGGTTCATTGTATGTGGTATGCAGATACTGGTGAGTTGAACCCAGACTGGCATGCTTTGCAAACAAGCACCTGTAACTTCTGCACCATCATTCTATCCCATGTTTTGAGATTACACATTACTTTTGATTTGAAGTTTGGAATGTGCATTGAAGATATATATGCATTATTGATAATGTAATCACCCACTAAATTAATGAGTGGCTGTGTAGAAAATTCATAAGAGAAAATTATGTTTGAAGAAGGCTAATTTCAAATATCTCAAACAGTACACCTTGTTATGGTGGAACATCTTCACACTGTGCTATTCAGGGCAATTTCCAGGAGCCACGTGTGTCAGATGCCTTTTATCAAAAACATTTAATACAATTTCCCCCTGTTAAGCAGTTAATTATAAAATACGGAATAGATAATAGTGTAGACTAGTAGATCATAGTTACTTAAAAACTAATCCCAAAGTGATTACCTAAAGGATAGATTCTATGTTTATAAACAGAGTTCTGTCTTTATATAAGTTTGTTTTGTTTTCTACAATTTAGAAAAGGTTGGGTTGTGAAATAAGCATTTCTTTCATATAAGCCAGTCCAAGAATAATAAAAATTTTTAAGAACTACTGAAATGGAAGTGCTTCATCTTACACTCACAAACAGTCTAAATCTCTGTACTTTCATTCTGTTTTTACCTCTGAGATAGACTAATTCCCTTTGTAATTCTAGTGGCCTGCTGCTCTAAATGTCTGCATTCTCATGATCTCATTATGGCTGTCACAGTTGTGATTACACATGACCTTTCAACTCAAGGGCCCACTCTGAACTGGAACGTCTTTCAGGAAGATCCATAAGTGTGTTCCAGGAACAAAAACTATTATTTTGGGTTCAAATGTAAACAAAGCTATATATGCGTTATTCTTATATAATTAACACATAAAATTTACCTGATTTTTGCTTTTACTATAAAGGCGTGTGAGTTTTGACAAAGGAATACAATGTTATAAACTGTACCAAAATCCATCTGGTACAGTTGTATCACCTCATAAAATTTTCTTATGCTTCTTTTGCTTAATCTCTCTTCTGCTCCAACCTGTGCACTGTTTAAAACCTAAGTGTTTTCTATACTGTACTTGAGTGTTGGTTCTCCTATGCTTCTGTTTTTAATAGTCATTTTCCATACCTGTTAAAATAATATGATACTCATTTTTTTATTTTCTAAATTTCCTAGATTTTATAATTATCATGTATTAATGTGTTTTTTAATATTTCATTTTTTATTTGAGATAAAGAGAGGGGAAGAGGCAGAGAGAGAATGGGTATGTCAGGGCCTCCTGCCACTGAAAATGAACACTAGATACATGTACCACTTTGTTCATCTGGCTTTATGTGGGTACTGGGGAATCAAACTGAGTCTCTCAGGCTTTGCGAGCAAGCATCTTTAACCACTAAGCCACCTTTCCAGTTCTGATGTGTGTGTGTGTGTGTGTGTGTGTGTGTGTGTTTTAAATTAAACCTTCCACCTGTTTAACTTGTAGCATATGAATGGTAGGCTAGGAGATTTAGAAGGTATAATTGGTTTACATAAGTTTTCATTCTCATATGACCAAAAGGTCCACTTTGATTATTTTAAAGAATATTTTAGTTTCATTCCCATTCTACCCTTTCTTTTCTAGACTGGATTTTCTTGCCTAATTAGTAAATTATGAGAGGAATTATACCTGCTAGGAGGCAGTCACAAGATTCTGCTTGAATTGCTGAGAAACTATTAGAGATATTATATCCTGTATGGCTTGATTTTCACAGATAATATGTACAGTAATTAAATTTAAATATCAAAAAGACAGATATGAGTACAGTTCCAGAAGCATTCTTTAGTAGAGCATCCTAAAGAGTGAGTAGACTACCTGTTGAAGGAGGGAGTCCCAGCACTTCGCCTGTTCTATCTGACACATCAACCTTAGATTCCCATTATCTGTAGCAAAGTCTACAAGATGATTCCACTTGGCAGAGTGAGTATTTGGGTTGCCAGTACATCTTCTGATTCATTTTATCTTCTTCTCTCTTCCCTTGTTATTTAGTGTCGAGTTCCTTAATGACACTAATAGTATTGAATACTATTGAAATACTTGGACATTTTCAGAAGTTATGAACTATTGTTGTATTAGAAGAAACTTGCTGGTAATTCTTAGCACAAGAACCCTCTCTGAGCCAGATCAAGGAAACACTAGTTTTATTTTATTTTATTTTATTTATTATGAATGAGACAGAGAGAGAGAGAGAGTATAGGTAAACAAGGGCATCCTGATGCTGCAAAAAATCTTCAGATGCATGTGCCACTTTGTGCATCTGGCTTTACATGGGAACTGGAGACTCAAGGCCAGGTTATTAGGCTTTGCAATCCAGTGAGTAACCACTGACCAATTTCTCCAGCCTGAGAACATTAGTTTAGAATCCCTCATAATGCTTGTATCATGTGTATTACAATCCTTACCTGGGATGGGTTACAAATTTCTAGGGGACACCATTGATTGGGCTTCCCATTTTTTGTCCCTAGATCTCAGTTCACTTACTTCATAAGTTCCATTTTGATGAAGAAAGCCTCACTGATATCCTCACTTCTAAATTCATCTGCCATTCCTAGTAAGTTGACTGGAACTTTTCTACTGACCCACTGCCAGAGTTTTCCTGAAAGTTTGTCTCCCCAGCAAATTTTGTTTTTCTCATTGACTTACTCCCAGCATTGAATCTTTACCTCCTTTAAACATCAGTATCCTGGACTAGACACAGATGAGATTCCAGACAACTGTAGATAAACAATATTTTAACAACCTAGTTTGTCTTGGAATGGAAATCTAATTGTCATCCCTTCTCCATGACTACGTATTCTGTTGTTGTGACTATTCCCTCATCAAGGACTCTTGTCAGCTCAGCTTATTTCCTCAGACCTGGCCTGTGCCAGTATCAGAAATTACTGCAAACACTTAGCCTTTTGGTCTTTTTTGTTGTTTTTTGTTTTTAACGTGGTTTTTTTTTTTTTTTTTTTTTTTTTTGGAGAGAGAGATAGAGAAAGAGGCTGACAGAGAGAGGATGGGTGCTCCAGGGCCTCTAGCCACTGCAAATGAACTCTATACACATCTGCCACCTTGTACATCTGGATTAAGTGCGTAAAGGGATATCAAATCTGGGTCCTTAGGCTTTGCAGCCAAGCTCCTTAACTGCTGAGCCATCGCTCCAACCCAATCTTTTGTTTTTTGTCATCATAGCTCAAACTCTTCTTAAATTTTTTTTTTGATAACTTCTATACTTACAGACAATAAACCATAATTCCCTCACCTACCCCACTATCCTTTTCACAACTCCACTCTCTATCATATCCCCTCCCTCTCTCTGTTAGTCTCTTTTATTTTGATGTCATCATATTTTTTTCCTATTATGAGGATCTTTATTATTATTATTAATTAGTTTTGTGCTCAATGAATATAGTCAAGTTGGTACCATTGTTAGCCTATTTCCTGTCCTCCCTCCTCCTCTGGCCCCTCCTTGTTGAGATATATGGGTCATACATTGTGGAGTTAGCCCTCAGTTATGGATAGGAGGAAATGTCTCTGTGTATCATGACCCAATGTGTGGCTCTGACAATCTTTTCAACCCCCTCTTCCGCAAATTTCACTGAGCCATATTGGGTTCATTTTAGGTCTGCTTCAGTGATGAGGTCTTGGGAGCCTCTGTATCTCTGTATATCTGATTGGGTAGGAGTTGATTGTTCTCTGTGTTGATCTCCTTCACCCTTGTGCTGGTACCCGGCTCACCAATAAAACAGCACCCTTGCTTGTTTCACCAATTATCCTTAGTTTCAGCTGGGGCCCTTTTGAGGTATGATGGGGTGGTTCTCTCCTTAGGATCTGCATCTCTCTCAAAAAGAGAAGCAGATTCTTCAGCAGAAAGTAAAGTTAGCACCAGATAAATGGGATAACCCTTATTGTTTTGAGAGAATTTAATAGGTGTGGGCCCTCATGTAGCCCACAATTGGTGGTAGCTTGATAATGGAGAGCAGGCTCATTTTTGGATATGGTTCTGACTTGTTTTCCAGCTCCAACTATGGGTTCTGTTCCACTGAGTAGATCAGTTAGCCAAATCAAAAACAGCTGGTTTCCCACCATGCCTGTGTACCACTATTGCACTTGTGTGAGCATCACGACAGGCTATTTGCTGCTAGGTAGGTTAGACCATGAGTTGCTTGGACAGATGTTGGTCATTTTCACCCAGTCGCCCATGTAGCACCTTCTGGCACTAGATGCTCTGACTGTCTGGGGACTGACTCTCTTCCCACTTTCAGCCATGTCACTCCATGTTATGTGTCAGCCGCATATGGTGTCTTCAGCAGTAGGGGTCTTACCACTAACCTTTGGTGGGTCACCAAGTACTTTGACAGAAATCTGTCATTATTTTAGGAAACCTCGTAGGTCTCTCTGATCAAAAGCTGATTGTGGATGATAGCCACCTGCTGGTACTGGGAGTTATAGGTCAGTGCCCATGAAGAGAAGGAAGAAAAGATAAGTAATATAAAAGAGTTAGAGATAAGAGGGAGGGAGGGAGGGAGAGAGGGAGAGAAAGAGAGAGAGACAGAGAAGCTTCTATTATGAGGGTCTTGTGAAGCTATTGCTAGTCACTGCAAGGTCATGGGTATCAAGGCCAATTTCTGTCTGGACAGTTACATTGGAATGAATGGTGCCCTTGCTTTGGCTCTTACATTGTTTCTGTCACCTCTTTAACAATGGACCCTGAGCCTTGGAGGGTGTGATAGAAATGTTTTAGTACTGGACACACCTCTGACACTTCTTCTCAGCACTGTGTTGCCTTCTGGATCATTCCAGAAGCTTTTCTAACCAAAAGTGAGAGTAGCATTAATATATGAATATGAACATTAAGTGTAGTGCTTTCATGACAGTTTGGTGAGAATAATATATGCATTGAGCCAGACAATAGCAGGCTTTATACCCCTAAGGCTCATGACCTCCCCTGCCATAGGCTTTTGATTAGGTTTTCAGTACCAGGCATATATTCTCTCCCATAGAACAGGCCTCCAGTCCAATAACAGAGCAGTTGGTTTACCCCAGAGCAGACATGCCACTATTGCACCATTCAGTCATTTGGCCTGTCTGGACAAACTTGAGGCTTCTAGTGTCCATTGTTTTTACCATCGGTGACTTCTGTCTCCCATCAGGCTACATGTAGTACAGCTTTTTCCAGCTTTCAGTTGGCTGGTCTACAGGAAGAAGGTTTTCAGTTTAGTACCAGCTTGATTTCTCAATGACCTTGCTGCCCAGGTATGTGAAGTCTTCAGCAATAGGGTCTTACCATCTGCCTTGGCAATAGCCTGTAATGTCTTAGAAGCAACAGGGACCTCCATGGCCAACAACTCACTGTAAGGTATTCCGTCCCTGGCACTGAAATTTTTCTAGTAGCAATCTATGACTTCTGGATGTGCCATTATCCATAAAGGTAGGTTTTCATATGGCTTATTCAGAATATCTTGAATTTTGATTGACCTTCCCTCCACTCTTCTCTTACTCAGTGTCTTCCCTGGGTCTCACTTAGGCCAGTCCACTCCGTTTAATCTGCTCTTCTAGTTAAATATATACAATACTATCCCCTAAAGTCCTTTCTTCTCCTCCCTCCTTTATAGCCTTTTCTTAGCTTAGTGGCCTCTGCTACCGATTTTTGATTCCAGCTTACACACAAGTCTAAACATTTGTAGTTAGTATCCACATAATGAGAGAGAACATGTGATGTTTGGCTTTCTGGGCCTGGGTTTCCTCACTTAGCATGATCCTTTCCAGATCCATCCATGTCTGTGCAAATTTCATGATTTCACTTTTCTTATCCATTGAATAGAACTTCGTTGTGTAAATGTACCACATCTTTATTATCCATTCATCTGTTGAGGGACGTCTAGGTTGGTTCTATTTCCTAGATATTGTGAATAGAGCAGCAATAAACATGGTTGTGCAAGTATCTCTAAGGTACTGAGAAGAGTCATTAGGATATATGTCTAGGAGCGCTATAGCTGGATCATATGATAAATCTATTTATAGTTGTCTCAAGAACCTCCACACTGATTTCCATAATGGCTGTACCAGATTACATTCCCACCAACAGTGTAGCAGGATTCCTCTTTTCCCCCATCCTTGCCAACATTTACCTTCATTTGTTTTCTTGATGGTAGCCATTCTGACAGGAGTAATATTCAAACTCTTGCTATAATATTCTTCCATCCCCTTGATGTCAGGCTCGATGTCTGGATAGGTTTATCATTTTGCCTAGTCCTGTGGCTTTCCTTGAGTCTATAAATAGTCAGATGTCACTAAAAAAATTCAAGGATACAACAGATATTTTGAAACACCTTAAAGACTGTAGTCATATTCCTACTCCTTTCCATATCACAAAGAAGCCTGTCAAATAATGAATTAGTGTCAATTTTAGAATTTAACAAAAAAGAGTAAAGTTGGACAGGAATGGAACAAAGAATTAACTTAAGGTTTTCATTTTTCTTTTCCCAAATTTGAGACGCCATGAACAAGTCATAATTTTCAAAACATGCAAGGGCAATTTTGAAATTGGAATTTTGATTCTAACACCTGTGTGCTAAACTATACACTATATGAAATTTGAGATTGTTATTGCTAATATTCAAAGTCTAGAAAGTCTGAGTGGTTGACTGCCTAGCATCAGCAAGGAGACTACCACAGTCAGTTCCTGGAGTTGAAGTATTTGAAATTGGCAGGTGGTTTCTCTTTTTCCATAGATTTCATTCCCGCTTTCCTGACAGTGCATGTGTTTGGTGACCTTCACTGTTTATTTAGCTTCTGCATACATTCCTTAGGATTTGTTTTATGTGTGGTTTTTTGGTTGCTTATGTTTCTTGTTATGCTTGGCTACTTCTAGAAGGAGAAGTGGTGGTGGTCTGCTTTGGGTCTGCAGTCAAAACAAATGTGATACTCATTTTGAATATCTGGCTCTGAGTATTCATATAAAAATAAAAGCACCATTTACATAAGTATATTGCTTGAATCCAATTTATTTTTTTACTTCTCACTTGCTCCCAAAAGAAGTGCCAACAAACTTCAGAACTGTTTCAGTGTGAGTATCCGGAAGAAAGAAAAATGAAGAATGGGGCTAAGCCACTGAACACAGAATCAGACCTGAAGAAGGGACCAGAATCACACTGTGGCTTGTTTTTCACTCAATTCTTAGGGGCTAGCTCACCTCAACTGACTTAAAGCACTATCTTCTTTGATGTTTACTTGCTCAGCAATCACATTTCTTGTCCCTCAGTGATTAGCACACATTGGGGTTAAAGGATGATGGAAATAAAACAGAAGTAAAGAACCAAAAACAATTTAAAAGTGTGTGTGTGTGTGTGTGTGTGTGTGTGTGTATGTGTGTGTGTGCATGTGAACATCTGCCAGAGTCTTTTGCCATGCAGGTGAATATGCCACTTTGCATCTGGTTTTATGTGGTTGCTGCGGAATGAAACACAGGAAAACAGGCTTGGCAAGAAAGTGATTTCAACTGCTTGGCCCATCTCCCCAGCCTGAAAGTTCATGAATTAAAAATGCTTTCTTAAGCTGGGTGTGGTGGCACACGCCTTTAATCCCAGCACTGGGAGGCAGAGGTAGGATGATCACTGTGAGTTCGAGGCCACCCTGAGACTACATACAGAATTCCAGGTCAGCCTGAGCTAAAGTGAGACCCTACCTCGAAAAAAACAAAACACAAAAAAGCTTTCTTACTATTAAGTTTGCCATTTTTCAAAAGCCATTAGCAGAGCCTGGTATGGTGGCACACACCTTTAGTCCCAGCTCTTGGGGGACAGAGGTAGGATTGTCATGATTTCGAGGCCACCTTGAGACTACACAGTGATTTCCAGGTCATCCTAAGCTAGAATGAAATCTGTGGTGGTTTGAATAGAATAGATGGCCCCCAATATATTCAGTTGTTTATTTGTTTGTAGTTTGCCTCTCTAGCCATCTGGCTGGAGGCAATGCCTTGTGTGGATCTTAAGGTGTGGTGGTGGGTTTGAGATTTCAATCTAAAGATATGCAAAGTGTGCCTAGCTGGAGTTCCTGAAGTGTGCTCTGGCTTTTGACCTTTAGGCTTGTACTGCTCTCTCTCTGCTTGGGCCTGTGAAGGCAGGCCAGTTTCTTCTGCTTTTATGGAACTTCCCCTGGCTCTGTAAGCTTCAGTAAATCCCTTCCTCCATAACTGTGCCTGGTCTGAAAGTTCATCTCAGCAAACCTGAAGCTGTCTGATACAGAACTTGGTACCGAGGAGTGGGTGAGATGATGAACCTGACTATGTGCATGTTGAGCTTTTGGAACCTTTGTTTTGGAGGAATAGGCATGGACTTGGTGCTTGCAACTGAAGATGTCTTCTGGAGTGGTAAGCCAAGTTTTATGGACTATTCTGATGAGAGTCTGCAAATGCTAAGTGCAGACAGCATTGAACTTCAAGGCTTGGTTTATGAGCTTTCTAAGGGGAAGGAAAGACTGCAGAGGACTTTCTTGGAACTGGGCTACTGGCATAAGGGCTGGCTGTGTCCTGCTGCCCAGGCCCAGAGAGTTTGATCAAGGTTAAATTTGTAATGGACTGATGTGCTTGGCTAGAGATATTGGACTGAGAGTTTTAAGATTTTAAGCTGGAAAACCTCAAGCAAGTTAAAATTACAGGCACTGAGACTGGTTTTAGGTTACTGAACCTGCTATTGTCAAACACATTAGCAATCTTAAGGAAGATGTTCCAACTGCTTTACATTAAAACAATGGAAAGGATGCCTGAGGAAAGACTATCATAGAAATGCAAACACTTTTGGAAAGAGTTGACTGGAGAAGGAACCTGCTTTTCAAGGCTATGATTTGTTTCCTCCCTGAATTAAGAATATGGCTGTGTCCTGCACACCTGGTATTGGTTTCAGAAGCATGAAAAATGCATGGAGTGGCCGTGAATTGCACATGCTTCCAAGAGCCGCTGCTGAGATGCAGCATGAGGTAGGGCCTGATGCCCTGATAGGCTGAAAGAGCCTTTGGAAAATGTGAAGAGTGGGCATGAATTGCACATGGTTCCAGGAGCTGCTGCTGAGATGTGGCATGAAGCAGGGCATGATGCCCTGATAGGCTGAAAGAGCCTTTGGAAGATGGACCATGGTTTGCATTAAGACCTGAAGATGTTTTGTATATACCAGGACTGTGCAAGGGCTACCATAGAGCACACTGTTGCCTGGGATGGAAGTGTTCCCCGGGTACTCTGCCCAGCTGGAGGGGCAGAATTGGAAAGTCTGGAGACTGTTAGTCTCTGGGTATATTGAACTTGAACTGCAGAAGTTTGATGTTTGTTTGATGGTGGTTGAATTTGCATTGTTTTAGTCTCTCCTTGCTGTGCCTTATACCAGTTGAAAATGTTTACTCTGTGCCTTTATATGTTAGAAGTGTTTAACTTGTTTGATTTTACAGGTCTTCATATCTTAAATTGGTCAAGACTGTGGGGATCTTTGAAACTGAATTTAGTACAATTTATAATGTGTGATGGTTATAAATCTATTGGGGGCCAGGGGCGGAATGTGGTGGTTTGAATAGAATAGATGGCCCCCAATATATTCTGTTGTTTATTTGTTTGTAGTTTGCATCTCTAGCCATCTGCCTGGAGGCAATGCCATTGTGTGGATCTTTAGGTGTGGTGGTGGGTTTGAGATTTCAATCTAAAGATATGCAAATTGTGCCTAGCTGGAGTTCCTGAAGTGTGCTCTGGCTTTTGACCTTTAGGCTTGTACTGCTCTCTCTCTGCTTGGGCCTGTGAAAGCAGGCCAGTTTCTTCTGCTTTTCTGGAACTTCCCCTGGATCTGTAAGCTTCAATAAATCCCTTCCTCTATAACTGTGCCTGGTCTAGAAGTTCATCTCAGCAAACCTGAAGCTGTCTGATACAGACCTCTACCTCGAAAAACAAAAGAGAAAAGAAAAAGAAAGAAAAGAAAAATAAAACCATTAGTATTAACAGAATAATTCTGTAAGAAAGCTATCAGAGTAAGTGTGTTTGTGAGGGCTCTTTTTGTATCTTTACCCTCTTGGCTTTTAGAATATATCTAGTAATCTTGTTCTTCACATACCTCTGTTTACATTTTCTTTTTGTTTTTGTTTTTCCTCTCCCAGTTCTCTAAATGCACTCTCTCGCTAGAGGCACTGTGCTTATCCAGCTGCTCTTCTTCAGGAAACATGCATAGGCAGTTTCGTATACACTCGTGGATATAGATACTATAGCAATGTGTTAATGACATGTGAATTTTTCTGCTTTTCACCTCTGAGAGCTAGACAAAGTTTCACTTTCATTCAGCCATTTATTAGAATTTCTCAATACATTCTTATTGAGCCTTTCTATGTATTAAAAATATTTTATTCATTTATTTGAGAGAGAAAGAGGCAGATAGAGAGAGAATGGGTGTTCCAGGTTCTCTAGCCACTTCAAACCAACTCCAGATGCATGTGCCGTCTTGTGCATCTTGCTTTTTATGTAGATACTACAGAATCAAACCTGGGTGCTTTGTATTTACCAGCAAGTGCCTTAAATCCTAAGCCATTTCTCCAGCCCTGGATCTCTTACTAAACTGAACACTTTATCTTTTTCACATGATTCTCCTCTAAAATTATCTAATTTCTAGATGGCCATGAGACATTGTTTTTTTTAACCTTGTATGGGTTCTTTAATGCTAGGAAATGATCATCTCATCCAGAGCCAAATTCTTGTATAAATGCCACCACTTCACTAATTTGTATTTTATTTTTATTTATTTATTTGTCAGACAAAGAGGAAGGGGAAGAGAGAGAGGGAGAGAGAGAGAGAGAGAGAGAGAGAGAGAGAGAGAGATTGAGGGACTGGGCATGTCAGGGCTTCCAGCCACTGCAAATGAACTCAAGATGAATGCACCCCCTTGTGCATCTGGCTAACATGGGTCCTGGGGAATAGAACCTGGGACCTTTGGCTTTGCAGGCAAATGCCTTAACCTCTAAGCCATCCCTCCAGCCCGCTTCACTAATTTGATCTGTAATGACATCTCACTTGATAGGATGGCCATGAAGCTCAGTGGCACAGTGGCCTGTGTTCAATTTCTAGCATTCAAAATATAAATAAAGCCATGTATGGTGCACCTTGACAATTGTGGAGACTTCACAACTGCTCTATCTGCATCAGTTTAGGCCACTTCAAGTTATATGTTTATACAAATAACAAACATACATGCATACGCATATACAATTCTATATAATATATATATTTTTTTCGAGGTAGAGTCTCACTCTAGCTCAGGCTGACCTGGAATTCACTATGGAGTCTCAGGGTGGCCTCGACCTCACAGCAATCTCCTACCTCTGCCTCCCGAGTGCTGGGATTAAAGGCGTGCGCCACCACGCCCGGCCGTACAACTCTATATAATATTTTTAGTCTGTGTTCATTTCACTTCTTAAGAAAGCATTCAAAGGCTATAGAGATGATTACATTAGTGAAATGTTTGTTACTGAAACATAAGGACATGAGTTCAAGTTGTCAGACTCCACGTTAAAATGCTGGGCATAGCAACATGCACTTGTGATCCTGGCACTATTGGCAGCAGAAATAGAAGATCCTTGGGGCTTATTGGGAAGCATGTCTAGCTAAAATAGTCAGCCCCAAGTTACAGAGGCAGTCTGTCTTCAGATATAAAGTGAAGCTTGGGAGATGGCTAACTGGCTAAAGGTGCTTGTTTACAAAGCCTACTGGCCTGGATTTTATTCCCTAACACCCACGTAAAGCTAGGTGCACAAGGTGGCACATGCATTTAGAGTTCATTTATAGCAGCAACTGGCCATGGCACAACATATTCTATTTCTATTAATTCTATTTCTATTTCTCTCTCGCGCTCTTTCTCTCTCTCTTTCTCCTGGAAAAATAAGCAAAACATTAAGATGGACAGTGACCAAGAAAGACACTTGATATTGACCTCTGGCCTTCACATGCATGGATATCTTTACACACACATAAACCAAAAACACGAAAATAAAAGAACTGAAGAAAAAAGAAAGAAAATATAAAAAGAAAAAAAAAAAGTTCAGTTATTTTACTATTCCCTCTAGGAAAAATTCCAGGTTCCTGAGAATGATAACCTAGGATTTAGTGCCAAGTTACTTATTCAGCTAATACCTTTACACTCCATGGTTTACTGCTTAATCTCTAGCAATCCTTTTTAGAGTCTTTCACACTACATACTGTTCTTTGTTGCTGTGCCTGCCTTTGCTCTTACCATCCCCTGCATTTGATTTTTTTTGTTGTTTTTATTTGTTTAAGTCTCAAGCCTTAACCATTTACCTCCCCATGAAACATAATCCAATATTCTCCAACTAAATTATCTGTTTCTATGTACTCACAAAGTATCACAGGTACATGTACACTGTAACAACATATCTATCTTCCTCAAACCACTGTGAGCTGCTTGATGACAGAACTGTTCCACATCTATGTATCATCAGTTATCATATAATCTGACCTGTAATAATCAATAAATGTTCCAATTACTTCCCAAGAGAATATAGTTAATGAACACCCTGAAGGTTGTTCTTTCTACTTTGAATTTTGTTCATAAGAACCCTTGAGAATGTTCTTATCCACTACAAGCCTCCAAGTCTTTCTCTTTGCAGATCCTGCCTTTGACAGTCACTGCCTGTGAACTGCTTCAGTTCCAGCCTGCTTCTTAGGTTGGCTGACCACAGGCTCAAATGTCCTCAGAGAATCAAAGCTGCCCCTTTGTCTTCCCTCCCTCCATTGTTACTTTCATAAATGGATATATATGTACATATATATGGTACCAGTCAAGTTTTCAAAAGGGAAAAAGGTCACCGTGATATGCTATATACAGTGTTGCCACAGAATATATTACATTAAAAGAGGAAAGCTGGCCAACTGGAAAACAAGAAAGAAGAAAATTTCCTTTTGATTCAGTGCTTTCTAGACCTTTGGAGCCCCTCATCCTTCTTCTTACCTCCCTGGTCACCTCAAAGCTAACTGCTAGCAACCTTCTCAGAGTAGTAAGGCTTTTATTAATCTATCTAAGAACATGAGTAAAAAGAAGTTTATATTTTAGTTGAGATGCTTGGAATAGAAAATCTGACTTTGATCTTTAAGTTCTGTTTCTTTCATAAAAACATTACACTCAAATTTGCAAATTACTATATTGTTCCAATGCTTACTTAAAAAAAAAAAAAAAGAAGAAGAAGAAGAAGAATGGATTGGAAAGATGGCTTAGCAGTTAAGGTGCTTGCTGCAAAGCCAAAAAACCCAGGGCCAATTCCCCAGGACCCACGTAAGCCAGATGCACAAGGGGACACATACATCTGGAGTTCGTTTGCAGCAGCTGGAGGCCTTGGCATGTGCTCTCTCTCTCTCTCTCTCCCCCTATTTTTCTCTCTCTCTCAAATAAACAAATAAAAAATTTTAAAAAGAAGCAGTGATGAGTAACAGAAGTGTGAGAGATAACTAGAACATTCAGTTCATTTCTAAAAATTTACTATAAGCAAATGAAAAAGGCTTTACTTTGTAATAATTACATGCATTCTGAAATGCATTAAATTAAAGATGTAAACATAATTGTAGTATGAATGGCATTATGGCCATTAATTATTGTCTTTCAGTTGCTAACAATAAAATGGTACTGAAAATATTTTCTGATTGGAAAACAGACATGTAAAAATTTGATGCCCTTATGAAATCATATTTATGAGAGTTGTCCATAGCATTTTATGGGGAGTGTGAATTTACCACAGAGAATGCTTATCTTCCAAGAGTAGCATTGAAATAGAGAATTTCTATACAATGTTGAATGAAGGGATCTGGTCACAATCTGCTATACAAGTGAGATAATTTTCAGTGACTTTGTGAAGTTTGTAAATTACATCAAAACCCACGTCCTCTCTGGGCTCCCTGCATGGCCACCCACTGCCCTGTAATTTCACAGGACTCA
The DNA here is from genome assembly GCA_036346955.1 of Dipus sagitta. Classification (NCBI taxonomy): domain Eukaryota; kingdom Metazoa; phylum Chordata; class Mammalia; order Rodentia; family Dipodidae; genus Dipus; species Dipus sagitta. The sequence continues at coordinate 75,320,963 of CM070780.1, forward strand.
GACACATCAGGCCTTATTGTTCTCTTTTGGGGATCTGTCTTCAAAATCCACCTTATCCTTGGGGTACTTCTAACCTGCTACTCACAACTACCACTCCAATCCACATGGACAGATTTCAGACTTTGTCCACTCCACCTTTCCCATTTCATCTAATGTATGCCTTTTTTTTGGAAGTTGCCTAACCCTTTCAAATCCAGGACACTTTTCAGATACTGATTATATATTAGTTGTGTATTATTTTCGGAGTTCCTGTCTTCTCAGTAGATTATATGATCATATGTAATTATATAATTATAATTTGATTATAAGTTTATGGCACATGGTAGAAATAGGGTCCTGTTTATTAATTGAATGAATGAATGAGTCTGTGCATATATAAGCACATCTATGTGTTTCTTATTGCTATCAAAAAGAGTAGTATGACCTCTTGCAAATAGAGCAGTCTGAGTAAGACACTCCTCTTTCCTTGTAATTCCTATGGATTTATATGTCTGACAGAATATGCATGTTATATACCTCTCCAGCCCTAGGTGATAATCTTTAATGTTGTTATCAACCCCACTTTATAGATCAGGACATTTAAGCTTGGATTGATGACAAAACTGCTTAATACATGTCAAGCAATGATTCCAATCTAGGCCTGCCTTATGTAGGATCTAATGAGATTTCCACATAGGCTATGACTAAACTTACAGGTGGTTACAGGTTTGCAGAAATAAAAATCCAAAATCAAACTTTAGGTACAGTAATATAAATAGAATCCCATTACTTAATACATGAATACTTGAACCTAACAGCAATTTCATCCAAAACCTTCCTGACAGTTTCTATTCTTTAAGAAGAGTGACAAACAAATTTTTCCGAAGGAAGTGACCCCTCATCAAGTTACAGATGATACAACAGAAATAAATTGGGGGTCCACTCATTAAGAATCATTTCATTATGTAAAATGAGTACAACTATGTTACACTCAAAAGGCTTATTTTGGGCTGGAGAGATGACTTAGAGGTTAAGATGCTTGTCTGCAAAATCTAATTATTCAGGTTTCATTCCTCAGTATCCAAGTAAAGCCATATACCCAAAGTGACACATGCATCTGGAATTTCTTTGCAGTGGCTAGAGGCCCTGGCATGCCTGTTCTCGCTCTGTCTCCCTCTGCTTGAAAAGAAAGCTTGTTTTGTGTTTAGCTCAATTTGAATTCTTCTCAAAACCAGCTACTTAACCTGCGAATAGTGTTTCCATATGGGGTCACATAGCAGTGCAGGGGTCATAAAAACTTTGGCAACAGTAAAAAGTCTCCGAATGCACAATGACCAAAATTTAATTCAAAATCAAATGATAAATGAATCCAAGGTATTTCTTGCTCTTCTAGAAACATAATTATTTAATTATAGAAAACAAAGACTTTAAGTAGATATTTACTTATTTGTGAATGTGTATGTATGAGCACAGTAGAGTCTTGCCACTTCAAACTAATGCTTGTACGGCTTTACCTGGGCAGCTATGCAATTGAACCTGGGCTTTCAGGCTTTGCACACAAGTTCTTTAACAGTTGAGCCATCACTGCAGCCCCAACACACACTTTAAAAAAATTGTCCTAGGGCTGGAGAAATGGCTTAGCGGTTAAGGCGTATGCCTACAAAGCCAAAGGATCCTGGTTCGATTCTCCAGAACCCATGTAAGCCAGATGCACAAGGGGGCACATGCATCTGGAGTTCGTTTGCAGTGGCTGGAGGCCTTTATGCGTTCATTCTCTTTCTCTGTCTCTCTTTCTTTCTCTCTCTCTCAAATAAATAAATAAAATATATTTAAAATATTGCCCTACCATCATTCCTCAGCATGTAAGTATCAAATTGTTGTATCTTTGCATTATATAGTTCGATGGATTGACTTATAAAATTTGCTATTTAAGTTCTTGATGAGTTTCCTAAAGACAAAAATTATTAGATATATGTTGGCTTGGGATTAGGGTAGAATTTCCAGCAGTTTCTGAAATGTCCCTAAATATTTTTCTGTCATTTATATGTATTTATGCAGAGCAGTGTTCTTAACACTGACAATTATAAAATCAAAATGTCAATCAACTCTGCAAAACGTTGAAAATGTTCTGTGTCATTCAGTATAAAATATACAGCCAAGATTTAATTCTTTATGTAAAAATAAACAAGTATATCATCTCATCAGTATGCAAATTTGCCTTTGTCCTTAAAAATAGTAAGTTTATTTGCATATCAAAGAATTGTTTAAAATAAATTTCTTTATGACTCATTATCAGAAAATATTTATTTGTATATCTATTCTATATTCCATATCTGGGGACATATAAAATTTCACAATTAGGGCTGGAGAGATGGCTTAGAGGTTAAGCGCTTGCCTATGAAGCCTAAGGACCCCTGTTCGAGGCTCAATTCCCCAGGACCCACGTTAGCCAGATGCACAAGGGGGCGCACGCATCTGGAGTTCGTTTACAGAGGCTGGAAGCTCTGGCGTGCTCATTCTCTCTCTCTCTCTCTCTCTCTCTCTCTCTCTGTCTCTCTCTCTGCCTCCTTCTCTCTGTTGCTCTCAAATAAATAAATAAACAAACAAAAAAATTTAAAAAAAATTTCACAAGTAAAATGTGGTCATGGGAAGAAAAAGTTTAAAAAGGCTTTTTATAAAACACAGACCCCTAATCTTCAAACACTTGTAAAGACAAACCTTTTTTTCTGAGACCACACTGCATGCAGACAGTTTTCTCTTCTTTTCTCTCAAAATCATTTGCCAAAATCGGAGTCCTCCCCTGCATACACTGAAGTGACTTAGACCTGCTAGGATCACCAGCACAGTGGCGTCTCAGGTTAATGTGACAGATCCTGCCCAGGCTGTCCTCACATTTCTGACATAATCTCAGCCAGAGTTGTAGGTCAGAGGAAACACTGCTGTCCCAAACAAAAAGAAACCAGTTTACTTCAACTTCAAACCTATATTAGTAATGATATGTTTTTAAACCAGGCCTAATAACAACCTCTCAAACAACAAACATTTTCAAATTTCTGGCTGTTTATTATTATTATTCTTATTATTATTTTATTATTTTATTTTCCCTGAAGCTACAGATGTGTTTAGCTTTGTGTACAAGCATGGCATGACACACAGGGTTCTGCTTCAAGAACCATACTTCTTTCCATTTTCAACTCCTTTCCTTAATCTATTTTCCTTATTTAGGCCTTAGAAACCTCACATGCTTGTAAGATTCATCTTTCTAGAGACTGAATGGATGTGGCATCCATGTGTCCTAAGAGGTGGTGCTTTCTATATGTATATAATAAATTGCACAGTATCAGAACAATAGAACAGCAAGGTCCAAAGACTTGGCTCACAAATACTTTTAAATACAGAAGAGATATGACTAGACTTTCAGCTTTGTTTATGGAACATTCAGCTCAATTTTTGATGAATACTGCCTTTAACTAATTATTTCAACTCTTTGACCTATACAAATGTTTATTGAAAGACCACAGACATCAACAAAATGAATCAAAGAAGGAAAACTCATCTATGACTTAATAATAGGCCTGTATAGATTCTCTATATGTGCAGCATAACAAATATCCTGACTCTCTCAGAGCTATTCTTCTCATTGTAAGCCAGTGATAGCCGAACTCAGGCTCTGATTTATTTTTATTGATTTTAAATAAACTAAAGCTTACACTTTTAACCCAATTGAAAACCCACGAAAATAGAAGATGATCAGTAACAATCTATAAGCCTTAGTGGCAGTTGGAGAGGGAATTTTTACCAAAGTGCTTGCTGGCACACCTCTACCATTAAATGTTCAGGGATTTTTATTTCTATGCAGCTTTTGAACACCAGCACTCCTCCTGTTTGCGTCTGTGCCCCACCACCCCAACACATTATAGCTTCAGCCTCCTTTTCCATAAATCTCATATTATCTGACACTGACACGTGTAAAAAGCTGGGCTTTTTTTTTTTTTTTTTTTTTTGTCTGTCTTCAATCCTCATTGCCCACATTACTGTTTTGAACTGTCTTATGGAAAGATATATAAGTCATAGATGATGGATGTAATTGTAATTGGGTTCTTATTCAAGACAGAATTATTATAAGCTCAACAGTAGAGGTATAGAAACTGAGTACTACTTGGGACAAATTTGACACTATGTTTCTGAAAACTGAGATTTTTTTTTTTTTTTTTTTTGAGGTAGAGTTTCACTCTCGTCTAGGCTGACCTGGAATTCACTTCACTATGTCATCTCAGGATGGCCTCGAACTCATGATGATCCTCCCACTTCTGCCCTCTGAGTGCTGGGATTAAAGGTGTGCACCACCATGCCCAGCTGAAAACTAACTTTTTTCTAGGCATATCAAATAAGCAGAAGACTTTTTCTTGTGTGAAACTGTATTCATTCACTTACATACTTAAAAAAAGTCATAAAGCACTAAAATGCTCAATTTTAATATACTCTGTTATATATTTTTGATAAACAATGAAACTGACTTGTATTTAAAATAAAGCACTACCAAATGACATCAAATATTCTAATATTTTCAAAGAAATGTCTCACTTACTGTTGAAAACTCCATTGGTACTTCTCAGCACTTTGGTCTTTTTGAGTCAACTAAGTGGTCAGTACCATCTGAAAAGAGAAGCTTCTCTAACCAAAAGTGAAGGTAGCATTAATATATGGGCCTAAATATTAATGTATAGAAGGCACTTTGTTGGTGATAATATATCCATTTAGACATACAATATTAATTTCCCCCTAGGGTTTATGACCCTCTCAGCCATAAAAGTGAGGCTAAGTTTTCAGCACCAGCATGAATTCCTTCCCATGGAGCAAGCCACACATTTTATCTCTTCAGAAAGTATGGATAGAATGTATCATCATGAAGTACTTTATGGTCACAAATCCTTCACACACAAAGTGATAACCTCAGAAAAATATTTAGGGGATGAAATTAATAAATATTCTTAAGCAGTCACAGTGATATAAGGAGAGAGAAATGAATGCTAACCATGTACAATCTGCTGATCAGTCTTTAAAGACTCTTACCCAGAAAACATATTTGGGATCATCATATAATTTATAAATGTGTTCAGTAGATAATCAAATAATTTTACTAATGAGGGAGGAGTATGATATAAATGGCTTAATCTATTGTAGTCATTGATTTTGCATGCAAAATTTTAACTTATTCAATATTTTGTAGTAAGGATAGGTCATTTGTGTCTTTTTGAGATATGTCTTTTTTAAGTATTTTATTTTTATGTATTTATTTATTTGACAGAGAAAGAGGGAGAGAGAGTGAGAGAGAGAATGGACATACCAGGGCCTCCAGCCACTGCAAACAAACTCCAGACACGTGTGCCCCCTTATGCATCTGGCTAATGTGGGTCCTGGGGAATCGAATCTGGGTCCTTTGGCTTTGCAGGCAAATGCCTTAACCTCTAAGCCATCCCTCCAGCCGGAGAAGTCTTAATTATGACTGAAGGATCTTCTATCAACATGGCATATATAGATGCTGTTTGTTACTTGAATACTTCAGTATAGATCCAACAAGCCCTTATATGAGGTTACTAGAGGTGCTTTCTCAGCATTTGCCTGGGCTCCAAGAACAAGAATGGAAGCTGGCACTTTAGGATCTAGTCATAAATACTGGCTTAAACTCACTTCCTCCATAATATTTTGGTCAAGCCTATGTTGAGGAAAGAGACATTAGATTCCAGTCCTGAAAAGCAGGAACATCATAGAATTTGGAGTTATTTTTAGTCTACCAAACATATTAAGCTCTTATTTTGCTAATAGCAAGATTAAATTAAGCCTACATTATACCAATCTGAGGATATGCTATGAACATATTTTAGAAAAAATATACACATTGTTTTGCCTTATTTCATTACACTCTAAAATTATATGTCCTGGCATCGCCTTCATCCCTAACTCAAGAAAATTTTAAAAATTTAACTGTTTAATTATATTTAATTGATAAATGCTTTGTATTAAAATTATTCTATAGAATCTGTTATACTAAACATGTATTTCTTTAAATTTATATATGAGAATAAAAAGATAAGTCAATGTGAAGAAATAGTTCATGGTTAAATTTAACCCCATTATATGTTCTTGGTTAAATTTTATAATCACTACTGAATATTTAATAATTCCTAGTTCCTAGCCGGGTATGGTGGCTCACACCTTAATCACAGCACTTGGGAGGCAGAGGTAGGAGGATCACCGTGAGTTCAAGGCCACCCTGAGACTTTATAGTGAATTCCAGGTCAGCCTGAGCTAGAGTGAGACCCTACCTCAAAACACAAAAACAAACAAAAAAAAATCCCTAGTTCATAAAGGTTAGGAGAAGTACTAATATATTTTTCTAGATATTAAGTATGTCACTAAGTTACTCATTTAATAGTTGACTTTGGACAAATCTTATGACTTTTATGTACCTTAGAGGGTTATAAAGATTCTATTAAATAAATTATTTAAAATATGAATACTATTCCAGGAGTGCATAGTATTCTTCATTTTATTTATTTTGCTATAATAGAGGAGTCTAGTTGATGATTGGTTTAATTATTTGATTAGAAAATACTATGTGTCATCTGATCCAGGCATCATTGGATGAGGTATTCTCAGCATAGCTTTTGACTGGCACCTACACACTCTAGTTCCTTCCGTACAACAAACGGCAAAGATGAATGGAAGGAGAACTGAATAAGAAAATGACAGATTCTTGAAAAAAACGGCATTTGAAAAAGGCAACAGTTCTGACTTCAGATTTGTCTCAATGTATGTGAGAGGAATTCACTATTATTATTTTAAGCTGTCCATGTAAAAATAATTCTTAAGTGCATATATATTAAAAAAATTAATTTAGATCATGATTTTAAATTAATGTAAACACACATTTCCAATCATATTATTATGTCTGCTTTCTAAAATTAAGTAAGCTTTGCTTGAAACTTCAGTATTTAAAAGTTTTCACAACAGTCTCCATATAGGTTACTGTACTAAATTGCTAATGATAGCTAATGGGTTGACTAACAGCTTGTCAGTTGTTTGTGTTAGACTTTCCAACTGGCTAAAGGTTCTTTTCTTTTTTTAGCCATTTTATCCTGAACATTCTGAATGTTACTGAACTCTCTTGTTTACTGCCAGTGATTATGTATGTGTGTGAGTGTGTGTGTGTGTGTGTGTATGTATATATATATATATATACACACACACACACACACACACACACATATATATATATATATATATATATATATATATATATATATTCAGATCATAACCAAACATCTACATCTTCCTATAACAATTGCCACAAGACTACTTTCTATTATTAAGCCTGAACTTAAGTAAACAGTAAGTGATAGGAGCACGGTGGAGAGAATCCTAATAAGTTATTACATGGTGATACATGCCTGACTTAACTTTGATTTCAAGAGAACCAGGAAAATCTGGTAGCCAAAAGACATTTATTTCCTTCATTTTATCATTGTCTTTGTTAAAGTAATAAGCAGCCATTCAGACATTTGAAAATGGATAATATATTACCTTACAAAAGATGCTGTTCAGCAACCATTTTCTGTATTATCTTATTAATTTGGGGGTTAATTATACATACAATTCATAATCTGTAGATGGGAAAATTGAGGCAAAGAGTGATTAGATATTTTCCAATGTTAGGGAGATACTATACTTTCACTGATACAGTGGAAAGTCATTCCTTGATTTTTTTGAAAAAACATTTTATTTATTTACTTATTTATTTGTTTGAAAGAGAAAGACACACACAGAGAGAGAGAGAGAGACAGAGAGAGAGAGAAAGAGAGAGAGGAAGAGAATTGGTGCACTAGAGGCTCTAGCCACTACAAATGATCTCCAGATGCATGTGACACCTTGTACATCTGGTTTACATGGGTACTGGGGAATAGAACCTGGGTCCTTAGGTTTTGCAGGCAAATGCCACTATGCAATCTCTACAGCCCAAACCTGGGTATGTTGATCACAAAGTGCACATCATTAATTACTGGATGCTTTATTTCCCTTGTAGTTGCTACATGTTTACATATCTCTATTTAACTTTCTAGATACATGAAACATTGATTTTTCCAAGATTGCTATTGACATTATATAATATATAACATAATAAATACAACTATATATGTAACATGATGATCTCTAAACAATATTATTTCTTTTAGCAGTATGTGAAAATGTATTCATTATGATGATTTTTTTAATGTTAAAAGCTGTAGGTCCTACAGCTGCTCTAAAAAATTGACAGTAACCATTAAAAAACTGTAGGTATTGGGCTGGAGAGATGGACTACCGATTAAGGTGCTTGCCTACAAAGCCTAAGAACTCATGTTTGACTTTCCAGGTCCCATGTATGTCAAATGCAAGTGACAGAAGCACGTAAGATTACATATGTGCACAAGGTGGCATACGCATCTGGAGTTCAATTGCAGTAGCTGGAGGCCTTGGGGCACCAATCTCTCTCTCATAAAAAAGTCCAGTCTGTTTGGTTTGCCTCAAAAAAAAAAAAAAAAAACACTGTAGGTATTAAATAGTTTCTAAATAAATATTAGGGTGAGGATGAGATAATTAACTAAATAACATATTGATTGAAAATTAATTTTAGCTAATCTAATTGAAAACTGAAGCACATTAAAAACTTCTTTTTGAAGATATATGTTTACATTTTAGAAATAACCTTATCATCCTTAGACACTTTGAAATTGCTGTAGATTGTTTTAATTCAATAACAAGTTTAAGGTAGATTATTATCCTAAGTCACTGCATGAATATCAAATTACAATCATATATTTTGGTTGTGCAGTTTCATAGGCTTTTACCTGACTTCCTTTACATTCATATACATTGTAAATTACTTGAAAATTTTTTATTTAAAAACAATTATACTTAATAACCTTTCTTATATAATTGTATGTCCTATTTTAATATAAGTTTTAAAAGCACAAAGAATATGAATTGCTTATCAACTAAAAGACTCCTGAGAAATATTGTTCTCATCTAGTTCTGTTTAGCTGATCCATTTCAACCTTTAATTCCAAAAATAACTAGAATTTAAGAACCACAATGATCAATTTGAAATAATAGCGACCTACTAACTATGTGCCTCAAAGTGTGTCACTTTACAAAAGCTTTTGATAGAGGTGTATAACGAGCCAGAATGCCATTCCCAAGACAGCAGCTAGTTCCTCTTGAAGCCTGGAAAGATGATTCTGCTGTTAAGTGTACTTTCTGGTAAATATGAAGGCCTAAGAGGACCTGCAACTAGCAGAGTTCACATCTCCAGATCCATGTAAATAGCTGTGAGTGGGCCCACACACTGTAACCTCACTCCTCCAGGGGAGCAGATACCTGAAAATGTCTGGAGTCTCTCCTGTTCAGAAATCAATAGAGTGATAAAGCTAGAAACACAATGTTCATCACCATAGGCAAAGGACCCCCTCACTGCAAGGAAATGTATGGGATGCTCTAAGGTCACATACTAGTGCACACACACACACACACACACACACACACACAGAGAGACACACACAGACACATAAGTTTTGACAAAGTTGCATCATTTATGTGACCCTGACTGATATCTACTGATCCTTTCAGTAGGAGTCCTGCTCCCCTCCCTTATTAAAGCTAAGGTGAGGTCTTCTCCAGGAAAATTCCTGAATCTCTCTTCAGGTGAATTTATGTGTTAAGACTATTCTCTCTACTTTAACTGAGATTACGAAGTATATAAATCTGGTTTGAGGGGATGGAACAGTGGGTAAGACTGCTTGCTACAAAAACCTGAGTCCCATCCCTAGTACTATGTGTGATGCTGGGCATGGTCATGGATGTCTTCAACCCCATCACTGAGGGGGGCCAAGCTAGAAGGATCACATGGCTTAAGGTATAATTTTATCTAAATCACCTTTGATCATTCTGCTTTCCTATGAATTCTTCTAAGTTAGCCAAGCCCATGAATGACAAGCAGTAGTCTAGAAGTTAATTCCTTTTAGTACTCCGTATAACAAGAAGGAACAAAGCTATAGAGAGGGATTGTCTTATGTTTCCTACTTGTGCTACTATTTATGCATTGTGATGTCATGCATGTCTGAACTAGTGATTGAGGAGAAAATCGTTTTAATGGGAATTGGCATTTAGCCCAGAAGTCCTCCTCTGTGCTTTGAACAATGTGAGCATGTAGAATCATCTCCTCTGTGTTATGGAGAGTAGTGAAGATTAGCATTGGGATTTATTTTACAAAATTATATCCCATCTTCTGTGGTTTCTTTTAAAAATTAAAAACTAGAAGTTTTCTTAATTATTATGCCAAACTTTGCTTATAAGTTGGTGGTATTTTGAATTTTTTCTTATATATCTCATCCTTACTGGCTTGGTATAAAAGCTGCATTTTATTATATATATTTTAGAAAGTATATATGTAAAAATAAGAAAAAGTGTTTCTCTTGATAATGAGGAAATAGAATACACCCCTCCATGGTATGTCTGTGTTGTTTCTTTTTTAAATTCCATCCTTTATAAATTTTTAAATTGGGCTGGAGAGATGGCTTAGCAGTTAAACGCTTGCCTGTGAAGTCCAAGGATCTCCACGACCCACGTTAGCCAGATGCACAAGGGGTCACACACATCTGGAGTTCATTTTCAGTGGCTGGAGGCCCTGATGTGCCCATTCTCTTTCTCTCTCTCTCTCTTCATCTCTCTCTCTTTCTCTCTCTCTCTCTCTGCCTCTTTCTTTGTCTGTTGCTTTCAAATAAATAAATAAATAAAAATATTAAATTTTTAAATTGTCATTTGGTTCCTCCATTATACCTAATCTTACCTTGTACAGAATTAGCACATGTAGACGTACTGTTCTGTTTTTACACTGTACACACAACATATGATCAATTTGACACATAAAGTTAAAGGGTAATTTATGATAGAAGATTTATAAAAAAAGAAAAGTAAACTAGTAAAATTAAGATTAATCAATGTGTAATAAGAGTTAGAACAGGCCGGGCGTGGTGGCGCACGCCTTTAATCCCAGCACTTGGGAGGGCGAGGTAGGAGGATCGCCGTGAGTTCGAGGCCACCCTGAGACTCCATAGTGAATTCCAGGTCAGCCTGAGCTTGAGTGAGACCCACCTCAACCCCCCCCCCCCAAAAAGAGTTAGAACAATTAGTTAGAAAATGGTTTAAATGTTGCTTCTTACAGATAATATTTGTCATTTTTATGACTCCAGAGAACACTGACATTTCTAGCTAGATAGGCCCTATGAGAGTTTTTCCTGGATTTTGCAGAATGTTCTCTTCTGTGTAAGGCTTAGTGGGTACCCCACTGTGATGGAGGCACACTTCAGGACCCAGATTGTATTCCATAGAGCGGATAAAATGTAAACAGTACACTGCTTTTACCAGAAGAGTTTCTTTCTTTTTTTTTTTCTTTATTAGTCAGTCTTGTATTCAACAAATACAGTCAGTTTGGTACCATTATTAGGCTCATCCGTGACCTACCCCCTCCCCTTGGCCCCTCCTTGTTGAGGTATACGGGTCGGGTCATGCATTGTGGAGTTAGCCCACAGTTATGGGTAAGATAAATGTCTCTGCATATCATGACCCAACATGTGGCTCTGACTTTCTTTCCGCTCCCTCTTCTGCAAAATTTTCCTGAGCCATGTTGGGTTCACTTTTGGTCTGCTTCAGTGATGAGGTGTTGGGGGCCTCTGAGGCTCTGGCTGTCATATAGTTTCTAGGTGATCTGATTTAAAATTATTAAATTAACTTAAAATCATCCAATATTTCACTCTCACTTGTCCCATCTTAGATAAACACTTCCAGAATCAAAGTATATCATAGTATTTACTATAAAGCTTTCCCTTCTGTTTTGTCTTAGTCTATTACCTTCTAATTATTGTAAAATTGGTCTTCATGCTTTTCACCACTTTTGTTTTCTTGTTACTCTACAATCTTGTCTATCCTCCAGTGATATCTTAAATTATTACCTCCTTAATATTACACAGTTTGCAAAAAATCTTAGACACATAACAATTCTAAGGTTTTTAACACAGTGTGTAGTATTACAAGATTTTCTGATGTAAAGTTGCCTAAAGAAATGTGAAGGTCTTAATCTCTGATGTCAGATAGTCTCTTTCCTCATTCTCATTCATACGTACAAACATTAGCATAGTAATATCTGAGGGTATTGACCATTATACCCTGTACATCTCAAACCTCCCCAGGATATATATATATATATATATATGCACAAGGGCACAAGGTACCATGATATATGTATATGAGAATGTCATGCCACAACACACTGTTTGGTCTACTAACTAAAATTCTTATAATGTAATCATGATAATCTTGATAACTACAATCTGTCTCTGACATGATAGGCTGAGTGAAAATTTGGCTTTCAATTCTGTTTGTCACCTTCAGGGAGTACTTAGTATATTACATGAAATATAAAAAAAAGAATGACAGAATACAGACATTAAAAAATACCCATTTGTTTTCAGCTACCTGATACTTAGTCATAGTAACTTCAATAATAACAAAAATCATTCTTATCTATATTATCTTAACAAAGTATATGAAATATCAACCTTACACCTTAAATCTTGAGTGCTTACCCTGGACAATACACATAGTAGTTGTTCAGTAAGTAATTCTAAATGACTAGACCAATGTGTAATTACAATTATAATAAATGGGACTTTTAATGTAATTAAATTAGATGTGCATTTTAGAATAACAATAAAGCAGCCTGGAATATCCTCCCTTTGTTTTAATTAAAGTTGAATTTACTGCTCTGCTTCTTCTAGCACTATATGTAAAACATGAGAACATTTTAAGTTCCTACTCAATTAAGTTTTAAATGTACTTTACAATTTACAGATATAAATCACACTTGAATAAAATAACCATCCTTCTTAGTATTACATATTTCATGACTCTTGGATGACAGTTTTTCTTGCAGCACCAAGTCTCCCCTTCACAAAATTACCACTTAGAGTAACTTCGATGAAAGATAGCAAAGGTGCTGATGTGGATTTTTTAAAATTGCAGTGGCATCTTTTAAAAGTGCATTTGAGGGCTGGAGAGGTGGCTTAGAGGTTAAGGCACTTGCCTGTGAAGCCTAAGGACCCAGGTTTGATTCCCCAGTATCCACACAAGCCAGAAACACATAGTGGCACATGTGACTGGAGTTTGTTTTCAGTGGCTAGAGGCCCTGGTGCACCCATTCTCTTTCTCTCTCTCTCTCTAACTCTCTCTCTCTCTCTCTCTATAATAAATTAATTAATTTAAAAGTACATTTAAATCTTTTGCTAATCTCACTGGGCTCTACTGATATCACAAACCAAGAGAATCTGAGTATTTGTGTGTATTTTGACTTTTTCAAACCATTTCCACGATAGCTAAAACAAGTGCATTTCCACTTTCTGTTGCATTGATGATGTTGTCTTTCTGAAATACCAAGCCATGGTTAAATAATCAGTAAGTATATCCTCTACCCATGGCCTTAGTAATAGGATTTAATAAGAATTAATAAAGTCTTTTGGATATCAGAAAACTGTGGCATATTAACTAATATCTCAGAGTAAAGAAACTTACTTTTTAAATATTTCTCTGAGATGTTGGCAGTGTAGCCCACTGATAAATCTCTTGCCAACCATAAGAAAGGCACTCTGTTCATTTTCCAGCCCTATATCATTTTGTTTCCTACTAATAATAATATTGACATGGATTATTACTATTTTTGGAAATAATGCGGAGATTTAATGCAGAACTATTATCATTGTATTTTGTTAATCATTGTTTTAGAAAATATACTCCAAATTTTATCTTGAGGGCTAGAGGATTGCTCAGTTAGTTAGAGGTGCTTGCTTGCAGAGCCTGATGGCCTTTGTTCAGTTCTACAGTACCCATGTAAAGCCGCCGACACGGAGTGGCAAGTAGTTTGTATGTGGTGGCAAGGAGCATTAGCCTACCCATTCTCATTATCTCCCCCCTTTCTTTCCTTGCAAATAAATAGTAAAAATATTTCAAAACTTGTCTCTTGCATAACCTTTTTGTCTGCTATTATTAACCAACAGGCACAACAAAGACTCTTCTTTAAAAAGTATATTTTAATATAACAAATAATAGTGATTAAGAAATAAAATCAGAGGCTAGGAAGATGTCTTAGTGGGTAAGAGCTCTTGAAACACAAGCATTTGGGGTTTTAGAGAGCCAGAATTACATCCTCAGAACACACATAAGAAGCTGGGAATAGCCTCAACTGTTTGTGACCCCAGTTCTGAAGTGGCAGAGATTGTAGATTTTTTCATTTTCACTGGTTAGCCAGATAAAGGTTCACTGAGAGACTCCATCTCAAGGAAACTACAGAGGAGGATACCCACTGACTTTACACACATGCTCACAGGATGTGAGCATCTGTACATATATGCTGACAGTATACATGAACCTACCACCCATTCCACATAACACGCACGCACATACACACACACACACTCACATACACACACACACACACGACAGAGATAATGATTTCAAAAGAAGAGAAATAAAGCATGTAGTTTACACTAGTGGCAAGCTACTATAGAGAATGTATTTATTTTATTGTATAGAAAATTTTCAATTGCTTTCTAATGCATATTGGCTAAAAGATTACCTCATTATTATTTTTTTTATTTATTTATTTTATTTTTATTTTTTTTATTTTTTATTTTTTTTGGTTTTTCGAGGTAGGGTTTCACTCTAGCCCAGGCTAACCTGGAATTCACTATGGAGTCTCAGGGTGGCCTCGAACTGTGATCCTCCTACCTCTGCCTCCTGAGTGCTGGGATTAAAGGCGTGCGCCACCACGCCCGGCTTGATTACCTCATTTTTAGTAGATATTCTTTTTTGTTTTGTTTTATAAGCACATGTTAATTATCAAACATATTTTTTTTTATTTTGACGTTTTCATCCAGGTATATATTAACCTCTTTCCCCTCCTAATTTCTACTGATCCTTTTCCTATTGCATTTATATTAAAAACTACTTTTTATGAAAAAGGCATAATTTGTATGAAATATCATTAGCAGTCATGAATTTATGTGAAATTGAGAGTTTGTAGTTTCAATGTGATTAATACATTTTTTGGTGTGAGAGTGGTTTTTTTTTTGTACCAAATCCTGAATTTTAGCAGATTGAAATGAAATTAATGTTTAAAAATATCAGTGCTTTTGAAAATATTTTATAAGCCAGTATCAATTGAATTCTTTAAAAGATCAACATCAGATTTTCCTAAAAATATATTTTAGAGATATGTTTATGAGATGTACCACTTACTTCAAATTTAAATTCAAAGTAATACATACCAGTCTGTTTCAGTTTGAATAAATACAGCTCCAGAAATCACAATTCCTAACTTTTCGACTCATTCTTCTCCTTGTATAACTTCTTATTTTCTTCCATCCATAAGGACAAAGCCACTAGATATGAACCAGGGTGAAAGAAGTGGGAAACATATATATACTTATGTCTTAAGCTCAGAGAAGAGTTGAATTTGTGACTGGGAAATTCATTGGATTCAGTTTAAATATGACATATATTTTGCACCTGATTAAAAAAAAATGGTCCAAAGACTGACACATTGTAAAACTGATCTGTTTGTGGCATGTACAATTACAAAAGAACACATCTCATCCTGGGTCATGGAAATGCAAATGAAGATGATGAAATGTACAACATATATATCAGAATATCCAATGTTCTGGACACTGACAGTACCAAAGGCTGGTGAGGAATGAATGAGGAGACCCAGGAACACTCATTCACTGAGAGTAGGCATGCAAAACACATCTGCTTTGGAAGACAGTTTGATGGGTTCTCATAAAACACAGACACTATAATCTAACAACATTGCTTCTTTAGATCCCAGATAGCTACAACTTAAGTATGATGTGGATGTGCCTAGCACCTTTTGTCATAATGGCTATGAGGGGGAGCAACCAAGCTTTCTCTTAATAAGTATACAGTCAAGCTATGGCAATTATAGACAGGGTCATTGTTCAGCACTCTAAGGAAGTGAATAGTCAAACTAAGAAAAGACAAAGAAGAAACAATGAAATATTGCTAAGTTAAAAAATCAACTCCTACCAAATCAGAGATCCAGAGACCCAGAGGCCCCCAACACCTCATCACTGAAGCAGACCAAAAATGAACCCAATATGGCTCAGGGAAATTTTGCGGAAGAGGGGGCGAAAAGAAAGTCAGAGCCACATGTTGGGTCATGATATGCAGAGACATTTATCTTACCCATAACTGTGGGCTAACTCCACAATGCATGACCCATACACCTCAACAAGGAGGGGCCAAGGGGAGGGGGTAGGTCACAGATGAGCCTAATAATGGTACCAAACTGACTGTATTTGCTGAATACAAAACTAATTAATAAAAAAATAAAAAATTTTAAAAAATAAATGTGTGTAATTTTAATATTTTATGTACTTCTTTAAAATTAATTTTAGATTAAAGGAAAATGAAATAAATTACTGAAACTTATGTCAATAATTTCCAATTAATTACTCAATATTATCTGGAACTTTAATAATTCTATTTCAATAATTTTTTTCTATGCTATTATAAAAATGCATTTTAATGAAGAGTAAACTTAGCAATAGATAAATGAGATAACCATTTTTTTTAAGAGAGAATTTAATAGGTGTAGGTCCTCTTGTAGCCCACGATTGGTAGGAGCTTGGTAATGGAGAGCAGACTCATTTTTGGATATGGTTCTGACTTTTTCCCAGCTGCAGCTATGGGTTCTGTTCCACTGAGTGATCAGTTAGCCAAATTAAGAGCTGCATGCCACTATTGCACTTGTGTAAGCTTCACGTCAGGTTATTGTTGCTGAGTAGCTTAGATCATGAGTTACTTGGACAGATGTTGGTCATTTACCCCAGTCACTCATGTAGCACCTTCTGGCTCTAGACGAGCTAACTGCCTGGGGACTGACTCTCTTCTATGTTCCAGCCAGGTCACTCCATGTTCCATACCATCAGCATACGATGTCTTCAGCAGTAGGGTCTTAACACTAACCTTTGGTGGGTCATCGAGTACTCTGATAGAAATCTGTCTTCTTTTGGGAAACCTTGTAGGTTTCTCTGATCAATAGCACATTGTGGATGTTAGCCATATGCTGGTACTGAGAATTACAGGTCAGTGCAAAAGAAAAGAAGGAAGAAAACTATAGGTAATATGGAAGAGATAGAGAGAAGAGGGAGGGAGGGAGGGAGGGAGAGGGAGAGAGAGAGAGAAGAGAGAGAGAAAGAGAGAGAGAAAGAGAAAGAGATTGAAATAGGAGAAGATTAAGGTCAGTCTTTATTATACCCTCTCCAGGGCCTTGTGATTCAGGTGTTCCCTCTAAGGGACTGATGAAGATTCAACCATTTAGTCTGTCTTTTAGGAGGTAGAATTTTATGGTGTCATTTCCATTTTGATCCAGTTTTGTGTCCCCCACCCCCACACTTGCTCTCCCCTCCCGCCCCACCTTCCCTATAGTCTGGTCCTCGAGATGCTTATTATATATGTCAGCATCTTGGGTGGATTCAGGTTAGGAGCCATAGATGAGTGAGACTATGCGATGATTATCTTTCTGTGATTGGGTGAGTTCACTCAGAATGATCTGTTCCAGGTTTGACCATTTTTCTTCAAATTTCATTGTGTCATTTTTCCTTACTGCTGCTTAGAATTCCATTGTGTAGATATACCACATCTTGGTTATCCATTCATCTAATGATGGACAGATGGATTGATTCAAGCTCTTAGCTATTATGAGTTGAGGAGCTATAAACATGGTTGAGCCAATCTCTCTGAACTGAGGCATGGAGCTTTTAGGATTAATGCCCAGTAAGGGAATAACTGGGTCTGTTGGTAACTCTATAGTCAACCGTTTTAGGATCTCCATGTTGCTTTCCAAAATGGTTATACCATCTTACATTCCCACAAACTGTGGGTGAGGGTTCCTATTTCTCCATATCCTCACCAGCATTTATGTTCATTTGAGTTTCTTTACAGACAAGCATACAATAAGCAAAGCCAATAGGTTACCCACAGAATGGGAGAAAATATTTACGGGTTATCCAACTGATAGAGGCCTAATCTCTAGAATCTACAAAGAACTCAAAAATCTAAACAGTAAGAAGTCAAACACCCCACTCACAAAATGGGGCAAAGAGCTGAACAGGCAGTTTACAGAGGAAGAAATACAAATGGCAAACATACACATAAGAAAATGTTCATCATCCCTAATCATCAGAGAAATGCAAATTAAAACAACTATGAGATTCCACCTTACCCCAATAAGGATAGCAAACATCAAAAAATCAAATAAAAATAAATGCTGGAGAGGATGTGGAGAAGTAGGAACACTCATTTGATTTTTTTTAATGTTTGCTGTCTTTACTGGGGTAAAGTGTAATCTCATCATTTTAGTTTGTATTTCCCTGATGATTAGGGTTGATGAACATTTTCTTAAGTGTGTGTTTGCCATTTGTATTTCTTCCTCTGAGAACTGCCTTTTCAGTTCTTTGCCCCATTTCATGAGTGGCTTGTTTGACTTTTTATTGTTTAGGTTTTTGAGTTATTCGTAGATTCTAGAAATTAGGCCTCTGTCAGTTGGATAGCCAGGAAATATTTTCTCCCATTCTATAGGTAATCTATTGGCTCTTCTTATTGTATGTTTCTCTGTGAAGAAACTTTTCAGCTTCCTGAGATCCCAATGGTTGAGTGATTATTTAAGTTCCTGAGCTAATGGAGTTTTGTTCAGGAAGTCTTTTCCCATTCCTATATCATGGAAAGCTCCTCCTATTTTTTCTTCCAGTGCTAGCCAAGTTTCTGGTCTTATATTGAGGTCATTGATCCATTTGGACTCGATTTTTGTGCATGGTGAGATGTGTGAATCAAATTTCAATTTCCTGCATAGGGTTATCCATTGTCACCATTTGTTGAAAATGCTCTCTTTTTTTTCCAGTCCATATTTTTAGGGCCTTTGTTAAATATCAAGTAGCTGCAGTTACTTGACCCAAAGTCTGGGTCCTCAATTCTCTTCCATTGGTCTATACTCCTGTTTTTATTCCAATACCACACTGTTTTTATTACTATGTCTTTGTAATATAGCTTTATATCAGGTATGGTGATGTGTCCAGAGGTGTTTCTTTTGTTGAGGATATGCTTGGATATCCGAGCCCTTCTGTCTTTCCATATGAATTTTGAGATCATTTTTTTCTATCTCTTAGAAGAACAATGTTTAGATTTTGAATGGTATTACATTAAGTCTGTATATTGCCTTTGGTAAGATTGCCTTTTTCACAATGTTAATTCTGCCTATCCAGAAGCATGGGAGGTCTTTCCATTTTCTCAAGTCCTCCTCAATTTCTTTTTTGAGTGTTTTTAAATACAATGCATACATAATTTCTTCTAAAACAAACACAAAAAAAAAAATCCAACCCAGAAATAGTCAAAAGGCCAGTGGTTGCCAGGTGCTCATGGGAAGGAGATTCACAGGGCAATGAAAATGCTGTTCTCTCTGATCCTATAGCCCCTGATATATGTCATTGTACTTGGTTCAACCCATAGAAAGCACACCACCAAGACAGAACTCTAACATAATATGTGATGATGGTATGTCAAAGGAGGTTCAGCACTTATATTAAATATAGTTATCTTTTGGTGGATGTGGGTAATGGAGGAAGTTGTCCATGTGTTAGGACAGAGGATACACACAGGAACCCTCCCAGTCAGTATCGCTATTTAAAGAAGGCCCAGTGAAACAGGCCTGAAATTCCAGGTACTATGAAAGCTAAAACAGGAGAATTGCAAGTTCAATACCCACCTGGTATTGAGTTCAAAGGCAACCTAGGCAATATAGTAAGATAGTCTCTCAAAGTAAACAGTAAAAGGATGACTAGGGACATCCTCTGCTTGAAAGAAAAAGTTCTGTTAATCTAATGTTTCCCTTGAAAAATTTTGTTTGAACACACACACACACACACACACACACACACACACACACCAAAAGGCAATGCATATATAGCATAGGTTATACACAATATACTAAGAAGACACACAAAGTAGATTTACTACAGAAAAGTGAGAAATTATATACAAACAGAATATGATATTTGAAAATGAATTTGTGTCTTTCCATTCTGCATGCTTTCTGCACTATAAAAGACAGAACAGTCAGCCCTTTTGTCTTTAATTTTCTGAGGGAATGGGCATTGTATACCTTGACCTCTCTGAAACAACTTTACTATGAGAAGAAGTGCTTTCATGAAAAGCAAAGATTACTATTGTTTCTTATTCATACAAACTTGTTCAATGATTCTGGTAATTAGTTTTAACTATCATGAAAAATCAGGACTTTTCAGATTAATATACTTCTAAAATGCCAGTTGATTATATTTTTTAGAATAAAATCTGATTTTTAGTATTAAGTATTTTTGATATCTATAGATATAGTTTTTAAAATTAATTTGGAGTTGTAATAACTAAGTAAGGTGTAAGAGGCCTTTGCCAAAAGTAACATGAAGCAAAATTCTGATAAAAAATCAAAGAATTGTATATTTAGAGTGTTTATAACATAATTTGAAAAGAAATTGCCTTGAAATTATCCCTAAATAGAAATAGAGTACTACTACAATTGTTGCTTCAAGTTCAGAATATAATACTACTGAAGCAATATTTCTTATTTTAGCCTTTGTCAGCATACAAGAAGATTGTGAAAGACACATTTAAAACTAAAACATTATGGGTTAGTTTTTGCAAACCATTGATAATTGCTGAAAGGAAAATGATAATAAAAATCCATAATTTTCAAAACAACAGAAGTTTTAAATACTATGAAACATATCTTTGTCCCTTGCTTAGAATTACTGGCATGATATCTGAGCTATTTAAAGTCTGGAATAATAAAAACTGAAATAGTGCTAAAACTTACAGTTTAAAGGACTTGCATCATTGACATTTATGTGAAATAACCCAACAATTTAAATTTGATGATATGTTTCTATATTTCCACTGATACAATTGTGCCTAAAACGTAATTTAGTTTATTTTAAAAAACATTTTTACATATTTCGGGGGGGGGCAGAAGGAGAG
The DNA here is from genome assembly GCA_036346955.1 of Dipus sagitta. NCBI lineage: Eukaryota > Metazoa > Chordata > Mammalia > Rodentia > Dipodidae > Dipus > Dipus sagitta. The sequence goes on from CM070780.1 coordinate 75,342,140, forward strand.
AGAGAGAATGGGTGTGTCAGGGCCTTCAGCCACTGCAGACATACTCTAGATGCATGTACCACCTTGTGCAACTGGTTTATGTGGGTATTGGGAAATCACGCGTGTATACATACCATGAAGCCTTCTCTCTAGCCCTCATTTACTTTATTTTTACTTCTTTCATTAAAATCTGTCAATTTTGTGATTCCATAGTTTTCATTGCTTACAGCTTTGAATAAAGAAATTAATATTCATCATTTCTGGTTCATTGCAGAATGGTTGGATTACAGGCAAAAAGTCATATAAGTATCTCATATTTACTAGAGAAAGGGCATGAAAGTTTTCCTCTCTTACCTTACCCCTCACCACATACAAACTAAAATGTAACCAGCCTGGAGCATATACGAATACTTGATCAAAGTTAAAGCGATCTTCACCAGCATATATTGTTCGTCTGCAAGTCAGCAGAGTGTCCAGAGGTGCTGTATCCCCTGCAGCCCTTAAACCTCAAACTGTTCCATGTGCATGTTTCGTTACGATGTCCTACACAAAATACCAAACATAAGATTTTCATTAAAAGGCTACTCATCTTTTCAATAGAATTCCAAGCAGCATAGCAACTACTATAGTGTATATTTTCAGCCAACAAATTGTTTTTATTAGCACAGTCTTTTCAATACTTTGATAGATACAGTTTTACTTTCCGTACAGTGATTGTCTTTATTTATTGGAAAAATAAGTTATTTTTGATATTGGTAACAAATTATATTATTCATTAGTTGCTAAATATTATTTATATCTTTAATTAAGTCTAAGTAAAATTTAACCAAACTATATATTATTCAGTTATAGAGAAATTACAGAGCAGGTTATGTACTCTCTTTAAGCACACTGCCTTCAAAGAGTGTGAATAGGATTGATAAACAAAACAACAAGAACAATGGTGTCATTTTTAAAAATACATAATCATTCATTGGTTTATTTTTCAAAAAAATCAACTTACATTAGATCCTGGGATACAGTGTGGGATTCTGTCCCAAAATAAACAAGGGACTGGAGAGATGGCCCAAAAGTTAAAGGTACTTGCTTGCAAAGACTGACTGCCACAGTTTGATTCCCTAGTACCCACATGAAGCCATGTGTATAAAAAGATGCCTGCATCTAGAGTTCATTTGCAATGATAAGAGGACCTGGCACAACCATTCTTTCTCTTTCTCATTGAAATAAATAATAAATAAAAATTTTAAATAGCACACAAAAAATTCAAACAACAGGAAAGAGACAAAAGCTGATAATAAGAAATCAGTAGATGATTTAAAAGTATAGGACTTAGTTGTAAAACATAAGAAAATATAAAATTAATTTTTCATTAAACTAGATTTCTATCAAGTTCAATAAATTCATAGGATGCTTATTTGAAAGGTCAAAGTTACTAAAACTAAATAATATAATCTATGATCATTTTATACCATCCCTTATCTCTTAATGTTTTTATTTAGGCATTAAGTAGCTATTGAGTAGATTAGGTGTATATCTATCATTACTAATCCTGAAGGAGATAACTGTTTCAAAGTCTTATGTGTGTGTGTTGGGGGGGCGTTGGGTCAGTTGGGTGCACATGCATGTGCACATGTTTGCATTTGTGTATAGTGGCCAGTGAACAGACATTTCTCAGGCACTATCCACTGTTGCCACATTTTTTGTTTTTTTAACAGAGATTTTCCCTGGCCTGGTCCGATTAGGCTAGGCTGGCTGGCCAACCTCAGCACTTCACCTGTTTGTACTTTCCCAAGCCTAGAATTATAGGCTTTTCTCCCCACACTCAATTTAAAAAAAACGGGATCTGGGGATCAAACTCAGATCCTCAGACTTGCAAAATTGAGCCATTTCTGCAACCACCTCATACTTTATTAAATATCTAATAATATCCTGTTCATATCAGTAGACTCATTACACATTCCATGTGACTTGTTATGCTAGTCTGTATGTGGTTATGAACATACTGTAAGTGACACAGAGTCACACAAAGAGAACAGTAATTGACTTGAAGGAGCTCTAGTCTTGTACAACAAGGAGAATTAGAGAAAGAAAATATATGACCTAGAGTCAAAAGTGGATAGACAGGCTCCCAAATGTACAAAGTGTGTATTGTTAATGATGTCACCTAAACACAAAAAAGAATCTCAGTTGATGTAACTTAGTGGTAGAGTGCTGCTGTTGCACTGGGTTTTATCCCAAGCACAACAGAAGAGCTAAAAAAAAAAAAATAATAAGAAAAATCATTGCTGTGAACTTTATAGTATACTTTAAATTCTGTTAAATTATTTGTATGCTCAATAACAGTTTGCATTTTTTACTGTTATGCTACATTTTGCTCTAAGATTTGGTAAAGCTCTTTGAAAAAGATTTTTAGTTTGACTACTTTAAGAAAATATGCAAAGCTAGCTTCTAATAGTTTTAGTTGAATGGTTAGTAATGGCAAAGATATTATTACATTCTATAGAGGACCACATACATTCAATTGTATTTTTGATCTAAAAATAATAGAACAGTTATGTAGTATGAAGTGTATTTATTTTTATCATCTCATATCATAGTACTACTAATCTTTTTAAACAATATAAGCCCTACTCATAGATGGAGGAATTTGTGTATAATAGTTCAGCCATGTGCTCTGAGATTCAGTGAAACTGACTCAAAAGCTGGTATGCCTTCGTTAGCACTGAGATGAGTCCCTAAGATATGTGCTGTCATTAGTGAGGATGCAAGATATGCTGAAATGCATTAGATTCATAGAATGAATATAAATCTTAAGATTTTTTTTCCAAGAAAGTGTCTCACTATTTGCTTAGGCTGATTTCAAATTGACAGTCTTCCCCTTTCAGTTTCACAAGTGCTAGGAGTGAAGGGAAGGGGTAAGCCACAAAACCCAGTATTTTGGTGTGCTAGGGATCAAACTAAAAGAGTGTGTGCTAGGCCAGCTCATTAACACTGTGCTGTGTCCAAGTATAAACCTTAATTACCATCTTCCAAAATGTGTTTTTGGTTGTTATATGATGTTTTTTCTTGAATCCAATGCCACTTAACTTCATTTGTAATAATAGGGAAAAGGCTGCAAATACATCTTATTTATATAGATTTTAGCATAAAGTACACATATATCATTCAATATGTTTGAGTTTTACCCTTAGATCCACTTTACAATGATCTACACTTAATCATTAAGCAGCATCTATTTCTGTTGTTAAGGTCCTTTAAACACATACGTATTGACTCCCTATTCTAGTCAGTGGAATTTCAGAGGAACATGAAGTTCTAGCTCATAACAGTAATGTCTAGTAAATAAAATATGCACTAAAATAGTTAAATTCAGTACAATGAGTAGAAAATAGGAAAAATATTAACTTTAATAGGACACAGACAGATGGAAGGACATCACTGGAAGCTACATTTAATAAGTGAGTACCAAATATTGATTGTTTACATGAAGGTGGCATGATACTGTTAGGAATGAGAAGTGACCATGAAAGATATCTCTCATTCATATAAGAAAAGCATTCTTAGGGCTGGAAAGATGACATAGCAGTTAAGACACTTACCTGCAAAGCCAAACAACCCAGGTTTGATTCCCCAGTAGCCATGTAAAGCCAGGGGCACATGTGTCACATGTATCTGTAATTCATTTGCAGTGGATGGAAGCCCTGGTATGCCCATTCTCTCTGTATGACTCTCTTCTCTCTCTGCTTGCAAGTAAATAAATATTTTAGAAATGTATTATCAAAGTACATAAACATTTTAGTAAATTTAACTGATTAAATGTTATTTAACAATTTGTCAGATAAAGGGTTTTGCTTCAGGTTCATTTTCTTTGGTGAGGGTGATTCTTTCCAGTCTTTTTAAACTTAGGTGGTTAAAATTTTCTGGCTCTGTACTTAATTGGTGACCTACAAGAGTGGCATTTACAAGTGTAATTCCATTACTGGTAGCAACATCATCACCTGGGAATGTGTTTGAAATGCACATTCTCAGGACAATTCCCAGACCTAGGAAATGAGAAACCCTGTGATGATAAGCTCAGTAGTTAACCTGCACATACTCCTGATATTTGCTTAAGTTTCAGAACCACTGTTCCAGAAGCAGTGTGTTTCTGGTCATTTATGAAGTCATATGATCCAACTCACTTTGGCCCACCATGTATGAAAATTTGGTCAAAGTGGGACTGTAGGTTAAGTACATGGTTTCTGGGGTTATACTCATAGCTTTCCTACCATTATATTGGCATTATATAGATCTTAATGTCTTTAGCTTATATTTATGGACATTATTTTTTAACATATAGAATTTTTACTTTCAGAATTTTGTAGAGGATATTACTCAGTACCTTCCCCAGTGATACCTCACATCCCAGGGAGGAGAAATATAGCTTAGATGTCACTATTAGGAATATTTCTGTCTGTAAGCAAACTCCCTTTTTGTTGTATGATTAAACTCCTATTTTTGTAGTTATGGTTGTTTCTTCTGTGTGCTGTCAAACAGTGAGGCAATGAATCTCTGTTAATTTCTAGTAATGTTAGGTCTTTTTTGACTCCAAAACTATTCTTAAGGCACTGTTAACTTCCATTCCTACTTGCAATATAATGCCCATGTTGTCTTATTCATTTATTTTTATATTC